>JAOWBP010002052.1:49793596-49822424 GCA_028571105.1 Tragopan temminckii | reverse complement strand
TTTTTTTTTTTAATGATCCACTAGTCTAAGTCTTACTTCCTTCTGGAAGTTGATGAGAGTACATAATGGAAGAGTTTGGCAAAAGTCTAAGCTGCCCCCTTGTTCTCAGTTCACTGCCAAATATAAACAATCTAATTCTACAGTGAGGATGTGGTCACATCTGCATCAACCATGGCAAGTCAGAATTGAGCCTGGCCTATCATGACCAAGGGAAGCATGAAATTTGGGATCTGACTTAGGTACTGAATTGTGATGGGAGATAGTAACTATCTTTGCTTATTGTGAGGAAAGTCAACTTATTTATTTATGTATTTTTTGCACGTCTACAACTGGAGTTCAATTCAAAAGGCAGGAAAAAGAATTCCTGATCTCCAAAAATGAAGTGGCAAAAGTTTCATGTGTAGGAGTTTTACTTTTAAACCAATTTTTTTACTGATATATGATGTTTATACGAAGACTAATGACTTCTACTATTTCCATCTAGCTACTCTAGGTAGTTTTGTTCCACAGTAAATTTTTCTTGTTAAATGAATTTTAACACCACATTTAACAATAAAAATGTGCACTGGCATTTTTATTTTGCTTCATTTCTTCAAAAAAAGCTTTAAATTTTTATTTTCTCTAAAAGAAATAGAATGTGATGTTCCAGTACAAAAAATTAGTCATAACTAAAATTAAATTTTGTGGTTTGTATGGTATGAATTCTCCTCAAATAGAAAGGTATTACTCTGCTGGCCAAAATGTCCCTTAATCCACATAAGATAAGCAGAACATGCATATTTATTAAATACTGAAATAATTAAAAAAAAACAACAAGTTAGTAGAGTCTTCCTAATCAGCAAGATTAAAATAGAGAATCTCAGGGGCTTTATATGCATGTTATTTTACTGAAAAATTGCACAAAACACACTCAAAGTGGGACAGCAATAGAAGAAAACATAGTGTGAGTAGCAAAAAAAAAAAAAAAAAAAAAAGCCCACCATGACACATATTAGTGCAATGTGAGAAAATAAAAAAAGCAATAAACATAAATAGATTTTGAATGAAATCAGTGCCTGGAAAGCTAAGGGAACAAAATGTGCCTAATGTCTGTCCTGCAAACCTTTACTTAGGGAAATGTTCTCTGCTCATGCAAACAGCTCTATTTTTATTAGCTGGACTGTCTATGTAAGGATAAAATTTTGCATCTGAGTTGCTAAAAGACTTTAAGTATTGCTCATGTCTCATTAATATAATGTAATCTTCTACTTCCAGTTCCTCATCCTGGGAGACTCAAACAAATCTGAGTATTAATTTTGGAGATCCATCAGCAAAATATATTTGCTACATATATACTGAGGCAGAATTTTCAGCTTGTTTTGAATGAGCACTTATCCAGCTCTTTTTTTTCACCAAAGCTAATAATTGAGGACATGACCCTTTAAATTTCTATCCATTGAGTCTTAGAATCAGAGCAGTATTATAAACCATTTCACAAAAAGAATCCAGCTAATATCAAAGAAACCTCCAATTTATTCAAATTTCCAGCTTGATATCTGCAAGTTTTGCATCCTAAGCCCAGAGGATTGCATAGCAATGTTACTTTTCAAACTACTGTTTCAGTTTTTTTGGAGTTATGATAACTTTAGATAAATGCATACTTTCATTCCAGCTGATACACGATCGTCCTTTAGTCTGAAGCTGAATTCATTAAAAACTACAGAAATATGCAGAAAATGGAAATAGAAACCAAGTGGTCTTAACAGATGTGAACTCATCAGGGTTCCATTTGTTAAAGGAAATTATTGAATATTAACTAAAAGTTAATCAGGCCTAATTAAGATTTAGAAAGAAAAGGTAATCTGAAACTAGTACCCATTATTACCTTCTAAAAGCCTGAATCTTGAGGAGGGTCCTTGAATATGTTACTTTTTCATTTATCAGTCTTATTATGCCAAGTCCACTGTTTAATTCTATATCATTGAATGAAGTCTTGCAGAACATGGTAATTCCTTTATATCAAAAATAACAAAAGACAAACAGGTTGCCTTGAAATACTTGAAATACTGAAGTACTGTTGTTTTTTAAAAAACACGATGATAATAATAACAACTACCAACCAACCAACGAAATTGCATCCTTTTCTTTTAGCTTCTTTTCCTCCACTGTTCATCTTTTTCAAAAATAGGTGAAGAGTAACCATACTATTTTGGGGGCACAAAGCGTATGCTGAAAGTGAAGGAACTTGGATATGTCCAAAGGTAATATTCTTGCTAGTAATAGAGTGGACCACAATGTGTAAGCATAGTACAGTTCCATCAGCCTTTGGATCCCATTCACTATATAGTCAAGATAATTTATATGCATCATGAGAATAGCAATGGGAAGTTAGGATACTGGGACTAGTGAGCATCAAACTGAAAAAAAAAAGACCTAGAGAGACAAGAACTCAAGCTTTTCACACACCCTTCATATACATGTAGGAAAATAAAATACTGTGACAGCAAATGTAGCTGACAAAGAAAGGACAGAGACTGACAAGAATGCAAGTGAAGGCCACAAGGAATCAAGCTCAGTCAGCAACTGACTTCTTCACTGAGCTATTCTGATCCCAGTTTCTAAATTAGTGTGTGATAGAGTTGCAGGAGTACTTTCATTTATCTCCTGTACTTCCATTTATCTACTGTACTTCTCTCTGATCTTAAAGAAAACTTGAGATAGTCAAGCTGATTCAGTCAGTTGGGGAAAATAAAGCAAAATGTCAGATTTAGAAACTTGACTTCAGGGCCTAGTCTTTATTATATTATAGTATTTCATGTAATAATCCAAATATTGCTGCTTGACACTTTCACACAACAAAAATTTGCTGCTTTTTCTTTTCTGTTCCATTAAGTTTTTTAAAGTGAGATATGTGATAAGTTCAAGTTGTCCTGAAGTCCTGTGGTTTGAACAGATGTTCTGTGAGTCAATACAACGTGCACTTCAATTTACAATTTAAAATTATAAGTCAACTTCTACCTTTTAGTTGCCATTTGTAGGCATTCAAGATACTGACCCCTTTCACTGCAAAAATCCAAAAAATTAACTATACTCTCTTTTCCTAAAGCAGTCTCAGCACAGAAAATTTACCACTATTTCAGTGAAACATCAGCTGTTACCCCGAGCATTGGGCTGGTTTAGAAATATCTATGACCTGCTTTAGAAGGCGGGTTGGACTCAATGTTTAACTCTTGAGGTTCCTTCCAACCCTCACAATTCTGTGATTCTGTGAAGATATTATAATTTCATAGTTCTACATTTTCAAAAGTAAAAATTGATGGATGTCTTTTGGCACCTTTGAATACCTTTACATTCTGGATCCATGTTACTGAGTTCAGTTTTTATTAAAAAGAATTATTAGTTCTAGTCTTAATACTGCTATGGGAAATTCTTAAAACAATGAATAGAAATCCACATCTTGGGTTGCATTATGAAATAAAAGACCCATAGATGGAAAGGTGACATGCAAGGTCTATCCCATATTTCTGCATATTAATAGAATTTCTGCCTGAAGGATCTGGGGAAATATTTAATATTGCTTTTTAGAATAACAAAGAAAAAAATATATTTTTTTATTTTTTGAGATCTCATTTCAAACTGACTGTCTACAGTCTGGACCTTTTCCAGTTCCACAATGAGCTTTTTGAAATATAATATCTATTCTTAAAGAAAAATTCCAGTGCAATTCCATAGAAACCACAAAGGAATCCTGTGGCAAAGAATCTAGCCACTTCTGTACTTGTTTTACGGCTTTTGTGTTTAGATACAGATAAAACAGTGAGGAATCAGTAAGAATGAAAGCAACATTAGAAATAATACTTAGAGAAATTGCTAGAGAAAAGTAGGGGCAGCAAAAAAACATCTATCAATACATTACAGGAGATTGCCTTACAGAATCTGTCTAGTTCCATAAATACAAAAAATACAGAGATATATTTGGTTTCTTACTCTTCTGTACTTTTCTTTCATGCTCTATGCCCTCATTCAACACATATTTACTTATCTGAGTCTGAGTAGTCATGTTCCCTGTTGATCAAAAATATCTCAAGAAATCACAGAGCGTATTCTAATAAAACTGTTTCATATTATAACAGTATCTTCCAAGTTTTTTGTTTGTATATGCATTTTCTTCAAATAGCTCATGTTAACTAAAAAGTGAAATGAAAAATGAAATTCAGGATACAAAACTTATTGTTGCATAAGGAAAACTTACCACTTGTCTATGGATTTATAGGTACTATTTGAAGAAAGAAAGTATACCTGGCTACTTGTAAAAATAATCCTAGCAGCTAGAAAATGTGTTACCAAACAACCTCATGTGGAGCTGTGTAGATACATCTATACTATCAGTATTCATACTTTTTTGTTTGTACCATGCATGTTAAGCTTCACAGATATTTTCCTGTCTCAAAATTCCTAAGGAAATTCTCAAGCAACCAAAATTTCAAAACTACTTTTTTGTTGCACTAAATGAGGAAAACTGACTCTTTTTTTCTTGCTGTTGTCATCACTCAGGAAGCACCTGTCTTGCCAGTAAAAAAGAATCTACTATCTGTTAGCAAAATAGAGTCCATGTCAAAGAAGTTTGCCTTTATCCTTTTTTGCTCAGATAGTCATGACACATTGGTAAGGACAAATTATATGTAACAACAGAGAAGGGGAGAGAACATAGACATGAAGAATTAATTAATCAATTAATTAGTTTTTTTCTCCTTCAGGCTAAATTTCTACTAGGATTGAGTGATTGCATGCTCACATGGCATTTAGCAGTTGAAGTTATACTTTCCACTCTGCTACTTAAGTAATATAAAGCAGAACAAACATTTAAGAAATATCTCCCTCATGAGCTACTTTGTTTCTCAGGCTATTGTTCATTTATAAATTAAAAGCATAACAAAAAGTTACATTTTGTGTGCTGGAGTTTCCAGTATGTGAGTCCAGTGCTGGACTATCTTCATACTAGCATAGCTGCTGAAGTGATGTCCAAAGGGACCAAGGAATACCAGATAGATATTTTAGCATCTAAGGCACAGGTAGCAGTACACTGACAAATCAGCTAGTTAAAGAAAATTTAAAACAAAACCAAGGTTTTATGGCTTTATGCAGAGCCCACTAATGTCAAAGGCAAGATGCCCATATGGAAGATTTGAAAACACCAGATGACATGAAGAAAGTGGAGGGTTCTTGGGCTCCTAAAAATAAAACATCTATAACTTAGACCTTACTGTTGGCAATAAACATGAGAGAGATGTTCCACTGAGAATCTTGATGTAGAACTTAATATGGGATGAGTGACAAAAACTTCTCCAGCAGGAGCAGAAATTCAGTATAGGTTGAATGCTAAGCCACATTTTAGCTCTTTGGGATCAAATCCAAATTTACTGAGTATCCTTTGTTTTTGAGCTTTCAAGCCTGTTATTTGTATTTTGCAGACAATTTCAAATTGCTACAGATTTTTATGTCCAATGAGTACATTTCTTTTTTTTTTTTTTCTTTTGATTACTTTTCTTTTCCTTTATTTATTTTTTTTATTTTTTTTAATTTGGTTTCTTTTCCCTAAGGTAATGAGGCTTGACAGCATGATTCCCTCTTGGGGAAATTGGACATATGTAGCTTTTAATTCCTTCTGCAGAAAGGAGCAGCTAAATTAAAAGTAGCAGGATGTTTCTCACAAAAGGACAAATTTTGTACCCAGCTTGAGTTGTGGCTCAACTTGTGGGAGAAATCACGCACCGTACTGGGCCATAATTGCCAGTGGCTCAGCACAATCTCAGAGGGCAAGTCAATTTAGTACAGTTTTCCTATGCCTTAATTTCAGGCATAGTAGAGTCACTGTTGTGTTGCAAGAGGATTCACGCAAGGTGGAAGGTCACAGTCACTCCAAGAAGAGTGCTCTTTGGGTGAATAGTTTATGATCTAGCCTTCAAAACAGAATGATTTTTGATAAGGCCTTAATGAAAATCTGGGTTTAATTCCAGGTTCACTCATCACCTCCTGTGTGGCTGTGGCTGAATCTCTTTATTTCTCCATGTCTCAGATACCACCAGCAAAACTTTCTCTCACAGAAGTGTTCAGAAGAGTTCATTAATATTTGTGAAGTACTTAAATGCAGCACTCACTGAAGTAGAAATAATTCAGGGCTGGGCACCTGGCTGCACATTATTATTCTATTCTATTATCTGTTATTATTCTATTATGCATACTATTATACCATACAATCCAAACCAAATCCCTAATTGATTTGGAGCATTGAGGAAATGTTCTTCCATGTTCCCCAGATGGCAGAAAATCTCAGTGTACACAAAATATCAATAGAACAAGCAATAGAGCTTGAAGCAGAAACTTTGACGCTGTGCCTCAACTTAACAAGAACCATCTGCTCATGCATGAACAGTAATAGAAGACTTGAGAAGCCACAAAGCAGAGTGCATACATAAACACAGGTTATGTAAGTATCAGTAGCATTCACTTCATTGCGAAGAGGTGGGAATAAGTTTATCAGGCATACTCAAGAATAGGCAAACAGGGCCAATTAAGAAAAAGTCCTCAGCAAGTCTGACCCTACAATTAATCACAACAACATACTGAAGTAAAACTTAACTGCAGCATAAATGGTAGTCTGAAGAGCAAGCAATTTTCTGGGAGACAAAGTGCATGATCTTGGAAACCATGCTTGTGAATTTCATCTTTTCTACCTGCAGTTGGTGCCTCATAAGATAACTTTCACATGTACTGCAGAGTCAATGTGGCTGGCCCAGTTATCTGGCCCTGAAAGGCCTTTGAAAATCAGCCTCACAGTCAGTTTGAAAAGATGCACATTATTTGGCAAATATTACTAGAGGGGAAAAAATTTGAATTTTAATACAATGTAGTAAAAACTGATGTGTTTATTACTATTTTTTCTTAGATTGTCTTCATTGTTTTAAATCTTCAGTATTGAATTTACAAAGAAAAATTATGCGTGAGGGTGAGGGAGCGGTCAATGAATGTAACAAAAAAAAGTGTTCTAAGTTTTAGGTGAATACTCTTGAGATGTAAGTGGCAAATGGGCTTGAATGAAATGAATAGAGAATTTGAATCACGTACAATTTACCTCAAGATTCTAGCAATATTGTCAGTATTCTCCAGTACATTTGATTTCAAGTAATATGTTTTATATTTCATTATTCTATTACACTAGAACAGTTACTCTACAATTAATAAGACCTGATTACTTTCTCTAATGAGTCATTGTTTACCATCATAGACTATTATGGACTAGTTTAGCTTAGGGTCTTGAGCCTAAAAACAAAATTTTTGCAAAACACTTAAAGCAATCATAAGTCCATAGAAGCCTTCTGTATAACCTATTTTACTGACAAACAATTACATTTCAGATTGAAGAGGTGAAATGATTAAGAATATTTGACTTAGTTGCCATGACAGCATGCATTTTTCATCAGGCAGAGTGTAATTACTACAATTTCAATGATGTAAAATCAAGAAAGATGATAACAAACAGCAGAACCATGGAGATATTGCCATTGCAACCAGGTTGCCATGGCAACAGTGATAATAATCTCAGTGATAGATGTTTTCTCTTGCTCTTTCCATTTTGTACGGTTATAACATTCAGAGCCAGTTTTTACCACAGCTTTTTATAGTTTATTAGACTGTCAAAATAGTTTATGAGATGTTGTTGCAAAGGAAATGACTGAGTTCCGCAGCCTAATAAAAATGCCAAATACTCTGTTTACATACTGCTCCAGCATTTAACAAACATTAAAAAATTGTATGAAAAATGATTTGATATTGTATCTGTATTAATCAATTTGCAAGGCATAAGCTCTGTCACTGAAGGTCAAATGAATACCTTCCAAGCATTACTTTTAGAGAGCTCTTTTAAAGTTTATTCTTGACAGTATGCTGCCAACTCCTTCTACCTGGACTGGAGCAAAACAAGCAGCTCACAGGAAATACTTCATAAGGAAAATAGTGCTCATGATTTAAATAATGTAGATATATTTAACAACACAATATCAAAGAAGTTGACAACACAGATTAAAGAATACTTCAGTTACCAGAAGTCTACCATGAACACAGGAGATAGTACATCAAACTGTAAAATAATGTATGCATGCTATAGATATACATATATGTATATGTAGCTATATGTAAATATATTGTATGCATAAGCTATTTCATGTGATATTTTCATAATGGATATATGAAGACAGGATAAATAATATCTTCACAATGTTGTCTCCTAGACTCTAAAGGCATCTGTAGGCATTACTTATTAGGGGAAACACTGAGATTTCCTTCTGAGGCAGAAATAAATTCCCTTTTTATAGTTTTAGAGACTGAATTTCTAAATCTGAAACAATAACTCTCTCGAGAGCAATGCAATTTTAATGGAAGTTTTTAGGAATGATTGTACAGGAAATATTTAAATAAATTCCTCTTTTCCAGGTTTTCACTATCTTTTTTGTCCCTAAACTTAGCAACAGCCACCATCTATGTTAAAAAATGATAGACATACTCTGAGATACAAACTCATTTAAAATATGAATATTGATTACAATACATATATATATATATATTGTTCTTCAGCGGCATTACCCCAAATTTGTTTGCTTATCAGAAAGAATTTCTAGAGCTTTTTCCACTGTCCAGTTTGGCCAGCTACCTTATACATCCTCTCAGCACCAAGACCTTCAGTGCAGAACAAAACCCAGAGAGAAATAGGGAAGGACTCCTGAATTGTCGTGGTTAAACAGGTGGGTAATGGGGCAGGAAGACTGAGAAAGAAGATGAATGATTATGCAGTGCTTTAAGATGTTAATGTGGATTTGAGGACCAACATGGGAGACTATTGCGGCAATATCAAGACACTGTGGCTAAGTTGTCAGTTTCAGTCACATTTCTCCCCAAAACAGCTCTGCCAAGGGGCACAGCTCCTGCATTACATGGTCTTAATTTTGCTTGTCCCACAACACAGATACGAATGTACATACTGCATTTTCTCTGAGCAAGAAAATAAATTTCCAGTTTACAGAGCAGTTAAGAGAATGGTCCTAGAATTGTTTTTTTTTAAATATTGGAGACAACTGTATTCTACAGTTAGCAGTTGCGATCTCCAGTAACAATCTAGGTTGCTTTTATTTAAAATAATAAAATAAAATAATAAGATGAAGAAAAAAAAAACTTGAATAAATTGTAGCATATCAATTGTTAATAGAGCACTACCAAGTGTTACTCGTAGCTTATTTCTTTAGTGTTTATACTTTTTGGTAAACTGGAAAATATGTAGAAAATAATAAATTAATGGATGTTTCCTTCTCAAAACAACTACAGTTTGAATGCATATGCCTCATTACCACTAATGGATAGCACCAGTTTTCTTTGTTGCATATATTAGAAGTGTATAGAGTGTGTATGTGTGGATAGAAGATCCACTGTAAATGTTGACAAATGCATGACAAATGCTGACATGCAGCAGCAAGAGATTACATAATCATAGACAAAGTCAGTGTTTGAAGACCTCATAACTTTGTTGACATTACAGAACTACTCCTAATAATACATTTAGTAAAATTTATTCCATTCAATTTTATCGGATTCTGACAGTGGAACATTTTTATTTTTTTATATCAAAATGCCTTGTGCTGTGTGAACTGGGTCCTCTTATTCAGATATAATTTTCTTCTCTTAATTTCACACCATTACTCTTCATTACGTTTCCTTACAATCAAATAATTTACTATAAAGTCTTGCTGTTATGTATCTAATATTTGTACTTTCATCTTTATGGACAAACTAATCTATATGACAGTATCAGTTTAGTAGAACATGCTTCTCTTTAAATTTACTTTTGTTTTGTGTTCTTAATCATATTACATCTAGATTTTACAAAAGACATTAATGAAGAAAATAGAGGGAAAAAAAAACTGATTGGCAAGAGGTGTTAAAGGAAAAATCTACCTGAAGCTATTCTAATTCTTTATTTGAATCTGAGCATTTTTCAGAATGATGTCATCTCTTTAAATATGCTTTTCTTCCCAAAGATACTCATTGCTCTATTCTAATCACCATTTCTGTTTCTGTTCTTTAAAAATCTTTCAAGATTCTCAGTATACTTGATAACAGGCAGGGAAAACAAACAAACAAAAAACAACATGCTGTGCTTTGACTGGGATGACATAGGGGCTGTAGGGAGATTGTTATTTGCCTTCTCCACCTTATAATGTCTGTGTGAATGCAGCCTAAATCTGCACTACTGTTTTTCTGGTAGCTATTGCACATCGTAAATTGAAGAAAACTTTTCTGTCCATAGTTAATACCATGTGTTTCTTGCACCATTATTACTTCCTGGGTTTGTATTCTTCATCAAATTAATGATGTTTGCCAAATATTATTATATGAGGGATATTTTGAATGTTATGTCCATTTGATTATGTTGGCCCATGATGTCAGAGGTGGATGCTGGTGGTATGGCAATAGAGGTTGAACCTTCTCGCCAATATTCCATTACATTTTGTTGTGATGTGACAGATGACAGCAAAGGGCCAATCTGACAAAATGGTGTCTGACGTGGAAGTGTGTATGAAGCAGTGGTGTGTCACTGAACTCCACCATGCAGAAAAAACAGCACACACTGACATTCACTAATCCTTGTTGAATGTTTATGGAGACCAAACAGTGAATATCGATGTAGTGGGTGGTGTGTTTCCACACTGGCTTCAGTGTCAGTGGGTCACCCCTGCTGGTGCAGATTTGAAGAGCAAGGCATGGAGGCTCTTGCTCAAAGAATATAGCTAATGGTGGTGAATGTTTTTTAAAAATAGTATTTTGTAGCTGAGAACTTGTTATATCAAAGCGTTATTGTCCTCTTTGTATCTGCTGTAGTTTCCATGGAAATAAATTGGATGCATTATTTTCAGAGCAACCTATGCATATTATGACAAATTTAATTTGTCTTTTTTGTTTAAACATTTACGGAGCACAGTCCTTTTTATCTATTTCTCCTTGGCCTCAGGGGTGTTTAAGCTTCTTCCAGTCTTTGAATTTCCCAATAGACCTGCTACATACGAGCTGACAAAAATCATGTATAACTTTCATTGATTATCAGTATTATTTGTTCTGCATTAGACTTTCTCCAGCTCAGTGCATTCAATTCATCATTACTTTGTGTTTATTGTAGTTTTGGTCACTTTTTAGATCTCAAATCAGTCTCTCTTTTCCAACTTAACTACATTCTTCAGAAATTGGTATTGGAGCCCATTCTGTTTAACATATTTGTTGATAATTTCTATGAGAGAATTGAGTGCATCATCAGTAAGTTTATAGGTGACACCAAGTTGGGAGGAAGTGTTGATCTGCCTGAGCGTAGGAAGACCCTACAGAGGGACCTGGATAGGCTGGATAGTTGGGCTGAGGCCAATGGGATGACGTTCAACAGGATCAAGTCCTGAGTCCTGCACTTTGGTCATAACAACCCCAGGCAACACTACAGGCTAGGGGCAGAGTGGCAGAAGAACGTACAGAGGAAAAAGATCTGGGGGCATTGGTCAACACTCTGCTGAACTGCATCGTGCCCAGGTGGCCAAGAAGCCCAGTGGCATTCTGGGATGTATCAGAAACAGCGCTGCCTCCAGGAGCAGGGAGGCGATCACTGTTCTCATCACTGGTGAGGCCAACCCTTGAGTACTGTGTTCAGATTTGGGCCCCTCCCTACAACAAAGACATTGATTCCCTCAAGCATGTCCAGAGAATGGCAACAAAGCTGTGAAGGGTCTGGATTACAAGTCTTATGAGGAGTGGCTGAAAGAACTGGGATTGTTCAGATTGGAGGAGACTCAGGGGAGAATTTACAGGTGTCGATAACTCCCTGAAAGGAGGTTGTGGTGAAGTGGGTGTCAGCCTCTTCTGCTGTGTAACTAGCGATAGGATGAGAGGTAATGGCCTCAAATTGCACCAGGTGAAGTTCAGGTTGGATATTTCTTCTCAAAAAGAGGGGTGAGGTATCAGAACAGGCTGCCCAGGGTGGTGGTAGAGTGAGTGTCCCTGGAGGTGTTTAAGGAAAGAGCAGATGAAGTACTTAGGGACGTAATTTATTGGGCAATAGTCTTGGAAGGTGAACATTTGGACTGGATGATCTCAGAGGTCTTTTCCAACCTTAATAAGTCTATCATTCTGCGATTCTAAATTTCATTCTTATTTCTATCAAATTCTGATTACAAATACTAGCTATCCCTCATCAACTAAAAATTGAAGACAAGAAGTAAAGAAAGAAAGGAAAAAAGGAGATTTTAAATGGTGAAGAGGCCCTTTGCAGGTTTTATAGATAACACATGAACTGTGCTAATGTGAATGTGCAGAAGCAAATTTAAGTACGGAAATTTCAGATTTCCAATGCTATTTTGTGCACTTATTTGACAATTCAGAGACATTCCATAAGCTAGAAGAGCTTCTGAGTGCACAAACAGTGATCTGGACCAGCGGCCTACCAAAAACGATACGAGATTTATCAAGATTTACCTTCCTGCAAAGGAATGGGCTTATCCTCTCACGCCTCTCTTTTTTTAGTACCAACTGTCGATTTCAGAATAGAGCTGAAACAATTCTTTCTGCTGAGCATCTAAGCACACACTGCTTTCGAATGGAATTGTGTTATAGAGTATGGGATTTTCACTCTCAACTTCCCTTGAGAAAGTCGGGAATCAGAAGCAATGTCTCAAGAAGCAGCTCTTGTCTTTGAACAGAAAAAAATGTAGGTGTCCAAAAAAGCAGCCTAATAACTGAAAAATGTGCATTCACATCAAAACTGATACAAATGTGAAAGTCTGACTTGGCTCTCTGCTGCTAATGTCCTGGGAGACTAAGTCTTTGCCTGTGATATTCCTTTGGAAGTGCTGATGTCATTTTGGAGAATATTTTCCTCCTACACAACATGGTGAAGGAGAGAAACTGTTTTGTCCAGGGCAGTAAGTGATCCCCTGATCTTGGTCCCATACTGACAACTGGTACACCTTGAGGCATTTTAATCTGCTGACTGTGTGCCAACACCTTCCACTATTTAATGCGGGACACATCTGCTTATGGGTGTGTATGTGACAAAAACTCGAGTCACAGTAATTGAGTAAGATAGTGTTGCTAAAGAGCTTATAATGGAATTTCTTTTTAGAGAGAATTTCATCAATAATTAAAATTCCCACCTGTCCACAGTCCCTTCCTTCAATTATTCCGGATGTCTCTTGTCCCACAAAATATTGGTATATGAAGTCACTGCTTGTGCCTTAATTCAAAGATTAATTAATTGTTGCCATTGTGTGCAATCTCATTAGGAATGCTGTAGAAAAAATTATAACAAAGTCTGAATACAAATTCTAAAATAGTAGCGGTTAAGTTCTCAGTTGAAGTTGAGAGCAGCATTATTCAGCAAGACTGTGCTGATATCACCCACCACACTAGCAATAAGCACTTTGTACAATATGCAAGCCACATACATTCAGAAACAAGGATCCAATATGATTTAATGTGTTTCAAAGCTTGAACAGATGCCATGCTATCACTTTCCTAAATGAAATTCTTCTTCCCACTTGTCTTTTCCTGTACCACTTAAAGCACACAAAGAGTGGATGTTGGCATGAATGATAGAAAGATCTTGTGATGACCCTGTCCACCTGAGAGAATTTGCCACCAGACAATATTTGAATGATTTTCAAAACAGATGTGCAAGTCTTAAAACCCTCACTCCAACTGCCTGAGATAGAGAAGAAAAATGAATTAAAATATAGATTGAGAATGTCTTTTGATATTAAAAATCACTTTCTGAGGAACATTTTAGAGCAATTTTTTTTTCTTATGCATTTTATCTTGCCACTTTTCCCATTGACTATTATTTCTCTGGCTCTCAGGTGGATATATCCTGAATAACATTCTGGAGGATATTAAGCCATGAAAGAGTAAGAAAGAGCTCCAGGAAACTACTGCAGCTTAATCTGCCTCATTCTACTTCTGATTAAAATGGCTGTGGTATTTAGTTCTCAGCAATCTTAACACAATATTTTTCCTCCAACTTATACAAATTTTATATGGTTTCCATTTGATAACCTATATGAAATTCCACATACCACTGCTTGATGCCAGCATTTTTTCCAGGCACCCTGTCTTGTTAATGTTTCTGGATTTTTGTTTTTCTCTTTGTCCGTCCACCAGAGAAAAGGAAATGTATTTAATGTTCCAGCCCACATAAAATCTGCTGATTTAGGATCTTAAAACACCTGAACACTTGATAAGATCTTTCAGTTATGCTACATACAAATATTTTTGTAATTTTAATGATCCAAATTTTAAATTCAGACAAATTTCAATTGAACTGTTCTTTTAAAAGCCCCAATATTAATAAAACTGCTTGTTGTGCATTTTTATATGTAAATTTTAAATTTTCCATTGCAGTTTTTGCAAATGATCTCTCTCTTAATGTCTATAAAGTAGCATGATAGTTTTGCTGATTTAATATGTTACTTCACTGTCACAGGTTACCTAAGAGAACACGTATATTGCAAAGCCTAAATTTTCACTTCAAATGATGTAAAACAGCAAAGAAAGAACAAATATATATCACACAAGACAGAGATAGCACTGCATGAATCACATTTGAATGTATTTCAGTGGCTGTTTTTTCAGTTGCAGCTATCCACACATGTAGAGATTATTTCTGCCTGGGTGTGAGTGTGTCAAGACATCTAGGGAGCAATTTTCAGTGATCATACACCCTTTGCTCTATCTCAGCAATATGGCATTTCTATGATATCTTGCATTCTCATCCTGAATACTTCAGAGAAGAAAAGTGGGCACTTTTGTACTTCCTGTCTAGGATCTACAGCTGACTGGATAGTCCACTCATTCCAGATTTTATAGGAAGCTTTAGAGCAGGTACACTGAGGAAAATGAAAAAAAAAATGAATAGCAAATGAGAAGAAAGAAGAGTAAAAAAAAGCACAGGAATCTTTTCATTGGTCATTTACAACATACTGCATGCCACAGAAATACTATATAACTAAGTGGTTGGTCATGCTTCTTCTGAATTGCATTGACACAAATGTTAACGACTATTGCTGATCCTTAGCTATTTTTGGAAGATAAAACTTTTCTGAAGTAATTCTGAAAATTTCTTTGGCCTCTGAAACATTCAGAAGTATACATCCAACTGAACTGTACACAGTGAAGCAGAATCAAATTGGGATTTTCCTACCTTCAACATGCCACTGGAGATGACTGAGTACGATGCGTATGTCTTGATCTTTAGACAGAAGGTGAGATGTAATCCCCTCCTCACTCTTCTCCAACTGTAGTCTGGGTGAGCACTGTTACTGAGGGATCACTTTGGTATATACTTGCTTCCAAATTCTTTTCATAACTGAAAGTCCCAAGCATTACTTACATACAGATAAAATATCAACATTGACTAAGCAGCCAACAACTGAAATATAAAACAGAAATGTTAAAAAGGAAACATTATCAGAGGATCTTCTATCAGCAAGAACTTGCAAAACAATGCTGCATGTGAACAGTGCTTCACAGTCCTATCTCCTTCCCCTGTCATGATAGGTAAAGAACCAATACAGCACAGCATCTTTCTCTTCTCAGAAGTTTTTCCCTGGACATTTGTGCTTTATGGCATATACTGTCTCTAATTGTGCTTGAACGCTTTGTCCACAATGATCCTAAATTACTTCACTTGGAGAAGAATGAGCTGTTTTCAAAACTGCTAATGATTTTGTAAATACTTTTAAGTTATTTACTTAAAGGTGGAACTATCTGACTTCAGATTTAAAGAAATTTGTTCCTGATAAATTATAATGATGTACTTAAAGGGCCTCTTCATTTAAGCGCTGGAGAGTGAAACCTCTATTTAAATGACGTCTGACTCTCCATCTGTTTTAAAGTTTCTATTTGTTGCTGATCTCTCCCAGCTCCCACTGTTTACTCTGCTAAATATGGTATAGAGATAAAACCATATTCCACTCCATAGGCTTTTTCTAAGATTTCCACATGCAGCGGGAGGTAAACAGAAGAGTCAGATAAAAAGAATTACAATAAGATGTTGTTTATGCATTAGAATATGTGGAAGAACAGGAGAACAAGAGGAATATACTTAAAAGAAAGTAAAATTGAGCTCTACAAGAAATACATGATTCCCTAAATGGTTCTGCCAATCTAAATGTAGAAGATAGGTTCCCCTTGCAAAGAAAAATCATATTTAGAAACATTTTTCTTTCACAGTAAAATAAAATAACCTATGGGAGATGAAATATTATTGTAGAAAATGAGAACTCAGTTTGTGAGACATTACCGAGTGGGGTAATGTGAAATGCTTCTGTCCTCTTCCCAAAGTGCTATATCTCCCCATTGTGCTCTTACAGTCTAGTTTGCCAAGTTAAGGTAGAAGTTATAAAATGTGTTCCGCGGAAGTGAACAGCAAGAAGAGTGCGTTCATTTTACAAGCTCTTACAAGTTATCTTATACTATTGAACCTTATCCCTCAGCCTTTCCCAGTTAGCCAAATCTTTTACAGAGGCTCAAGGAGGGTCTTTTGCTGACTCTCCAAAGTACTTCTAATGTTTTCATCTACTCTAATATACCCAGTGCCCAGGTGAATAATGTAAACCATGTTTGTTGTTGTATTTGCAAAACTATGTTCAGAAACTCCTATAAAAGTATAGTTCATTGTCAAATGAACATTTTAAGAAAATTTGACTTCAAGGAATTCTTCTAAACATTGTCAGTTGTTCCATTTACAGCAAGAAAGTGCTCAATTCCTGGAAAAGGAATACTGATGACAGTAAAACCCACAACCTGATAAAAACCAAACTGCTTTTCCAACAGAACAAAATAAGATTGCTTTTCTTCTTACATGGATGTAAAGAGGCTGGTATCTGGGGCTTGCTAATTTTCAGAACACATGGAAGTGAACATGGGCTTGTTTGGAAGATGAGCTTAGCTGTCTGTACCTTTTCTATTTGTCTCTACCTACTTGATCTGTCTTTGTGGAGTTGTCAGTCTGTTTTCTCTAAGAATGCTCAGAATTTTTCCTCAAAGAGCCCTGATGGAACTTGCTTTTTTCCTAAGAAGCTACACAGAGCCTGGAAGAGGCACCCACTTGCTTAAAGATTTCCCTTGAATCCCACAGTTCAGTTAAGGATATGGACAGCTAGAAAACCTTCAAGCAAAAAATCCACTGATCTGCATCTCTAAACGAGTTTGAAAATCTGGTTATATGTTACAGAAGAAGAGACATCTCTTGTGTACTAGTTAATGGAATATGGATCTTCTGAGTTGTTACATCTCTGAAGTGACTTTGTCTTAAGTCTAGCACAACTTTCTGGTTATCTGCTGTAGCATATTACTTTGTGCTCTTATTATTCCTGCAAAATAGCTTTGGCACATTGTTGACCTGACTTCAAAGATTCCTACTGTTCATAGGGGTGGAAAAACCAGAAGCCACATATCATTAGCTTGTTTGATCATAAGTGTGTGTATCATAGTATCACAATAGAAGAATAAGCGAGCTCAGAGCATTTTGATAAGGAAGGTGACTTCCAAGTGACTTTCTTAAATTAATCAATAGACTATGCTGTTTCCACCTTACTATTTCCTGATATTTCCGTTG
The DNA here is from genome assembly GCA_028571105.1 of Tragopan temminckii. NCBI lineage: Eukaryota > Metazoa > Chordata > Aves > Galliformes > Phasianidae > Tragopan > Tragopan temminckii. The sequence goes on along the minus strand of JAOWBP010002052.1, from coordinate 49,804,750 downwards.
TTTTTCCTGATGTGTTCACAATGTCAAAGTCTCAATCACTGAGATGAGTTTAAGATCATGTCATATACCCTCAGGGACTTAACATTTTCTCTCCTGTTAGTAGATATAAAAATAAGAAATGGAAGACTTGCAATGCCTGTAGATTATAGAATGGAATCTTTAAATAAAACTTTATTTTTCTGCCAAATAATATCTGCCATGCGGTTAATAATGGTTCTTCAAGTTCTTCAATACTGATACAATTTTCAGAGTATCATAACTATTATCTTTAACTTAACAAAATTGATTTTTCAAATTGTCAGGCCTTACATGGTATCTCTAGGTAATGTCACTCAAACATCAGAATATATTTCTATAGGAACAATTGGCTACACATAATACAAATGTGCTCTGCCAAAGAAAGTGCCATCTAAAAGTTAGAACTGGACGGGAACAGATTGAAGTATCTGTCTAGAGCTGCTGTTATGACAGTTATTCGGAGAATTTGAGACAGTTCATATTTAAATAATATCTACTGAAAACAATTATCAAAATTTTAAATCATTCTATATGTGAAATAAAACTTCTTCAGAATAAAGATGAGATTTACAATTAAACCTCGATCATATTAAAAACCAAATTTTTATGATCTTAGCAACTTCCAGAGAATCAGCTCTTAAAAATATGACTGATCTGCTTCATTCTCTCTCTCTTTTTTTTTCATTATATTTTTAGCAGAGATTAGTTCTTTTAAAGGAGTCAGATATCTATTTTTTATATTCCCATGTCATTGGAAATCCGCATAGTTGAATCTAAAATTCTGTTGTGGGAATCCTAGTCTCTGTGAGGCCAATGGGGAAAAATGTCTTTGTTTTCCCTGGGCTTCAGATTTCATATGATGTCTTCAGCCAGAATGCAGCTTTTAATAGAAACAAATAAATGCCTTATTAAATAAATGAAGAAGAAATTAATCAATTATAAAAACATTATTGCCATCATTGAGAATTTTATTTATTTATTTATTTATTTTATTTTGGTATTAGTTTACATATGAGAAGCTTATTAAAAGAATGTTACATTTGCACAGTCAGTTTCTGGAAAGTTGCTCAGTGCTAGGATGGCACATATCTACATATACACATTCGGTCAGAAGTAATACTATATTTCAATACTGTATTAACAAATGTTCAGAACTCTTGGAATTACAAGCCCAGTGCAGCCTTGTTTTATGCAGGCCTATTTCCCTATAAAGACAATTTTAAATGTTGGAATTATTCAAATCCTTACTCACAAACTGCAAATTCTGAATTTAAATATTTACCTTGAGTGACGACTAAGCCTCAGTTCCTTGACAAAAAATGATAATGTCATTTTTTTTAGGTCATTTTCAATTCTCTTGTATGTGCATTATTGAAATTGCAAACTTTGTGGCAGTGATTGTGTTTTATGGAGTGGGTGCAGATTGTCTCCTAAAGTGGTACCCATGACTGGGAAAAAATTCTACATACAGCTGTAATATAAATTAATGAATAAAGAGCAACTTGTTAGAGAAACAAGATTTTTGAAGATAAGTAAAATATATCTTGGACCTCTTGGAACTAAGCTCCAGTTCATACAGCTATGTGGTACATATTTAAGGATCTTATGACTTTTTAATGATTTTCTTAGAAGACACTAGGTACACAACAAATCTGAAGGCCTATTTTGTGGACTAATTGTCAAAGATGCCATCTACATTTGCTTTTAACAGTATGATAAGGCCTGCTTCTCTGCAAAATCTCATAAGCCAGAGACCCAATAAAAGCAAGAGTAATAAACAATTACTTATTATTTTAATTTAGTTTGAAATGTCTCAAAATCCACTAATGATATTTACATGTTTTTATGCTAAAATAAATTGTTGTTGGAAATTTTGCTGTATTTCTCTGCATTTATTTCTGTTAAAAATAGAGCTTCCATGCAAAACTTAAAAACGAATTAAAATCCAGGATAGATTCAATGAGCAATTTAATTATCAGTGCTCTGTTCAACTAATTGTCTCATGGAGACAACATGCTTGGTAAGAGGAAACAAATAAATGGGTACACAAAAAGCAGAGTACATACATTCAACCAAATCAGCACCTTACCTAGATTTTTGGCAGTAATTCAGAATTTACTCAGAATGGTTCCCTTTACAAAAGCTGAGAACTAGAATTAGGCATGAAACATTACTGAAAAATTAGATAGGGAATTATCTGTGTTTAATGGATATTTCTGAAATATTTGCAATACTGTATCTTCTAGAACAGTCCAGAAGAAGATAAAAACACAGGAGATTGCCTGTAAACATGATCTTTTACATTTAGTTCCCTCTGCATGGTGTCTGAATGAGGTTGTGAAGCACTTGAACATAGCAGTCCCTGGTCATTTCTGGATAGAGGCTTGTGGACCCAGGACTGGTTTGGGCAGATAAACAGGCAAGCAGAGTGCTCTAGAGTTAAGATATCTTTCCTGAGCCACTCCGAGTTTCACAAAATAGAGATTTTGACAAAACCTGTTTGAGGGAGTTAGCAGATGGGAGCCTATCAGCCGTCACTGCAACTGTTTGACCTAATTCTGCCACCAGATGAAAGAACCAAACAAAAGAATAAACTTCCTCTGAGATCACTACATTGAAAGCACCAGAGAGAGATGATGGATACATACAGAGAATGGGAGCACTGATAAGGCTAGGAGGACCTGCATGACAGAGAAGAGATCCTTCAACATTTTTACAACATGAAAAGTGTTGATTTCTTAAGAGTAAAATCTCCTGAGAAGGACTTGTCAGTAGCCAATTTTCTGCTTGGTAAAAAAGCATGGGAAAAGTTTGAAATTGTCAAAATATCCCATCTGAATTATTTATAAAGAAAGAAAAAAGTTGTTAAAAAGCAAGCTTTAATTCACACTTTAGACAACTCAAAGAAAAAAGAAAAAATACAGAAATCCAATTTTTATTTTTTTAGTTTTTCTTTAGAACACACAAAAATACTATCACTGACATGCCCCAGTAGGGTGGGATTTCTATTGTCTTCATTCCCCAGAAATATTGAGCATTCTTCTTTCTTTCATCCCTAATGAGATTGGAAAAACATTTGGCCTCATGAATTCTCACAGGATCAGAAAATTCTTTGTCCTAGAAACCTGCAGATTAGAAGACAGACAAGCTAAGGTTACTCTGTGAGGAGCCAGTGATATTTTTCAGTGTCAGAGTTTATTTGCAACAAGGCTGTAGATGTGGTAACAGTTGTATTTATTGGGCTTTCAGGCAGAGAGACAGATGTAGATAGATACAGGTAGTTATCACATTATTTTCCAACTTTTACAAAAATGGTATATATTTTATACAGCTTTCTTTACAAATAGCACAGAGAAAGTATGGTTCATACCCTGAAGAATTGGGACATTCATTTCAAAACACACTGAACAGGAAATTTTACATAAAGTAGCGCTGAGAGTTCAGTCTCAAAGCAGAGTTGAGTGGTTTTGTTTGCTTGTTTGCACGTATTATTGGAAAGAAGGTTTTCATCTTCTTCTTTCTTAGGCTGGCAGTCACTGACAAAGCTTCACGGAAAGGTTTGTTAGGAGGGATTTGCCTCACGGGGATGCAAGCTGATAAGAAAACAAGGGAAGGAGTGCATACAGGGTCGCACAGCCCTAATCCCTCAGTCCTAAGACTACAAAAGAACTGAAACATTATTTTTCTAGGGAGAGGAGAGGAGAGAAGAGGGGAGAAGGCAGGACAGTAAGCACACTACATAGGTACTAACAGAAGAAGGTACTTGGGAATGAGAAAGCTATTTTTATTCTTCTACTCCTCCCCCACTATTTATTGGAGTGGCTTTTCATGCAACTGCTTTCTTGAATTATAAAATCCCATATTCTTCTTATCCCCAAGAACATTATTTAATCAGCTCTTTACAGCAACAAGCACATACGTCCCTTCAATGTAATTCAGACAGACATTTTGTAATCCAAAACACACCAGAAATGATGTTTCCTGCAACCCTGCATTCAGGAGTCATCTTTTGTGTAATTATGAAGAAACACTGCTGTAAACAAATTGAAAAATGTAATAATTGTTTTGCTGCCCATGATTTACATGGAGAGTACCCTGACAGCACAACAGCGTTACTAGTTTTAACGATCCAAGTAACCTTCCCTTTGAGGCCGGGCTCCATCTCACTGCACCCAACTGTAAGAGAGATATCTAAGAAAATCACCTATTACTTGTCACTTCTGAGCAACAGCAGTGAGGAGCCTGTATTGGGCTGCTGGTATCTCTCTTACAACCTCCCAGACTACACAAATTGGTGAGCACTGCATTAATTCAGCCTGTCATCAGCTCTCCTTTCTACCACTGTAATACAAAAGACAAATACTTTTGATCTCTTGCAGGAAGATACTACTCTGGGAAAGATCTCTCCAGGTAGATGGGGTTCCAGGTCTGTGGACAACCAGGTATGTGGGTAAGGGCAGCACACCAGGACTGTCCCATAAGCTAACCTGACAGCCACGTGGAAAAGTGAGAGTGGTTCAACTGTATGCTGACTGTACCTTGTACAGAGGATGAGTAACCAGGGGAGGTTCAGATTTGATATTATGAAAATTTCTCCAAAAGAGCAGTGAAGCATTGGCACAGGCTGCCCAGGGAGGTGATGGAGTCACTGTCCCTGGAAGCGTTCAAGAATTGCGTAGATGTGCCACTGAGGGACATGGGTAGTGGGCATGGTGTAGATGGACTGACAGTCAAGAACACTGATCGCAGTGTTCTTTCCAGCCTTAATGATTCTATGATTCTGTGACTCTTTGTTTCAAGACATGCAGTCGATCTTGTACACTGATGTGGAGTAACGGACAGGTGCTGTGGCAAGAATGTGGGAGGCTCCAGTAAGACCAAGTCTTTGTACCAAGTGGTGAGGCTTGTGCTGGCATGGGGATACAACTCAAAACCACAACGAGACTGTTGTAAAGGCATGGGAAAAGGCTGCACACTTCGTCTCCCAGCTATTACATGCTTTCTCAAGATCACTTGCTACTGTTTTCTCACTGCAGCTTGTTCTCTCCAGAGTGCTACAGAATACATCCTCAGTCCCTCAACATACGCGCTTCTGGATCCATTTTCATGGTGTTATTTTAATAATTTTCTTTTTGTTAAGAAATACAATTCACAGGAAAAAAAAATCTGTTTAAAGCATAGAGGTTGCAAGATCGGGTCATAATGTTTGTTTCTGACTAGGGGATTGTTAAGCACAGAGCACAGCAAACATGGTTGTCAACAGATCATCATGGGATCAGGGTGAGCTCATGCCAAAGCAGCACAGAATTAGCATTATGCTAGAAAAAGGCTTCTTTTCTCAGGTTATTTCATATCCATATATTTGTTCATCACTATGCAATGCAAAGTAACAGGATGACTAGCATTTGAGGGAAAATACACTATTTTCAGATCAGATACCAGCTGTCAAGTTAGATAGAGAATACTGCATCAGGAATTTTACAGCCCAGTTCACAAAAATTTTATGTGTCTATAATTCACATTTTTGTGTGAAATAGTTGCCTGAATATGCCATGCACGGTGTGCCCAATAAGCACATGCATAAAGACCAGTCAAGGATTGTCTTGGGTCAAAGAACAGTTAGATGCATTCTAAAAAGTAGAAATAAATGATGGCAAAATGCCTCTTATTGCACTGGTGAAAATCTGTATGTAAGTTAAACGTAAGTTAAATTGAATTTAAGTAGATTTAAGTAGATTTCTCTTATATATTAAAGAAATACATACATGTATACATACATTTTTTTCTTTTTTTTTTTTTAAATTCTATATATATATATATATATTATTATTATTTTTTTTCATTAAATGAAATGAAACAACTGACAGAAAGGCTACTCCATTTTAAGAGTCCTAGGCCTTAGGACCAGATCTTTTGTTCTTCCCATATTGTCTCCGGCAATTTTCAGGTCAAAGACTCTCACATAACATGCTTCTCCATTAAGCCCCAAATACAATCTAAACTCTGTGACAATATTTAAGAAGTTGTTTAAGGAGGTACTTAGCTGTTTCTTAGTCAAACTGATAAAAAAGCATTTGGCCAAAAACAGTGATGCCAACCTCAGAGAACCTCAGTTGCTTTCCATTATTTCTTCGTGTGTATGAAAATACATTCACATTATAATATACAAGTTTGTAACAGGCTCTGATCCAGGAAATTATATATTCCTTCCAGTGACCTCTGATGAGTCTTTGAATTTAGATCACAAATAGGTTGAACTCAAAATTATATATACATTCTGAATGCAGTAGGCAGGAAGTAAATTAATAATAAAGATTTTATGCTGAATATGATCTTTTTTGCTATAGCCATAGCATGCACTCACAGCTACAATAAAAATGCTGTACCAACCTATTTGCAACTGAATAGTATTAACCTCATCTGAAAAATAATGGTTCTAACAAAACTGACTGTAAAGCAAGCAGTCAGCATTTTCAAGTCAAGAGTTCCCAGAAGCACCCTATTTTGGAGGTTGTGTTTGTAGAATAAGAACAAAAATACAGAGATATCTTCTGAGTTCTGATAAAGGTAGAGATAACAGATCAGCCAACTCAGCCTCACTGAAGATAGAACTGTAAACTTGCATCCAACTTAACTTGAAATTGGCATCTCAAAAGGCCAGCCAGCTTCTTAGATTTCAACATGTCTATGTATATTTTAATTTCAGTCACTCCAATATGCAAATACTGGCTTGCTAAACTCTGTCCTTTTCCATGTCACTGCCATGGGCCAACTTTTTCTCCATGAAGTCTTCTTTTGGCCCAACACCCTTGAGTTTTCAGTTGGCTTCTTTGAGTTTTCAGTTACCTGCCCTTCAAGCCTCAAATATGCAATTCAGAAACACGAACACAAATACACAAATAGATGAATGTTGCCAGAAAGAAAAAAGGAAACACCTTTTTTTTTTTTTAAGTATAAGAGACACTGTTTATTTTAATATTAAGATTGTAACCCATAATAACCTTTTTTTTTTTTTTTTTTCCCCTCATTTTTTTAAACTGGATCATCTATAGATGACAAAAGTAAGATAACTGGAAATATATTAATTGATTCTTGATAGAGATAACTCCTACAGTCATGGGATGGTAATCGTGGCAGCTTTGTGCTCAGATCTGCTGAGCACTGAGAACTGTGGGTCTAGTCCAGCAAAACTCGCACACGGGAAGAGGAGACCCTCTGACTTCCTTTAGAGCATTCATGTGTTTAAAGTGCTTTCTTGGAGAGCAGCCACAGTAGTTTCCATCTTATAGGAGTAGCATGTTCTTCTCTTCAGGATGAGCATGACTCAGTCCTCTTAATATGAATTTTAATATTAGCTGAAGTCAAATCTGACTAGTCCCACTGAAGTGAACATAGCTCTCCTGGTTTTATTATCAGCTGCAAGACTAGATCATTGCATCAGCCCACTTGATGCTAAAAATCTACCCAACTTCAAGCTCAGTTAATTGAATGCAAAATACTCGATGCATTTTCTCTTTCCTTTTTCCTTTTTTGTTTTCTTTTTTGTAAAATGCCCTTATTATTTTGTATCCTGAAGCATTACAGCCTAATAAGGAGAGCAAATGGAGGAGGAGATGGAAAAGGAGTTTGTTTGTACTTCACTCTTCATTGGCCCATTACGTTTAAATCTATTATGCAGTTTACCTGATGCTGTGTTCAGAGCAACTGAATGCTGAAGTTCTTTGTAATACTGACAATTTCTTAACACAGTTTAAATTTAAACCCTTTATTAGTCCAGAGAAGGCTGATCACAAAACAATAGTAGCTCTGGGAGAGTAATTATTTCTGTTTCATTGTCTGGGATGTTAGAGCTTGTGATTAGTTACACTATACAGTACTTAACAGCTAACCAGCCTCACCATGGTTAACAATACATGAGATTTTCCCTGTCCCAGCAGCACTCCAAGTACTCCTGAAATGCTGGCTCTGTCTTTAATCTTGTTATTCACAAATACCTCCAATTTTCTGGGGTGTGTGTGAAAACTACTGTACTGCCAGCAGCTTAGAACACCATGCGGCAGGCTCTGCTGGGAAGAGATCTCTGTAAAATGGATGCATGAAACTGTGGGTTGTAAGCCATTAAGCTTTCTCAGTACGCTTCTAATGAGCTTATGATAGCCTCGCAAAATGACTGTTTTTACTGCAGCCTAGTAAATTACAGTATGTACAAATTAAATCAGTGGGACCCAACGCAAGCTGTTCCTCATCAGGTTCAACACTTCTTTTAAGAAGTGAAAAATTATGACATACTGGAATAGCTATAAGTTTCAGTCCTGTCATATGCTGGAAGTATAGTGTACTTAGCTAATTTCTACAATTATCTGTATAACACTTTTCATTGTGTCCCACAGAAACCAAGTACTTCCTCTTGTGCTGCTCCTCTATGCAGCTATGTGTTTCAAAATCAGTTGTAATGTGAGTGAATAAATTTGTCTCAGCTGTTAAAAGTTAAACGCCAACAAAATAGCTCGCTGAGGTCTTGATCCTTCTCCCACGGAAGCCAGTGGCAAAATCCCGACTGATTTTTTGATCACTTGTAACCTTCTGTATTACATTAAAACTGCTTTCATATATTATCCCCTTGGCAGTCATAAGGTATCATTAAAAATGTTCATAGATGTTTTTGCCATATTTTCACATATTGCTTAAATTCTTTTCTTACACCAATTTTATTCTGGTGTGGCCGGAACGAATTAGCTCCTGGTGTTTATCACTCAAAGTGACATAACTATGGAAGAAACCTTTTGAGGAGTTGGTGTATGTATTGAATGAAAACATGGTTCCATGTCTCTATATCTTTCTCTGGCTGTCTTCCCACTTCTCTTTTACTACTGTAGCATCTGAACAACATTAATTACAGAAAATTACAGAAAAACTTTTTCAAAGTTGCTACTACCTTAAGCACCACTGGAACTGGAATTGACTTGGCTTAGCAGAATGCAGTAGAGCCACATCAACTTATGTTGTCTGAAGTCAGCTTTGGGTTTTGTTTTGTTTTTTTTTTAAACTGAGCAGGCTATATGGCAGCAGTATGTAAATTCCTCAGAAAGCGTCTCAAGATGATATTAGCACTCTATAAACACTATATGCATTTGTTCAGATTGCACAGAAAACGTTTTTTAAGAAAGCTTTTACTACAAATGAGTAGTAATAATCAACAGAGCTCTTGAAAGAGGTGGTGCAGTGCAGACATGCTGGTGGTTCAGAGAGGCTTTCCAAATCAGGATCTTCAGAAGCATGTCCCAGGCCCTAGGGCTGGGACTTTGCTTCAGCTTGGTCCCATGCATGCAGCAAAGCAGACTGATTGCACAGTTCCTCTTTTCAGAACCATGCTTTGGCTTCCAAGGAAGGAAATCGGGTGCCTCAGGCGGGAAGGAGAGCTGACAAGTTTGTGTGGGAGCCAAGGGTAGTAAATGGCTGAAGAACAAGCAGTCACTCTAGATGCGTTTACTGCAGGACCATATAACATACAGCTTCTCACTCTCTTTTTGACTGAACATGTAGAAAAGTGTGGGAATGTAAAAATGTCACTACCCTGATTTGTATTTGTATATTTTGGGGATATGTAAAAATGTCACTACCCTCTTATACCATCTCTGTTCTGGTTCTACTGATTCTACTGGTAGAAATAACCATAGAGATAAAAAAGAAAGATCATTACATTTCATTACAGACTTGGAGGTTTGATTTCTTTCTAATTCAAACTAAAGTCCATGTTTTCAGAGCTTTCAGGCTGAGGAAATGAGATCTTAATGCTAAGCCTTCTATTCAAGTCACCTCTTGGCACTCTCAACTCTGCTGCAGTTTAGCTGGTTGGTTACATATGAGCAGAGTGGAGGGAAACTAGGTGAATTTCTATTGGAAACTTGATCTTCAGGAAGCATGGTGAAGGCGCTTGGATTCTGACTGAAGGTCTTCTGACTTGAAGGTTTTCAAAATCAGCCAATATCTCCAAAGCAAAAAGTTTTAAGGGAATTGATGACCATTTTGAATTACAGCGTGAGGTGATTAAATTGTGAAACAAGATTAGCATAAGCAACTTCAAGCATTTGACTAGCATTAACAGATCCCTTTATCTACCTGAAGTCATGAAATTTTGACATTTATAAATGGAATACTGTGCTTTGTCTTTTTGCTTTCAAGCCTTCTGCTTTTTTTTTGAGCTTTACCTAAAATTTCCAGAGTTTGAACCTACCTTTAAAAAGCTGAGGTATTCACATGGTCTTCATATATTCAAGAAAAACAACAAAGGATACTTATCCTTAAATATCCCTAAGCCTGTCTGAAATGAAAAAAGAAAAAAAGAAAAAAAAGAGTACATTGGAAAGAGAGAGCAACTATGCTGTGAATATTTGATTAAAGCAATACTGACTGCAGTGAAAGAGAAAGATGAAGAGAAAATGGCTGGTACTTTCTTTGCCATGTCACTGCTACACTCAAAATTAAAACATGTATGCAGAGCTGGAAAGAAAGCAATTTAATTATGTAAACAAACAAACAACAACAACAACCCCTACCTATTTCTAGTGGTATGAATCCTGAATTAATCAGTGATATGAAGATTCATTTGAGGTGATTTTGTGAGTAGTTAGGAAAATTCAGCATAATATCACTTCTCCCCCCTCTTGAAATTACAGCACATTTGAACAATTGTATTGCAGCTGGCAGCAGTATTTGGAGAATCCTCCTCACATCCACAGTATTAAGCCAATGGAACATATTAGATTTGTGCATTTTTCATTTGCATATTGATCTGAACGCAAGTAATAATGTTAGCATATTAACTACTACATGCTTATTTTATGTACAACAGCTGCTCCAAAATTAATGCTTCCTATTTTATTATGCTGGCCCACTACACTTACATGCAGAAAACAAAGTAGTTTGCTTTCCTCCTTTTATTTATAAACAGATCTATCTCTCCACTACTGGGCTATGCTTGCCATTAACCAAGCCCTGAGAGATGCTTTCCACCACCACATATAATAGGGTGTGACGTAGTAATTAATCAATAATAAACACTTCCTTCCTTCCTTCCTTCCTTCCTTCCTTCCTTCCTTCCTTCCTTCCTTCCTTCCTTCCTTCCTTCCTTCCTTC
>JAOWBP010002052.1:49773406-49789538 GCA_028571105.1 Tragopan temminckii | reverse complement strand
CAACTCCCTCTGATGTCATGGGCCAATATCATAAAATAAGAGACATTAGAGCAGCCCTCGTAAATACATAGTTGAATTATCTACCTTCAGCAAACTCTAATTTCTCATTGGTGCTTCCTGTAACATTGTTAGTGATATTATTATAAGAGCATAATCCTTCAGCTTTTATGTATCAACTACTCATGAATTTTCTTCCATAATATACAAATGAATATCAGAAAGGATTAATAGTTTGTAATGAGTTATACCCTGAAAAAGTGATATTTTACTTTACATGAGAAATTATGTAAAAAGTGCACTGAATATTGTATTGAAGATAATACATGAACTCGACTATGCTATAAAATTTCCTAAACCATAAGCACACAAGTCTTTCTGATTTTGCATTGATCCTATTCAAATTCAGACAAATTGAATCTTGCGCAGAATACTACGGAGCATATGACAACCTACTTGTTGGGATTAGGCAGAGTTCTTCGCTGAAAGTGAAAAGTAACTAAAAGTAATGAAGCATAATTTCTAGCAGTTTCTAGTGAGACAGCTGATGCTGACAATTTGCAGACACAATGCTGAGAAAATGGATATTGGTCCCTTCCACTGTGCCTTTGTCTTGAGGAGTTTACTTCAAAGAAAAAATATATGGTAGCTTTGTCTTTATCAGTGAACCTATGGTTGTTAATATTATAATCACTTAATATACTGCTCTGTTTATTTGCATACATCATGAAACAGAAATTTTAATTACCCCTCAGTGAAAACAAAAAGACTTCTAAACATTATGCCATGTAATACATAGAATGGGGCTGAGTGCTCTCCTTTTCCACTCATTATGTATCTGTTCTGCTTATGGAGTGTCTGCTGTAAAAATTGTAGCTATATGTAAGATTTATTGTGCCTCTGCTACAAATTACAGTTGGTGACAGACTAGTTATGTTGCAAGTGCTAGAACTGCTTTATCATGTTGAAACTTCAAGACCATCAGAGAGCTGCACTGATACTAACTCTAAACCCCACAGTTTTCTATAGACATTATGAACTATATCACAAGAAATCAATTCATTCCTCCCCTCCAGACAGCCAAAGAAGGAATTGGGAGCCACAAACATTTTTTTAAGCATATCTGCAGATACGGTTTTGGGACGATTCCTGAACTCAGCATGCTGTAAACAGCTCAAAACTTCTGAAATTTTGTATTCATCATTTTAGGCAGAAAATATATGTACCCACGTGTGTGGATTAAGGACAAAAGTTGTTCAAGGTCACATCAGCAGTCAGTGATAGGGCATTTCAGAACTGGAGAAACCAATGATCTTGACTTTGTAGATCATAACGCGTCTATGTGCTTGCTCTCACAAGACATTTATTTATCTTCTGTATTTTATTTTATTTTATTTTATTTTATTTCATTTTATTTTATTTTATTTTATTTTTGCTGGTGAGGAATAGAACCTGAAGTTTAAACGCTGTGAAATTACTAAGTCACCAATAGGCAATGATACACAAACTGCTTGTGAGTATTCTTAGTAATACTTTATACTTTCTGAGAAATACGTACATAAAAACATGAGCTGTTCTGAATCACCGAGTACTGCTGAACAACAGTACTCTAGCTGCAATTAAGTGCCAAGTACCCATTTCAGGCTCAGTTTTTTAACTGCTTGATAATGCAGGAATAACTAATTTTCTGGATGTATTTGAAGCTGACTTTTTCCTTTAGGAGAACACATAGCCTCTTTATAAGAACTTCCTCAGATCTGATAGTGATTTCATGTTGATTTCCCAGCTGTGTAATTCCATTCACTTCTGTAGAAGGCTTAATGATTTACACCAGCATAAATGAAAATACAATCAAGTTCCTCATTTTCAAGATGGAAATCATAGTTATTCTCCCTTTGAGTAATGTAAGGATTAATTAGTATTAGTCAATGATCATGAAGCGTTTCAAAAGAAAACATAGTGGTAGCTATGATAAATATTATTACTTGTAAGATGAAAATTCATTCTGAATTGCATAAGTTAGGTCAGTGTTTCAAGAAATTTGAAAAGGTGCATGCCTAACTTCTTGGTCATGGAGATTTACAACCTCGTGAGATTTTGTAACACTGAAATGATATTAACTATAGTAATTCATTCTTTACATCATACTCTTTCTGTCTTCCTCTTGAAAGAGTTAATAATCAATCCATTTTAAATTTCAGATACAGCTGAATAACAAATAGCCACATACCTTAAGGTAACCTTCTATTCCTGAATTCAAAGGCAGTTTTATTCCATTCTGGCAAATTATAGAGGCCTAAAATTGTGAATTATTAATGCATGCATCCATTTTAAGATCTCTTAAGAAAGAAAAGATGAAAGAGGCTTTGTTGTAAATGACAATTAGAGCTATCTTCTATGTAACATAATAAAATTATCAAGTGGTAGTAATCTTATACAGGAAAAAGAAAGCAATTAACAATTTTGAAAAGAAATAGTTAAAATAGATGCAGCTGTTATCATGAAATTAATGTAAGTTCCTTTAAAGGAAGAGCTGTCTATCCACATAAATTTGAAGCTGGGTGATCTGAGACCTCAAAAACACATCAGGTATGACACACACAATACTGAAAATTAGCGCTTTTACTGTGAAGACTTTTAAAAACTGACTATCCGAACTTAATATAAATTTTCCTATTGCAAGTGCATATTAGACATCATGAAGAATGTAATATACCAAAATTGATGATGTTCAAACAAAATTATAAATAAGCCATAAACATCTGCAAATGACCATTTATACTGGTCAAAGTATAACATCTGCATACACATTATTCATTTGCATACTTTAACTTTTTCCAAATTTAAACAAACTACAGAAACAGTATGCAACTCTGCATGACTAACATGGTAGAAACATTTTTTTAACTTACTTAAAACTTTTTAGGAATCAGATAAACAGAAACGGCAGTTTTGTGAAAAGACTCTGGAAACAAGAGGATACGCTTGTAAGAAATCCACTTCTGATATGCACTTTTTGTCTCTGCTTGTGCTTTTGTTATGGCCCATATATCTATGAAAGGCACCTCTATCTTCTGCAATCAAATTACATTCTGAAAGAAATAAACGGAACATTGATGCTTTTTAAATCAATACAGGAATTTTACGTTAAATAGTCTGGCTTTTTTCCTGCGAAGCACAAACCTGTGATCCAGTCAATGACATTTTTTGAGGTAAGTGCTTATGAAATGGGAACCTCACTCACTGCCACAAGCAATCTTGGTAAGACAAGCTTTAAAATGATAAGGATTTTGCTATATTTCATGAAGATTAGTAGCCAAAAATGGATCCCAATCCAGAAGCCACATTCTGAGCTACATCCTTCAAAGTTCCCAAGGTATGAACCATTCACTGCATGTGGATGGAGACCTATAAATGCTCATAAATGCTGAATCCATTCCTAGTTTCTGTGTCACTGAACGAAGCTAGAGCACACCTGTACATTTTTGTTTATTTCAAAGCTGAACAAAGCTAGAAAACTGGAACTGGACTTTATAACATTTGAACTGTTTTGCACATCAATCATCCTGTTCATATTAAGTTCATGTTTTTGTAGCATTTTTTAGTCCTGCAGATGTTTATGTGCTTAATTTTCTGAGATGTTTCAGTCAAATTTGTTTTAAATTTGTAGATGTGAATACAAAAATATGATATTGATGCACAGACACATTTCATATACAAATGAAATTGGTTCTCTCAAGCAACAAACATATGGCTGTGCTAAGCAGGATTGAAGTTGGATTGGGGTGGTTTTCTTTCAGATGCACTGACATTCTTTGTCACCAACATGGCCTGAATGCAATAGAATTCACTGAAAGTGAAACGATGTGTGAAACCAATTGCTGTGTGATGACTGATTCTTGATCCACTTTGTCCACAAATATCCTCTTCTGCTGTTCTGTGAACAACAAAAAAAAAAACAAACAACAATAACATCACTGATACAATGCAGCACTATTAGGAAATTAAACATCTTTACCACCACTGTAAAAGCGAATCTGCAGAAGACAGACTCATAAGAGGAAGAATATCAACACACATAAGATTGAACATGTGGATAACCCTGCCCACGATAAACATAGGCTTTGCATTTTTTATGATGATTTCATGGAATGTTTCTGTTACAAAACTGTAAGAGAAAAAATGATTTTTTCTACTTCTGCTTTTAAAACAAGTATATATGATAAAATTAAAATCCCGATATGCCTGAATTTTTTTATTTACAATTTTTTTTTTTCCTGGAAAGTATATAGCTGAAAACAAAGCATTTTAATTTCAAAATGTTATCATAGAACCTTCTGAGGAATATAATTCACAAGTCAAATTCTCTCATTTTCTTCCGTGATCAAGTTCATCAGCTGGACTATATCTCCCTTGAGGCCCTTTTTAAAGCTGTGAATGGAACAATGTATGCATCAGAAGTAGTGGCCCACAGCCACTAAAATCAAACACCTAAAATGTTGCAGTAGAGAGAAATTTTAGACCTTCGTGTCAGAGGGGATTTCTTAATGTTAGAATCTAGGTCTATGTATTTGTAATAGCAAACTACATTCATATTTTGGAAGATATCTACAGACCCTGTACTGCTCTATTCTCCACTGTTCAATTCTGTTTGCTGTCATATAAGCAGTTATGTAATCATGTTCTTCTTTCAGGGTTGTTGCACTTAAATTTCATTGAACAAGAGAGCAAACTGACCAGCAGACATGGCTGATAGAACTGGTAAAAGTAAAGCAACAGAGAATGCAAGATCTATGCAATAAGAAAACTTCAGCAGCATCTTGTACAAAGTTGTAAAAAATATACACACATTGGGCCATAAACCTCTTCTGAGTCACTGAGTGTGATTATTCATTATTGTTGTTATTATTATCATTTGCCATGTTCTAAAAATAGTACATTTTTATTAAACAGTTGTTCAAATTTTATTAGTAGGAATTTAATTAAATAAACAGATTTATTGCACACGTTTTTATTAATTGGCATGTCAGGTGGCTATAAGGAAAAGGCGGATCTAACATACCATTGTTCAGCTTTCAAATGTCAGCAATGGAATGGTACAGCATTAGAGCACTTAGCAATTTACTTATTAACTTCTATACTGAACTCTACCCTAGCCCATAAATAAAACAGGAGTTACTCCTCATACATAAGAGAACTGCATTGAAAAGTATAATCAGAATGAATGAGGATAAAATGTAAGAATGAGAGAAAAAGAAGAAAAAGCAAACAAAATAACATGATACACTGATTCATATGACATGTTAATCATCTATTATTTATCCTAAGTGCTTTTCTCATTCTCATCTAATTCTGTTCCAGCATCACAGATATACTGTAGTCACCTTTTCCTGAATGTTAATAATTGATAAGCAATATTTAGCTTGCAAATAGGAAGCTAATGCATACTCTTTGGAGAGGCATGCATTGTGATGGCTTCTCCCCTTGGGTGAAATCTGCTCCATCTGTACAAAATCATTCCGTATAGTATTGAGAACTTTGGGAAGCAGAGTCCACTCTTTCCAGTCAACATCTACAGTTCTTTGTCCTCACAGTTAATGCTAACATTTCACTCCTGGCTTACCTTCTTCATAGCTTTCAACATCTTACAAAAAGTCCTTTCTTTCTACAGATTGCTGTTTTGGCTTATCTTACTTTTTTGCTTCAAAGACCCTAGGAAGACACAGAACTCTGCAAAGGAGCATGTCCTGGGTGTTTACACTAGGCTATAATTCACTTCATATTAAGTGCATGTGAAAAAGGATACGAATAAAATATTCTGGGAATTGCACTGGAAATTTCTGATGAGAATTCTGGAGTGTCTAATGAGGAGAATTTGAAGAGCCATTGAAAAGCTATGCAAATACACATCAGCTGAGTGTGCACCTGGGAAGTTTAGGAAAGGCAGTGTCAATATTCACAGGGTATAGACATGAGCATTACATTTTATGCCTACATATTTCTTTACAAACTCACAGTTCCTTAACTGAATAACGATGCAGCAGACTATAAATTCTATGTTTCTCATGAGAAAATATTTTAACACTTCTCATAAACTATGTTTTGTTAATTTTTGCTTTTCCACTCTGAGCTGGTTTTGTTTCCTTTGCTATCATACTCTGTGTATCAGGGAGATTAAAATTGAAAAAGTCTTTATAATAGTTTGTCTGGTGTTAAACTTCTAGATGATTATGTTTTTATATTTCAAGAACTATTTAGATGAAAATCACCCCTTTGAATAAAATCTGTTTCGCACTAAAACACTCTGACTTCACAGTTGAGCTACAATGATTTATGCCACAAAATCTTGGTTTTGGTACATATAAAACATTAATTTTTTTTTTGCTTGAATTTAGTTTGCTGTGTATGACAATGGTTTTACACCTTTACTCTCCATTTCAAAGCCTTTTAAGTAAATTGACCTGTTGGCAAAAATACAGATTTTGTTTATATCTCCCAGTGAAAAATAAAATCTTGAGGATAATTTTTTTAACCTCTGTTTTGCACTTGCAGCCCAGAAGGCCAACCGTATCCTGGGTTGTATCAAGAGAATATACAGACTGGAAGGAGCGGTCCTTGAGAGTAGCCCTGCAGGGAAGGACCTGGGGATCCTGATGGATAAAAAACTTAACATGAGCCAGCCATGTACTCTTGCAGCTTGGAAAGCAAATGGTATCCTGGGCTCCATAAGAAGAGGGGTGGCCAGCAGGGATGGGGAGGTGATTGTCCCCCTCTACTCTGCTCTTGTGAGGTCCTATCTGGAGTACTGTGTCCTGGTCTGGAGCCCCCAAACACAAGAAGCACATGGAGCTGTTGGAACAGATCCAGAGGAGTGCTACGAAGATGATCAGAGGACTGGAGCACCTCCCCCTATGAGGACAGGCTGAGAGAGATGGGGCTTTTTAGCTTGGAGAAGAGAAGGCTCTGAGAAGACCATACAGCAGCCTTCCAGTACCTGAAGGGGGCCTATGGGAAAGCTGGGGAGGGATTTTTTATAAGGGCATGTAGCAATGGAATGAGGGGCTTTAAACTGGAAGAGTTTAAACTGGAAGATTTAGACTAGATATTAGAAAGAAATTCTTTACTGTGAGGGTAATGAGATACTGGAACAGATTGCCTGGAGAGGTTGTGGATGCCCCCTCCCTGGAAGCATTCAAGGCCAGGCTGGATAGGGCATTGAGCAACCTGGTATAGAGGGAGGCGTCCCTGCGTATAGCAGGGAGTTGGAAATAGATGATATTAAAGGTTCCTTCCAACCCAAACCATTCTATCGTTCTATGATTCTATATATTTTTTGTTAGAATTTTCCATGCTTCCTGAGTTTTACTCAAGTCATACATTTTTTTGACATTTACTGGAATACTGGCAATACATAGATTTACTGGAAGGTATGTTAATACTGAATATTTTTTTGAAAGAGGAGAAATTCTGTAATTCTGAAGCAGCTGCCTTAATCTGGGAATCTTATATCGATATTCTACTGACATCGTTATGTCGCCTAGCAATTACTTTTTTGACACAGTGTCTCCTATTAAATAGTTGGTTAGCATATTTACTAATCATCTGTCCAAGCCATTTGATTTAAAATATTCGCTGCTGCCTGCAAATGTGAAAATAACATAATTTCCCAACACTTCAGCTGCTATTATAATGTACCAAAACCAGCTTAATTTAGTTGTATAAATATTCCCATTCACATCATATTATCAGTAACGGCTGGAAATGAACCATGAAATTTAACTATTTTCTAGTCAAGTATAATCTAGTGTAATATCTCCTGTAGCTTTAGATGTTGGTATAGATTTCTTTTTAATCCAGTTTGTTAAGTTGATTCAGAATGCACATGCTAATCCGACAAAAGGACACGGAGTTGATTACTACTAATACAGATTAAAATTAAAACAGAAAATGTCACTCAGCTCTGTGGAAAATGAGAAAGGTTGCCAGAAAACTTAAATGCTTTTCTTTTTCTACACAGACTCTTAGAAAGTTTTTTTGAACTTTATAAAGTAATTCATTTTTAAAAAGTTAAGAGAGAGCGGTGAGAATTAATATTCATAAGACAAAAATTCTAATGACTATTTCTGAGCAAATAGTTTTAAAAAAATCATTAGTTCTTCCCTTATATTTTCTGAAGTTTAGGAAGGATATAACTCACTGATCATACGTTTTTGTTCTCATTTAGATATCGAAATGTGGTATTTCATTTTTACAAGTGGATACGTGTCAGTAATTACTACACATACTAACATCTGAAACACCATAATTTGATTACAATAATTTTATTATTTCTCATAAGCAGATGGACAGTAGAGCAGGGGCACGCAGAACTATTCACCGTCACAAGGGCCAAACAGTTTGAATCAGTTTCTTCAAGAGGAATTAACTTCAATTACACTATTAAAAGAAGTTATTTTAACAATATTTTTATGTCTACTACAAGATTTTATTTATTAGTGCCATTATGCATTACTAATAGAACAATTCTGCATGAGTAAAACCAGCCTTCTTCAGATCATTTATCTAGTTCTGAAATTTTACACAAAATCTACGCTGAAACAAGTTTACCAGGTTTTTAAGTCAGTGTTACTTTCCGTTAGGAGATGGCAGCTACTGTGGCTCGGAGAGCCTCAGTTCAGTTGCTGGTGTTATTATTTTTCTTTATCAACATATCCCATATTTTGCTCCATGACCAACTGCAGAACATCCAACACGACCCTTGTCCCTTTCTGTGCATAGGCTGGAGAGTGCTCTTTTAATGAATAGGTATTCAATTTTTATTTATTTGTTTGTTTATTTCTCATTATGCATAGTGTAGCCCTAGGTTCTATACCTAGTGAACAATCCAAGCACTGAAGAAATAATTACCTTTTCCCTTGGGAACACTACCACAACAATTTTTCCTGTACTATTGAAATACCTCAAAAATATTAATCCATCTATCTTTACAAAAGTCCTGTTCAGAAAACAGAGGTTATGTAACAAGCATATTACAGATGGGAATTTGGGGCACATGAAATTTAAGTCAACAATTTCACTTAAATTTTTGACTAAATTTTTAATGATCTGTTTTTCAGAATGTATAACAATAGTAGAGCTTTACAGACCTAGTCACAGCTTTTGTCAACTTCATTCACAGGTGTGATTACAACATAAGTCTTATTTATATAATGCTATATTCTGTTGAAAAGGGGATCAGGAAAGGTTTATCTTATCTTAGCTAATATACTTTGTGAAATATTCTTGTCTCCTGTAATGCAAGAGAAACAGAAATTACTCTAAGAACAGTGCAGTATAGTTAGTTTTGGAAAACTCTCGAGAGAGTAGCATGGAACAAGCGTTGGCAGAGAGAATATGGAAGACTCCAAAATCTGACCTGTCCAGTATGAGAAGCAGTCCCAAATTAGGTCTTTGAATTGTCAAAAAGGTGACTTTCCTGAGAAACCATACGGAAAAGCTGCAGGGAGCCTGGAGTTTTTGTTGAACTGATACAATGCTGATGGCTGGGTTTGGAACCCATCATGGAAAAAGACATACAGGCATAGTGGCTAGGAAGCTGTTTTATTTCCAAGCATCTTCTTTAATCTATCTCACCCAGTGCTTCCACAGTAATCCCTGCTTAATGAGTTCTTTTGCTATATCTTGGTAGCAAATTGTTGGAAAACATGATTGTGGTTTCCCTTCACCAAAGAAAGTCCCCTAGAGTCACAGTGTGATCCTGCCCAGTCTGATTATCAGCAATAGCAAACTAGAAATCTATTAAAGTGTACAGTGATGTTGTTTCAAACAGACCTTCCAAATGAGATACCCACAAAATAAACCTCATTTATTTATTTATTTATTTATTTTGTGGTAACACATCTTGAATCTCTGGCCACAGATGCAGAGAATTTAGGAATTTATTTTATTGTGTTATGTTCTAGTAGAGTACTTCAACACAGTTTAATGTAACACAAGGGAAGATTAAAACTTTATTTTTTTAGTAAAGTTCATTAGGCCTAATATGGACTTCCCTACTATGGGAACCAGTAACTGGTTATAGTCTTACAGGAAAAGAAGGAGAAACGAAAAAGATAATTGGAAACAGCACAAAACTGTGACCTTGGTACCAGTAGGATGACAAACAAGCTAATGCTGAATAGGTTTGAAATATTTTTCCATTGGGTATTTGAGGACTTTGAGCCAGACATGGGGAAATTGAGAACTGCAAAGCAAATAGCAGAGCCAAGAAGGAATACATTAATTGCTAGAAGGGGCCGATTATTTCTTAGAAAATCTGCCTGCCTATTAGAATATTTAAAATAACAAATGATGAAGCACGTGGAAAGTGTCTGAATTTTAAAAACAGACTTTGGAAATGCAGAGGCACCAAACCCAAAGATCCTTAAGACTGGGCAGAGTCAACCACAGCTTTGTTGCAGTAGATTTAAACGGACAATGACTGATACAGGCATTGAAGAAATTGTATTTATATGGGGTGTATTGGACATAGAATCAAAATTGAAAGACTGTCTTTACTGCTTCAGGACTTGGTATTTGACTGCAGGCCATCACAGGCCACTGCTATGTAAGCTATTAAATACTCCCCTAACAATAAACAATAATCTTGATTTTTGTATGATTTCACACGTTTGAGAAGAACTGGAAGAGGTTCTCTCTTGTTCAAATAATGTACTACCTCATGTAAAGCTCAATATTCTTTTTTTATCATTAAGCTTTTGGAAAAGCTCTATTATTTCTGTTTTTATAGAATTTTTCTATTCAGGTTTGGTTAAAGAGCACTTGCTTACCTTGAATATTAGGCTGTTGTAATTATTTCCCCATGTCGGTATTAGTTAATTTGATTAGCAGATAACCTTTATCTTCAAATCTCAATGTTATTGTCAAATCTCAGAGGAGATCAAGTTTGATCCTTTTGACTGTGCGATGGAGGTTTTCTGATATACTCAAAAACTAACTGAACAAGTTTTGAACAATTGTCCAATCTCTGTTCCAGTAAGTTACAACAGTTTCTGTTTTATACTTTCCCTGCTTTGTTCAACACAAAAAACAAACACTATTTCTCATTTCACAGATCTCTTTGTTTCAGCTTCCCTTTCTTTGGTGTTGCTTATTCCTTCCTCTGTTACATGCACACGTTTGGTTAATTTATCCAATTTAACATCCATTGCATCTCCCTTTCATTTAAGTCTCTCTCATGCTGTGAAGAATGACTGTCCAGGTCCATTTTATTTCTCTAAATATTGCTGCAATATCTGCAGAAGCTTCTTTTTTCCCTAAAGGGCATTGAGACAGATGCTAGGTTTTCCATAATGCTTGTGAATTCTCTTGGGAAAACTTCACTGGGCTTCTGTGGACAATACGACAATACTGAATTGTTGTTACTCTTAATAATCTGTTGCTTTACTGTGATCTCTTGCTCCTCTTAGTCCAATGTTGCCCAAAAAGTTAAGATCCAGGAAGGAAAAAAAATTGAATATTTGAATGAATTGCAATCAACCTAAGCCAATGGAGACAGATTTATAGAAGTATTTGGCACATACCTCCAGTGAAATTCATAACAAAGACTACAGAGGTAGCATAATGAGTTATGTGGGCACAAAGACATTGACAGGCCATTAAAACTGGGGCATGGTTTTCAGATGCAGAGTGAATCAGTTTTTACAAAGGTTCATTCAACTAGAGAGCATCCTACATCCCACTTTCAGGCCGTCAAGCACTATATGCTATATTTACAGATGGCTGAATGAGGGCTGCCTGCAGCAGGGGATTGGAACTCAATGATCCTTGAGGTCCATTCCAACTCAAACCATTCTATGATTCTATGATTCTAGAGAGCAGGGCTATGTCTAGCAAATTCCTTTGGAGAGGCACAGACAAGACAACAGCAAAATCCAGGTTTAATTTACTAGTAGCGCATGATTATAGTTTACCATTTTAGTCGCTTTTCACTAAAGCACACTGATATTGATACTGACAAAGACAAAAATAGATTTTATTTGTGTATGTGTGTGTTTAACATTTAATTCATAAAAATTCAAACAGAAGTAATTGAGAATTTTCATAATCGTTTCTGCAAAGGCAAATTAAAAATATTTTTAAAATATTGATCAATGATAACATTAGTGGTTGAACGTTTTTGTCACTTTGCTTTTGAGAAATTTCTGGTCTAGTTCCCTTTGGGTCAATTTATACTTCAAATAGGATATCTTTGCTGAAAAGGAGAAAGGAAGACCTGGGGAACTACAGGTCGGTGAACCTCACCTCTGTGCCTGGGAAGATCATAGAGCAGATCCTCCTAGAAGCCATGTTAAGGCACATACATTGGAAGGAAGGGAAGTCATTCAGAGGGACCTGGGCAGGCTGGAGAAGTGGGCTCATGAAAACCTAATGAGGTTCAACAAGGCCAAGTGCAGGGTGCTGCACTTGGGTCGGGACAATCCCAGGTATTTATACAAACTGGGGGAAGATCTCCTTGAGAGCAGCCCTGTGGAGAAGGACTTGGGTGTCCTGGTAGACAGGAAGCTGGACATGAGCCAGCAGTGTGCGTTCACAGCCCAGAAGGCCAACTGTGATCTGGGCTGCATTAGAAGAGGAGTGGCCAGCAGGGAGAGGGAGGTGATTGTCCCCCTCTACTCGGCTCTTGTGAGGCCCCAGCTGGAGTACTGAGTCCAGGCCTCGGGCCCCCAGCACAAGAAGGATGTAGAGCTGTTGGAGCTCCTGCTGTCCAGAGGAGGGCCACTAAGATGGTCATAGGGCTGGAGCACCTCTACTATGAGGAAAGTTTGAGGGAACTGGGCTTGTTTAGCTTGGAGAAGAGAAGGCTCTAGGGTGACTCATTGTGTCCTTCCAGTACTTGAAGGGAGTATGTAAACAGGAGGGGGAACAGCTGCTTACGAGGGTGGATAGTGATAGGAGAAGGGGGAATGGTTTTAAACTGAGACAGGAGAGGTTTAGGTTAGATATTAGGAGGAAGTTTTTTCATTCAGAGGATGGTGACGCACTGGAACAGGTTGCCCAAGGAGGTTGTGGATGCCCCATCCCTGGAGGCATTCAAGGCCAGGATGGATGTGGCTCTGAGCAGCTTGGTCTGGTGGTTGACGACCTTCCACATAGCAGGGGGGTTGAAACTTGATGATCATTGTGGTCCTTTTCAACCCAGGCCATTCTATGATTCTATGGTTCCAAGACATCTGAAAGAAGCTTTGAAAAAATTAAATATTTATCTTGTGAAATTAGGTCAATTTTTAGTCTCCCCAGCACTGAGGCACACACAATCATTGGACATGATTTGTAAATTTTGGTTATATGTGCATGTATACTTATCTACAAGGATAAGTATGATATAGTAAAGTTTTTAATTCTTAACTTCCCTGCATAATTGGCTGGAAAGTTTTCATTTGTCACGTACAGTAATATGGACTTATCAAAGTAATTAAACAGTGTGTGACATATTTAGCTATACAAAATATTGGTTGTTAAATAACATATTCACTGATTTTCAATAAATATTTACTATGTGCCCAGGTATCTAATTAAATGGATGATAAATTTCATTGGGGAGATTCTAGAAATTTTTTTTTTTTTTTTTCAAAAACCTATTCACTTTCAACACTTTTAAATTAACTCCTTATTTAGGTGACTATATTTAAAGTGTGATTTGAATTCCCTGTAGTTCACCTCAGAGATTTTTTATTTTTACTCCTGGCTAATAAACTAAGAGGCATACCAGTCATACCAGTAAAACCCCAAGTAAGCTGCCCTGTATCATGCTTCACACTTCATCAAGATTCTTCCCTGTGTAGTAATACTATTCATAACGTTTTATATTTGTTTGTTTTGTTTCTATGGTTATTTTTCCACTTACCTTAGGAAGTGAGATTGTTTTTTCTCAGTTTCCAATCTCCACTAGAACATTTGGAGTCGTCCATAAAATCACTTAAAGCTCTTACTGGTCAAATAGAGCTGAGTGAACAGACACGTGATTTATCTACATCTGCTTGAATGAGGTGAAAACAGTCTTTCAGATGTAGAGAGAAAAACAAAGAAAAAAATTCCCCTCCTAAAAGCATTTTTAAATGACCTGGTTATTTCCTTTACAAATAATATACATCTAACACCGTAGATACCACACCTGTCCTTAAAAACACATTATTTTGTATAGGTATCTACAGAATAATTACACAGATATTCTCAG
Organism: Tragopan temminckii; assembly: GCA_028571105.1. Taxonomy (NCBI): domain Eukaryota; kingdom Metazoa; phylum Chordata; class Aves; order Galliformes; family Phasianidae; genus Tragopan; species Tragopan temminckii. Next base: position 49,775,305 of record JAOWBP010002052.1, on the reverse strand, counting down.
ATTTAACATTTTCTTTCTCGCCCATCCTATGTCCCAGTTCAAACTACACTTCTGTTTTTGAAAACAAACAAACAAACAAAAAATAGACACAAAAAAACCCCCAAACAATAACCACAAAAACTACAACACAAAGCCAGAGGGGTCTCACTACAGTGTAGGACTTCGACAAATAAGCAGCAAATTGAGTTCCAAAAACATGAACTTAGCTCAATAGCTGAGAAAATGCCTTTACAACTGTGTCCCTTTGATAGCTTCACAGAGATTAGAAACTTGAATTTTTCGGACTTCATAGTATAGTCTTTGTCACACAAAGTTCGTGGCAATTATCCAGGTAACAAGCACGCACTAAGAATTTGAAGAACAAAATAACTGGATTCCTCTTCTTAGAATTTTATGGGAGTTCATCTGGGTTGCTGGGATTTTCCTCTTCAGTCTACCAACAAATGAGTATATATCCACTGATAAAACATGGTGAAGGTTATTCAGCCAAAGTGAATAAGTGCACATTGCATAAGTGCAACTACACACTTATTTCTCCCTAGCATTTGGACTGTAGCATGCTTCCTGGCATGTATTTGAATTGTGTCAGCTCCTAATCCCTAAGAGGGTGTTCTGTGCAACGCCATGTGTCTTTGCTCTGCCCTTGGGATAGTCTATCCTAAAGAGCAACAGTTATGAAGTCATGCATGCTAAAGTTTTCTCAACTTTTCCAAGAATAATTTCTTTCTGCGTGGGCTATTTTGTCCACTATCAAATTGATAAGGGATCAGATCCATATTACTAAAAGAATTCAAACATTCCTTCCAAGTAGAGATGATATATACTTTGAGACTGCCACCACATGGACAATTAGAAATATACAGAGAAGTCAACAAGCCCCTCAGAAGGCAAACAAGATACAGATTTATATGTTTCTTCAAATCATAGAAGAAGTATTCTCCTGAATTCATACCCTTCCAGACCATATTAGCCATAATTGGGATATATTTCAGATAGCTCACCTGAGACAAATCAGTTTTCGTCTTTTCTCTTTTTATTTAGGGTGATATTAAATCTAACTGTACTATCCAGAAGATCTGAGGAAATAGTTGCATCCACCACCACAAAGTCTATAGCTGCAGTCATCTCTTTGTCTCCTCTAATGGGCTCCTGTATGTCCTGAACACATAAACAGCTGCAGGATGTTAAAAGCCAGTAACTGCTCAGTCCTGTGTTTTAAGTATTAAATTACTCGAGCCTAAAGAGACTTATTTTTGTTCTGATTTTAGAGATGTTGACTAAGTAAATCTTATGTTGACAAGAATGAGACCAAATTGGAAGCTAATTTGTTGCTGTCTGATGTCAGAAACAATATAACTTACCCAGTGATGCTACACAAAGAACTCTATTCCTAAATAAAGCACTATGATAAAAAGCCATCCTCTTCATGTAATTAGGAAATACAAAAGGTTAAAGCTAGAATCTGAGTTTTAATAATGAAAGATAATAAATCCTGTTTACAGCCCTTGTGACAAAAGGCTTACTATAACACAAAAGAGATGGAGAATTCAGTTTCAGAAATATTCTGAAAGCATGTCATCTCAGAGCTATAAATAATGAATTGTTTCAGTATGCTTTGGAAGAAAAAAATGACAAAGTAGTTAGGCAATTTCAAACAATGTACAAGCCTTTGTCCTCCACTGAAGACGCATAATTAATAACACCACAGAACATGATCTTTTACCAAAACATATTTCAAATGCAGAAAATCCTAGACTGGCACCTTTCAAGAAAAGAACTTTATGTCTTGGGTTAAAATATTAAAGCATGTGACAAGTTGTCATTGCGGTAGTCCTCCTTGGCCTCGGTGCATGAAAGTATTTACATTTCTACCTGCCTGTAAGTGTAGAAGATGCCCTT
>JAOWBP010002052.1:49733229-49773258 GCA_028571105.1 Tragopan temminckii | reverse complement strand
GAAGGGAAGGGAAGGGAAGGGAAGGGAAGGGAAGGGAAGGGAAGGGAAGGGAAGGGAAGGGAAGGGAAGGGAAGGGACAATAAAAATTCAAAGCTCATAAGAAAAGATAGATTAAATACAAGCAGGAGATTAAGAAATCTAAAAAAATTTGAAGTGTAACTTACAAAGGATACTCAAGATAATAGCAACAAAGTTCTTTCAACACTTCAGAGGCTGGGGAATTGGTGGGAATATTGTTGAAAATTGTGTAAAAACACTCAGTGGTGACATGAGCCACAGCAGAAAAGCTCAGTGAATTCCTTGATCAGTATATTGGAGGCAATCTCACATCAAAAATACTTTGCAGCAGTAAGTCAAAAGGGCTAGAACCATTGGAAATAACTAGAACACAAGTATCAAATGGGTAGGCAGGAATTCTGAACATCATTTTGTTTGGATGAACTCACAAGTAAATTCCATGTGAAACTTCAGAAGTGCCACCGCTGGTACATGGCAGGTTACAAATAGCCACTATGCCAGGTGGCACATAGATTGCCAACATAAGTCCCGTCTAGAACAAGGGCCCAGAAGAACATCCTGGGAGGTACAAAGTGGTATGGTAGACATCCTAAAGAAGATGGTAGAGTCTAGGATCACTGAGCAGGCTGGCCACAGGTGGGAAAGAATCTGTGTGGTTTCTGTGATGGAAAATATCTTTTCCTTAATCTTCCAGAGATCCACATGGATAAAAGACACTCAGGGGTTGTAACATTCCTGGAGTTTTAAACAACTTTTGAAAAGGTTACACTTCAAAATTTATATAAGAATCAAGAGACAAGAAAAAAATTTCTTATCTAGGCTGAAGGTGGGTTAAGGACAGGAAGCAAAAGGCTGAATTAATGTCATTTTCCAGGATGTGGAAGAGTCAAGTGGGTTTCCCAAAGGATTAGGGAGGGCATAGTTTTTATCTGCTATCATTTTTCACAAGACCCTTGAAGAAAAGAGTGGATGAATGTGAAATCTTTAATTTTTCTGACAGAACTAAGCTCTTCTGGGAAGTCAGATGTTGTGACCATGCCAAGCAATTCCAGAAGGGCTCCATAAAACTGAGTGACTAAGCAGAAATGTGGCAAGTGAACTAGAGTGTAGATAAAAACACCTAAGGAAAGTAATCCAGACTATTCCTACTGCAGTGTTGAATTCAGAACTGCAAATCAGGAAAGAGATCTTATAGTCTTCACTGATGGGTTCTTGAAATCTTTGGCTTAATGGGTAGGAATGGACAAAGGAAACAACAAAGTGTTTCACATCATCTAAAATTATATTGAGAAGAGAGAATATAATTTTGCTACTGAATAAAAATTTGATAAGCTTAAATCTTGAGCTGAGTGTGTACTTCTGGTTCTTGCATGCCTGGAAGGAAGCAGAGTTTAAAAAGTTACAGAAAGTACAGAATGCAAATAAAATAGCAAGAGGGCAGAGAAGCTCCTATTGTGACAGAGATCAGGCCTCTTCAGTTTGAAAACAAGATGGGTATATGAAGGATGGAAATGAAGTTCACAAAATCATAGGAACAGTAGATAATAATGTGGAATTGTTGTTCTTGAAGTCCAGCAACTGGAGTACAAGATAGCATGATTAAACCAGCAAATATATTTAAAGAGTTTTATAAAAGAAGTTTCTAACACAGAGAATGTAATGCACCAGTGTTGTGACAACAGAAAATGTCAACAAGCTGCGAAGGGAATTAGGAAAAGTGATAGACAACACTTTCAGGACTTGTTGGTGTATATTGTAGTGTAAGAACACAGAGATGGGAACTATGCTGTTTATATATTCATTTCAACATGAAATCAAAATACTGTTGAAGTCCACAATCACATGCATTTATATGTACTTGGGAACAAGAGAACACTCCCAGCTTCCCTTCCTCTCAGGGAGCTTAAGTAAATGAGTTGAATATCTGAATGTCCAGGTGCCTTAAGAAAATAATAAAATGTATTCTGAAAGAAACTCTTTGTTGCAGAAATTTTTATACAAATGACAGGCAGTATAGTGTTAACTATAAATATTATTGCATAGAGTACATTTCCATTACTCTTGAGCAGTGTATTTGCTGATCATTATTCATTCTTGGACTAACAGCAATTCCAAAATTGCCAACCATTGCATGAAGAAGAGATTTTCAATAACATTTTCATTCTTTCCCTATAAAAAAAAAATTAAAAGTTTTCATAAACCAAGAATTTGGAGTTTGTATTATGAAGCTAAAAATTTCCATATAACACTGATATATAAAAATAAAACCAAATTATAACGCCCACAGGGGAGTTTAAGATCAAAAAGTCTGTGACTGACAACTATTTGCTGTGTTCCTACTTCATGTATCAAATTCTTTTCAAGTTCTTATAATATTAGCTTTTATGAAGCCTTCTCTAATTCTGCCTCATTTCTAACTTCATGAAAAAGTTGAATGAAACTGCCTCTATACCCAACATTATTTTCAAGACTTCTACTTCATCCAAAAATTAGATGGTTTGCTAGAGGAAAATAAAGTAGATAACAAAGCATGATAGAGAGGACCTGTGAGGTCGATGTTCACACTGGGTGAAGTTTATTCTCCCATTGGATACTACTCATGTAACCAGCACTGTTGATGCCAGTGGAAGACTTTGGAAAGAAGAGACAAAGAAAAATATTTATCTTCAACCTCATTAAAAGCTTCCCTGTTGCTCAACCGTTGTAGTTTATTTGCCAGAAATGTGTATATTCTTAGTTAGAATGACGATAATAGAATAAAATGGTGATAATAATAATTATCATTCTTTATGGTGGTAATTATTATTGTTTATAAAACAACATGGTCCTGGCCTAGAAGAATTAGATCATGTAGAACAGGTAGGTGTGCACATGTGTAAAGGAAGTTGCTGAGGAAGACTATAAAGCAAATGGTAACCTTTTACTATTTGGTGGGTGAATGTACAGCAAAGTGTGTGAGAAACACAACAGAAGACTGTGGTACACATACTTTTCCTTTCTTTACAGTGCAAACTCAGAATAGATTTTCAGTTTCTTTTCTAAGTAGGATTCAGTGCCTACTCACAGGGCATTAACAGAGAACAGTGCTGAGAGTTAAGCAATAGTGTGGTCATACCCTATCCATGTTTCAGCAGGAGTAGCATCTTGCTTGCAAAAATACAAACTTTGTTAGGTTACACCTCCTAGTCATCTTCCCTAAATACGTTTCAGTGACAGAGGGATAATCACAGAAGCACAGCTAGTCCCCCAAATTGTATTACTGCTTCTTCATCTGCATGTTCTTAAATGTTTGGTGCTTGGAAAAAAGCTCCCTCTTCAACGAAGAATTTGAAGAATTGTTTATCAATAAACTGCAGTTGATGCTGATATGTTCTGTGTTACTACCCATTTCTTTCTCTAATTTATTTAGAAAATGAAACTCCACCTGAGAAAGAGGAATTTCCCTGTTGATTGTTACCTTACTCATCACACTAGTCATGCTCTGTGCCAGAAAATGTGGCATCAAGATACGCCTTGAGCCTTTGTGCAGGCCAACTCTGTTCACTTTGGATTATTTAATTCAGCCATATGTGGCCTTTTGCCAGAAGATGTCTGTACATTTGCTGGCCAAAATTGGGCCAACTAACTGTTTTAGTTTGATGTAGTTTAAAGACCAGATGGTTTAGTAGCATTCTGTTTGCTTCACAATTATGGACAACAAATGTGGAAATGGCAGTGTTCTAATATAACTGATATTTCATTGTTATACTACAGTTATACTATTTTTTTTCAGCTTTGGAAGAACTCTGTTCAATTATCACTGCTCAATGGAATCTCAGAAACGGCAACTAACAAAAATGCTTTTCCGAAACTAATTCATTTTGCTTATACAGTAGTACAAGCAGACTGAAAAGTACTTCTCTTCCTAGTGAACATTCATTGCCTTGAGCAAACAGTGGTAGTTTTCTTTTCAACTTCATTTTTGGCAAAATGTCCTCACTAAACCAGACTGCACTAGACTTTCAGGCTTATAAATCTTGACTACACACAAGGTTATTGTACATGCATTTCAGAGACTGTTCTTACTTCACTCCAAAAAGCTCATAATTAGAGTCTTTTTCTGAGACCTTTTCTTCTATTTTATCTGATTACTGAAAGATTAAGTAGTTTGCACATTCCTGGGGAACAAACTTTTTACTTTGAACTTAAAATCTTTAGAAAGTTGGGGAACAATGAAGAGAAAATACGAACAGCTAACCAACATTAGGAAAAATAATTGAAATGCTAAACATCTGGTTTTGACAGAAAATAGATATGTTACAGCTAGAAACAACTTCAGATATCTTATGATAATTACTATAAAAATCTGAACAGAAAAAGTCAGTGGAGTCAACTTTTCTGGGAACTTCAAACACACTTTGAAGAATGTCTGTTTTCAGCCTTGATCTGAGCCAGAGGAAAATCTAGTAATTGAGTTTAAGATTAGAAATGAGCATTACATTTAAAAGTGTTTAAATGTGAAAATTGTCTCTGGGTGATAAAACTTGTTTGGTAATTTAAAATGAGATTTTTCTTTTCTTTTAATATGATATCTTCCTTTAACCTAATCCATAATGATTATTGCTCAGAGTGCCCACAAGGAATTGTTATATCACTATTCATGGTTTAGCAAAAATAAAAGATCAAGTTAAAACAATACCAGACTTTTAAAATTATAATTATTATTTTTCCTGAAAAAAACAAGCAATAATGTTTTCAGCTGATCAGAGATCCTTTCTTTCTTAATTTCTAGTTTTCTTTTTAATTATGAAATATATAAACTACAGCCATCTTAACAGCTTCAAGAAGTATCTCAGCAACTCTTAGAAACAAAAAGGCTTTCTCATTTCTCACTGTTACATAGCATAAAGATTTTTCTTTTTTGTTCTGAGAATTGAAGATATAAAACCTTCCTTTTCTGTTGATATATAGAATTTCAGCATGTGGAACTGACATGGCAAAATATAACACCGTTGACTGATGTAAAGTTTTGATCTAAAACTAGGATAAGTTTTCCATTCTACTAAATTTATATACCATATACCATCATACAGTAATATATGAAAGCAAATAGTGTTAATGCATAGATAGTAAACCAATAATGTTATGAAAATGTAATCTGAAACAAACAAACAAATGAAGAAACAAACAAAAACAGAGAAAATTTGAGAATCATAGAATATCCTGAGTTGGAAGAGACTCATAAAGATCATTGCATCCAACTCCTTGTTCCCCACAGGACCACCCAAAAATCAGACCATATGTCTGAGAGCATTGTCCAGATGCTCTGTGAACTCCAGTACCACTTCCCTTGGAGCCTGTTTCAGCACTTGGCCACCCTTTTGGTGAAGAACTTTTTTCTGCACCCCTGCTGCAGCCTCGCACCATTCCCTTGAATCCTGTTGTTTTCATCAGAGAAAGCAGATCAGGATTGCCCCTCCTCTCCTGTGTGAGGAGTTGTTGGCTACCATGAGGTTTCCTCTCAATTTCCTCTTTTCTGGGCTGAAAAAGCCAAGGACCTTCAGCTGCTCTACATATGTCTTTCCCTCTAGACCCTTTATTATCTTCATAGACCTCCTTTGGACATTTTCTAGTAGGTTTATGTCCTTTTTGTACTCTAGTGCTCAAAACTGTACGCAGTACTCAAGATGAGGACACACTAGGGCAGTGTGGAGTGGACAATCCCTAGTTTCAACTGGCTAGCAATGCCATTCTTGATGCATCCCGGGATACAATTGGTCTTCCTGGCTGCCTGGGCACACTCTTGAATCATGTTCAACTTGCTGTCAATCAAGACATCCAAATCTCCTTCAGTGGGTCTGCTCTCCAGTCTCTCATTCCCCAGACTGTATGTAAAGCCAGGGATGCACCTTCCCAGAACTTGTTAAACTTCATGCAGTTGGTGATTGCCCAGATCTCTAATTTGTCATGATCCCTCTGCTAGGCCTCTCCACTCTCAACAGTCAACAAATCCTCACAGTTTAGTATCATTAGCAAACACCTACAAGTCCTTGTAGTTTGTAATACCTTCTGGCCACTGCAGCACCAGTGAGCAGAGCAGCTTCCAGGCCTCAGCTTTCCCCAGCCCACCACACAGCCTGGGGCCATAGATGTGGCATCAGAATGAACCTGCCCCATCTGCAAAGTTGGGATGATGTCACCTATATAACCCCTTGTATCCAGCAGCTTTGTTATGGCTGTGCATTCTGGTGAGCAAAGAAGAAGCTGAGCTGTGCCATATCAGGGTACAAAATAAAATAAAGACCATCCAATACTTGATGAAGTGAGATGATGACTGTCTTAGTTACTTTATCCTGCAGCTCACAGAACACTCAGATAATCAAATGATGGCCTGCAGGATGCCCAGGGTCCTGCAGAGCCAGTGCTCATTGCTCCTGAGCACAACTACCCACTTGAGGTCTGGGCTGCCTTTTTCCAAGAACATACGTATGTTTGTAAATATACACTGCGAAAAGGCACTGTAGTAGAAATGCTAAGACACAGCCTGAAACAGTGGTTGAGCACCTGGTGGGAAGGCAGGGCCGACCCAGGGGAGCATTGCAGGCTTGTAGTGTCCTTGCCTGAGTCTCCTAATAAAACAATTTTAGTTGCAACAGGCATTAGCTCTAAAGTGCAGAAGAGACTTTTACACAAATAAGAGGGAAACTTTTCTTAAAGTTGTTAGGATCTCAACAAGCTAGTCAAAATTTACAAGGACAGAAGTGACTTGGGAACAAATAGCAACTACTGACTCATCGTGAAGCTATTTTATTTTAGCATATTGTATCAAATTAACAACATACTTGAATTTGACCAGCTATTTTCAGTGTAGCATAACATGCCCTATCTTAATCCTAGTAAGAAAAGGAACAGTATTTCTGTGTTTTAGAAAATTAGTTGAGTGTTAGAGACAAGAAGATGGTCTAACCATACATAGGATTGACTAGAGTAAGTCAGGTCAGAAGATCGTTTAGTCCCACATGCTGTTTCCAAAGTAGGCAAATATGGATTCCTCAGTGAGAAATCAAAAACAGTGTAAGCAGATATGATTCATTAACACACTTGAGACTTTGTATACTGCGGGCTTTCAGAGCTCAGTATGATTTGCAGTATATATTTAATAACCCTAAATTCATCCATTCTCTTTTTCAAGCCATGTAAACTATTAAATCAAATCAACCGATAAAATATTTAAAAAATATGCTTATTCTCCTACGCATACGAAGAAGCAAGCAATCAAATGAAAAAAGTACATATAACTGTATATCACGTATGAAAAATCCTGTGATTATTCAAAGTTGTATTTATGAATTGAAAATCACTTTCAACAATACATATGATAAGCTGTAATAACATTAGATGTAGAGTCCAGAGGATTTTTAGTTTACAATGCACTTATAGACTGCCCCAGTAGGTTTAAGTTTTATAGAATATTCTTTGCACTCTGGTGCTTGCATTATGTAAATGCCAGTGAAACTATCCCATAATCTGAAATTAGCACTCAGTGATACTTAGAAGTAGCAAACAAAAGCCAGATTCTTCTTTCTCTCAGTACTTTCAGAAATTTATATTACAACTCAGAAAAAATGCACATATCTAGTGGATAGCATCGAAGTATTAAAGTAGGCAGTATTATTTAAGAAATGATTGGAGGCAGAGTACACCCGAAGCTAACGCTTCAAGGAGCTGGCACTAACCAGAAACAAGGTAAGAGCCACTGCCTGCTGTACATGTTTAAAATGTTAGGGATTTGATGATGCCACATAGAACATGAGGAAGTATTTGTTAATAAATGTGTTAGTGAACAACTTCTGCTAAGGTCCTAACAATTCTAGTCACAGATGAACTGAAAGCCTCTGAAACAAACTGAAAACCAAGTACAAACACTTGTTTCTTTTTTGTTTATAAAAATTTAGACCGGAATGTCTCATAGTTGTCATGGACATTTGGTTTGATTAATGTATCCTCCTTTGGGACAGCATATTACAGTGCAAACACATCACAGTCTTCAGCAACACAAGGAACTCTCCACATAGACTAAATCTACTGAAGCATTCTGTTAACTTCATGAGGTGGCAGAAATTAACTCTTACTGCCCATGCTGTTGTATGCAGCATACTGTCAACTAGAAAATCTTTCTGTGTACTTATACATTTGTACAAATAATATTTCTGATTTGATTTCAAATCAACAGAAGTCTGGTATTGTTATGCTATGATGGCTCATACTTGATTTCATAACACATGATTTCATAAATGATTTCATAAATCATGAACACATGATTTCATAAATCACAGTAAAGATTAATCTACTTCGTACCAGACACTTTCCACAAAGCAAGTATAATTAACTCTTCAGAGTAAAAGCAAACAAAGAAACAATCTCTGGATAAAAATATTACATGAGTAAGTTGACTAGAAATCCCTGTAGTAGCCAAAAATATCTGAATGTACATTAAGAAACAGAACTCCATCTAGCATCTGCTAGTCATCATTCACAGGCCCTATCAAATGGAGATTTACTGTGAGAAATAAAGTAAACGTATCAGTTGAAATGTTCTTCTACTCTTAAAAGAATTGTTTTTGAGATGGAAAGAGTAGAAAAATTGATAGGCTGCTATATATTTTGTCTCATTTCAGCTCACTAGTCCATAACAAAGTTAAATGCAGGAAATGTTGGCAGGTTCTTTTCTTACACCAATTTTTGAAGAACCGCTGAACCTCCGAAAAGAACCTTCCGAAGGTGACCTTTCTGCATTCTCTGCCCCTCCTCGTTGTTCTTTAATACTCCAGCCAGCCATGCCTTATATTTAGGAAACTAAGTCTTCTCTAGAAAGCTTAGAGTTCAGATGCAAAATACTGCCACAATATAAGGTAAAATGGAGACAGGTAAAGTTGGGCTCCGCAGCTACGAAGGATATTCTCACTGCATAGCTGTGAGCAGATCTCATGGAAGGGAGACTTTTTTAGAAGGGATTTGGAACACAGAAGTGAAGCAGAAAACAGATACACCTGAAATTCCTGATGGCCCATGAGCCTGAAATCTTCCACTGTAAAAATATCATATGCTGTTATTTTCTGTGCTTGCTTTAATTTTCATCTGCAGTGTTTCAACATACCATACCTTCCTATGTGTTAGGGTGTGATTCTTTTGCTGTCACTTGTCTGCTATTTACAGGCATACTAAATTTTCTTGATTAAATAAGTGCTTCCCTACATTTCATCCAGTTTGTACCCCAAATCTTCCCTTCTGTGCTTATTAATGCAGAACTTATCAATTTTGCCCTTTGTTTTCTGCCTCAGTCCCCATCACACTCACCTCTTGTGGAAGAAAAAAGGACAGTTAAAGAAGCTAAAATGCGCTTTGGTCACTTAACTTCACATTCCTCCTCTGGTCCATTCAAGCTGTCTGTTCCAGGCAAGTTTTGAAGTGATTCACATCTTCAAAACCCATTCAGGATGAGACAATAGCACTATCTGATTTTTTCATAGTGTTATCCCTTGAGCTCAGCTCTTGCATTGTCCACAAGTTTGGAGCTGTGTAATTTTGCTACTGACATTTTGGTACAATTTTGAGAGATTTTTAGGATCTGTATGTTCACTGTCTGTACACAAGGGAGAATGTTGGCCTCATAATTTGTAGAATGTCAAAATGGCAAACAATTTGTAACATTGTCAGGGTTTTCTTGTCAGAATGACATATATCAGGTGAATGATTGTTTGTAAACCACATGCTCAGAAAAAGGATGATGAGGCACTTGTAAGCAGAATGGATTTGGGATTTTTATAAGTATGAAAAATACAAGGTTTTGTTTGGTTGGATATTCTTTTCGACAGAAATAAGTCTTTGAAAATAAATTAAGTCTTTCTTATGTAGGCCCAGGGAAAATGGTTTTAAGTTGAGGGAGGGAAGATTTAGTCTGGATATCAGGGGAAAGTTCTTCACAGAGAGAGTGGTGAGGTGCTGAAACAGGCTGCCCAGAGAGGTAGTGGATGCCCCATCCCTGGAGGTGTTCAAGGCTGGGTTGGATGGGGCCCTGAGCAGCCTGGTCTAGTACCAGATCTGGAGGATGATGGCACTGCTGTGGCAGGGCAGTTGGAATTTGATGATCCTTGAGGTCCCTTCCAGCTCAAGCCATTCTATGATTCTATGATTGTGTAACTTTTCATTCACTGTAAGGTTATTACAGGTTACTGAAAATACTAGGAATCTGCAGAAGGCAGTATTGGTTTGACACATGCAGTGTGGTGTAAACACAAATTTTAAAAAATGCAATAAAGTCATTATGTGAAATTTTGTAGGGAAATCATCTTGTGTACATATATAGTAAAGATATCTTAAAATGAAGTTTTTCATTTATTGTAATAAATAAGAATATATGTCATACTATGTAGAATGAAGTTAAAACAAATTCATTCCAAACTTTTGGCTCAGTATTTCCCCATATGTTATCTGAAACCTGTTGAGATTTGAGTGCCACAAGCTGTATGAAGAGAACGTTAATTCACCAGAGTCAACAGCAAGAGAGTTTGGCCCTGCATCCTGGGTCTTCAATATCTACCCCTCCTAAACTCTCCCTGAAACCCTCAAAGCTCGTCAAGTTCACTGAATTCTTATTTTTTTCTACTAAAAGCAGAAATTAGTTGTTAAGTGTGTGCTACCCATTAGAAAATCTTAGCTTTATTCATTGTGAACTCAAAAAGCAAGGATCATTATGGACATGTATCAGTATTCTACATTATGGGACTGTTCATGGTTTAAAGTATTTAGAAAAACATTACATCTAGCTTTTTCATTTACCAACCTCAGTTTATAGTATATATATATTTTTAAAGATAATGTGCAGGTGTACTGCATTTGAATTCCAGTGTACACTAAAAATAAACTGTCAAAAAAAACCCAAACCAAACCTGTAAGGTTCATAACTGCTTGAAACAAACAGTTCAAAATGTATGGTCTGGTTGAAACCTGCCCTGTTAGCTTTAACCAGTCGTTATTTTTTAGTAACAGTTACTCAGCATGTCATTCTATACTGAGTGAATTCCAATCAATTACAAGTGATTTCTCATCACTCTGCATCAATCAGAAAGGATATATCTTGATTCGATGAGATGGAATGGGTAATGGCAATTACAGTTTGTTGATGTTCGTTAATTGCATATTCTTTGCAAACACTGGAGCACTTGAATTGTACCACAATCTAGCTAACATTCCACAGGTCATGTATAAAGTCATGAAGAAGAATGGTAAAATATAGTCTGTACTGTGTACGAAGGCCAATTTGTAGTAATACCAGTACACAGTAAGACTGACTGCATTGTGACATGAAAGCATTGTTGTTGTTTTGTTGTTCTTTAAATTTGAGCTCTATGGCAGTTTTTCTTTTTCCTCTTTTTGGTATCATCTTGTCACATACGCATGTACGAGCATAAGGTTTATACAAACCTATCCTAAAGACAAGGGCTGTATTGGTACACCTCAGCTCTACCTCTGCTTTTAATGATGTGTTCATAATTTTCCATTGTCAAATAGAAAGTATGTTGAAGCTAGCCCTGTCTTACAGGAGCAGCTCAAGTATTACTGCAGATTTTGACAACATAAGCCCTAGATGAAAGAGGTGATGCTTACTACAGCCACTCTTCACACAAGTGTCTGAAGGTTGCTTGAGGTAAATAGAGGATACTTGAGGTTGAGGACTAGTGGCCCAATGTAATACATGAATATATGTTTTTTTCTATATACATTTTCTGAACTCTATATACGTAGGTTACTCGGAAAGTAATGCATCCTATTTATTTCTGTGGAAACTACAACAGATACAAAGAGTACAATAACATTATTTGATAGAACAAATTCTCAGCTACAAAATGCTATTTCACAACATAGGCACCACCATTAGTTATGCATTACCAGTGGTGAATAAAAGTCTGCATGCTGTGCTTGCAAAAATTTGCACCAGTGTATGTGACACACTCTTTCACAGCTACTATGGTGATGTCATTGCTAGGAAAATTTTGCCCACTCAGTCCATATTTCATCCGTCTGAACAAACAGAAGTGAGGAGGCATCAAATCCAGACTATACAGTGGGTGATGTAGGACAGTCCTGCAAAGATTGGCAATGTGCTTCACAGTCTTCAAACTAATATAAGGCATGATGTTATCATGTTGTGAGAAAAAGTTTGTCTTCTTCTCTGGTCTGACTCTGGAAGTTTGAGCTTCCAGCTTAGGCAATGTCAAGATGTAGTGGTCAGAGTTGATGGTATCTTTGGGTTCTGAAAATCAGGAAGGCTCAACCCTTTCCTATCCCACAGTGGACATCACTTCATCTGATGAGGGCTGTGTCTTGAACTTTTTTTCAATGGGGAATTCACGTGTCACCACTCGATGAACAGCCAATTCAGTAAACTGCCACCTTCAACCTCATTTTGGTTCAGTAGGTGCTGACAAATTTGCATACGTTGCCCTTTCAGTTTCTGTGTAAGCATTTATGGGATCCACCTGTTGCAAACACTGCAATATTCCAACTTTGCAATGATTGCTTCCAATGCACTGAAGCTGATATTCAGCACTGTACACAGTTCCGAGGTTGAGATCTGCCAATTCAAATGGATGAGCTGAGTGAGGCACTCTTCATTTCATGGTGTTAAAGCTGTGCATGTTGATCTGGAACACGGCTTGTCTTTCACATTGCTGTCACCACTGCTGAAATGTATCACCTCACTGTGCTCACATCCAGTGTTTGGTCTCCATGAGTGTTCAGAATGTGTTGAATAATGTGCCATTTTTCCTGCATGGAAGAATTCAGTTATATACCTTTGCTTCATATGCACTTCCATGTTAGACATCATTTTGTCAGAATGTCCTTCTGCCATTTATTGCAAGGCAATAAAATGTAATGGAATATTGTTGGGAAAGTTCAACTTCTACTGTCATATCATCAACATCCATCTCTTATACCATGGACCAATAAAACAAAATAGAAGGCATTACCATCAGAGCAGACCTCGTGTTTTGGAAATAAGGACTAACAGGTTTAATTTAGAGAACGGGACTTGTTCTAAGGAGGTCTCTTTGCCTGGATGCAAGGAAACAACAGATATCACACTCTCTTGTGGATTTACTCATTTAATAGGACTAGTGAGAAACAGAATCTCAATCTACATGCACGGTGAAAGAGAAAAGTTAGTATCTACACTCATCCAGAAAGAAGTGAAGATATTCTGTGCACTTGAATAACAATCACAGCAGTGTAAATTAAAGTACTAGTTTATTTCTGATTTTAAATGAAGAGTAGAAGCAATGCACAGAACCCAGTGAGATATTTTTTAGTGCTTATTCAAGGAACAGCCTTGAATTGGCATTGTAGAATTAAACTGTAGGACTACTATCAAGAAATGCTCAAATTAATGTAACTTCCTTCTCCTGGCAAGATCTATTCAGAAGTTATTCTTTTTAGTTAGACAATTTTGACTTTTTTTTTTTTCCCATTTGAGAAAAAATAGTCACTATGTAGAAAAAAAGTCAAATCAAGTAGATTTTAAAATGAGGGAAATGGAGAGGCATACAGAAAAGACTGACGTGTCAAATTCAGGCATAAAATCTGTGCTTTTATATAGATCAAACATTCTGTAAAGAGACATTAAATTATGAAATGGAGTAGGAGATAAGGATGATCAGCAGATGTAAAGATTTAAGTCCAGGGTGTTCCTAGAAACATAAAACTGAAAGCTCTGCGCCAGTTCAGTTGGTAGTTTTTATTTCTGTCATTCTAGGACAGAGGTACACCATCATTAGCCCTTGCAGATGACTGAAACACAAATTACATAACATAATGATGTGCTGTGAGCATGATGTAAAGGTTAATGCAAGCAAAGAGAAAACCTTTTCAGATGATTTTGTTTTCCAAAAACAAGCTCTTGTCAAATAATAAGAGACAACTCTAGCATTCACACCAATGTTTTTAAATCTCTGAAACAAGTAGCTCCTAGCAGACTTGTACAATTGCTCCTAATCAACCTTACAGTGCTAGAATAATGCAAGAAGGGCACCACTGCAGTACCACTGCAATTCCTGTCTGGTGTACACAATTAAATTTTCTTAAAAAGAAATTCCAGACATGCAGTGATATTTTCTCCTCAAGAAGAGAACAAAATTTTAAAACTAGAGAGTATTCCTGGGTTCCCAATCCAGACATCTTTCATATAATTTGTTAACTAAAAAACAAGAGCTCTGGAAAGGGCTCTATAGTCCACTGTATTCTGCAACCCCATGCATTGTAAAATGTTCGATACAGATGACTGTAGGGTCAAATCAGGCCTCTTCTTAAGTATATTTTTTTTTATCTGCCACTTTTGGCATCTAAGGAATGTTAATTTTTTCTGCCAAAAATCATCCATTCAACAGATTAAAATCTCTGTATGGGAAGAGAGTCAGACTTCAGCAAGGAAAAGTTTCTGAACTCTAGTGTGGAACCTGTGCTGAAAGCAGGATCGAGCACAGAAGTGTAGCCAACAGTCTGTTGAACCACTGCTAACATTCAACGTCTGAGCACTCAACAGAAAGTCTTGTCACTCTTTCAGTCTATTGCTCTTTTCACTGGTGAATTATACAACATTAAAAAGAAAAAATGAGCGCTGCAAATAGTGAAAAATTTTCTTGTGGCTGTGGATAATCTACCTTAAGTGTTTGACCTAGTTCAGACCGATCTTGTTCTGTATGGTTCAAAGTGTGTATAGTTTGGTGTGCTTTACCCTCCTTTCCATTCACCTAGCATTATGAATAGCATCTTTATGATTGTTTTCTTTTATTTTAAGTTTCATGTTAGGTACTTGACCAAGAAACATCCATGAAAGATGATTTTACAATCTTCTAAATACTAACATGGATTCTAATTGGCTATAAAGTATTTCTGTAGACTTCTGAATATGGCTTCTGCAGAATGTCTAAGAAGTTCAATTGGGAAAAAATGCACTATGTCCTTCAGTTCTCTAGCAGAACTCTTATCACATCAGAATCACTTGGGGTTTTTTGTTTTGTTTTGTTTTGTTTTGTTTGGCATTAAGGGGATGGAGAGTCCCCAGCCAGAAGTGAAAGTTATTGTTACAAAATGGATTAGAAAAATCTAGCAACTTCTTGGTTCATCTCCATATTACTAAGAAACTAAAACAGCAGGGCATGAAAGTTTTTCTCATTTTCCAGTAGTCAAACTGTGGCCAGTAGCCAAACTGTATTCCCTGCTTGTCTGATGGAATCTCTGCAGCCACATTTCAGGCTCAAAAAATTTCTGTTTTGTAAATGCTTATTTGTGCCTTAAATGTGTTAAATGAAGCATTCTAAAACTAAAGAGACAATCTACAAGACTTAAAGATGATCACAATGACTAATGCCTTGTACAGGAGAGCTGGCAATTTAAATGAGTTATTGGAAACATTAGTTATTAGACAAGACTGAAGACAGCATAGCAGACAGAGTGGCTCCAAATCCTGTTTCATAATGGAAAATTTTGTACAGCCAATTCCAACTGTGAAAATGGTAAAATAAAAAAGTCAGGCTAGGCTCAAAAGTGTGCTAAAACCAACTCGTTTACTTTGAGTTTTTCATTTTGGACATGAAACACTGACCTGTTGATTATAATAACAACCAGAGGGTAAAAATCACTATGTTCCTTTGAAAATAGTCTGAAAATAGCTCACGGTTTCTATGTGTATCTAATCTAGGGGGAAACTCATTCATGTTTGTTTAAAAACATGAGTACCACTTTCTCTAGGAAAAAAATGGGAGCAAGTTTAAAATAGATTTGCTCCAGAAGAGAACGTCTCATATTTAGAGGTCCAAGTGGGATTTTTGACTGTGACACCTGCCATTGATATATAAACAAACTAAATCAAAATCATTAACAAAACAATTAAGATTTCACAATTTAAAGTAAATAAGATTTTCTACAGAACTCCTAGCTGAATATTAAATGCATCATGTAGCCTGAACAGCCTCATATGCTAGAGGATGTAGAAAATGGTTCAAGCATCTTGATCGTTTTGCATTTTGAGTACATGCAGCATATAATTAAGCAAGTGCCTATGTCAGCAGGGAAATCTCCATTGAAGTGAAAATTTGATCACATAGTTAATTTTGCAACTGTTTTCATGAATAGAAATGCTTCTGGTTATGCAAGACTCACAGCTACTTCCATTAAAGTCACTGGCACCACTGGAATCATTAAGACTTCAGCAGAAACAGAATCAAAGTCATTATTATTTGAGCCACCAGCAAATCTTGATATGCTAGTGACTTTTTTCTTTCTACAAAATGAAATTTTTGGAAGAGGAGAGAGTGAGTCATTTGGACACAGAGATTGGACAAAGTCTTTTCTAGTGTAAGGAGCTGTCCTAATAGGATTTCATGACCTTGCTGACCCACAGAAATATAGCAGAGACTATATTTATTTGTACAAAAAGAACATTGATTTTAAGAAGAGAGTACATGATTTTACCAAACTTTCACATCAGATGAATTCATTACTTTATGAGGATCAGTTGGTGTAAGATTGTAATCCAAACACTGAATATTGACTCAAGTAGGAAGCAACAGCACTTTTAAATGGCTAAGCTATTTAGATTTTCATTGGACACCAATGGTTTGAAAAGGCAGACCAGCAGTTCTCCCCCCACCATCCCATCATCTCATTTTAGTCAAGTGATCTAAATTTAGCAAATAAGCTGGATACAAGACTCTCTATGTCTGTCAAAATATGATGGCAATTAAACTGGCATCTATTCTATACCTCATTTTTTTTAAGGAATATATTTTTCAGGGCTTTGACAGTTAAAAACTATTTAGATTATTTATGACATTTCCAATGAGTTAGTAACATTTTTTTTATTGCACTGCATTTTGCATAATATAATTTGTCACTACTTCTTTATTAAGCTTGTTTTATATTCATAGTTGTCCCACAACACTATATTTTCCTCTTTGTCAGTTCAGAACTTCATTATGAAGGATGAGGTTTTATCGTTTCCTAGTGATGCAAATGTCTACAGTGAATAAGTGTCATTATGCAGGAACGGGAATTTAGTTTTCCTCCATTAAGCAGCCAGGCTAATGACTCAACAAGTTTATAGACCACCACAAAATTTGATAGCTTGGTGTGAGTTAAACAAATGATGGTTACATATTTATGTGAAAATGAAAGTGGCTTTTTGGAGCTGCATGATATGCTTCCCCCATTTAAAGCATAGGCTTCCATTTTAGCTTAAAGAAGGGAAATACTTATTTATCCTTTAAGATGAGCATGCTTTCTCTTGTCCTTCTTCTAGTTAACATGAGACATGATAATACCAGTGTAGGGCAGAAAATACGTACATACATATATGTAAGAAATATGGATATGCATATGCAAGTGAATTAGAGCTAGACTATCTTGAAGGTCCCTTCCAATCTAATCCATTCTATGATTCTGTGGTTTAGCCAAAGTTTTTGTATTTTTTTCCATAACTTCAGTCTATTTATCCTGAGTTCAGATCCCTGGCTGGTATAAACTGTCATAGCTTCCCTAATTTCCCTTGTGTTTGAACAATGTGCATCATCTGATAATCTGGTCAGGGTTCTCCCTTTCTACTGTGTTAGCAATTGTTCTCTCCTCTGATACGTTATATGATTAATCATCATGTTCACACTTAGTCATTGCATTCTGTATTTAATAGCTCTTTCAAATCCTGCTTTCTAATACCATATTACTCGCTGTGTCAATCATTGCATCCCATAATTCATTTATTAATCCACACTTCATGTATAGATTAAAATCAGCTTCTGAACTAGATTCAACTTCATAGTGATGGTAGAACAGCTGCCATGATCGTAAAAGAGGTTGTAGTGAGAGCAATGAAGTAAGATTCTACTGATAAATCTTGTATTTGATATTTCTGTTTTCAGATAAAAGCAAACAGAATCAATACGACACAGTTTTGTTAAGATTTTTTTTAAAGGACAAAAATGTGTCTGCTTGACATCTCAGTGTTTTTATAGGTAAACTGGTTGTTTCAGATCAAGTGCATACATCCAGTGGTGTTTCCTACCTATAATAAGTCCCCAGTACTGAACCATAACACTTGCTGGTACAAAAATGCCATCTCTGCACTAGCTGTAAAAACAGTAGTTCCACAATGGATGTTTATTTCTAAGACAGCATGGGAATACATTCAGGCAGGTTTCATGACTGAATTGTCTCTAACTTGTCACTCAGTTTTTCTCCTTTTGCAGGTACTTTTGCTAATTTCTTGACTAGTCTACATTGCAGGAAACTCTAATAGGTCAAAACAAAGTAAAACAAAACAAAAATTATGCTGTAGAAGAGAACTGCTCCCTTTTAAATCATGGCTTGTACAAAGGTCATGAGCCCAGCACTTTGCCACTAATAATATACTAAAGTTTGGCAAGGTGGGATCGCTGTTGTCAGGTAACCAATCTTTTTTAAAAGTCAGATAGATTCATTTTCTGAACGAAACACTTAGGCATCATAGAAAACCTGTGATAAACTTTTTATGTGTGTGACAGTTGTGTTATCACTAGCAGGAGCTTGAAGCCTTCATTACATATTAAAATCATTTTAAAAGCAATGTCTATAAATGATAATGCTGTAAAGTTCAGTGCTAGTTGAATGCCTTGACCTTGCTTTACCATAGCCTAATACTTACAAAGGTTCATCTACAATCATGAGGTTACCATGACAGTATCAAAGCATGGTATCAACACACAAAAATGTCCCTTTCATTCTTAGGACTCCTTCAATCATATGCTACTAGTACCATAATCCCAAGCAGTATTTCAGGGTCTTGAGTAATATATTGTTAATGCATACCCATGTCACTGACAAGTACATTAGAAAAACTTCATATATTGCTATGCCAGCCTCTCGTGAACAGTAGATCATGTTCCAGACTGTAGGCTTGATTTGGTGGCATTTATTTGCTACAGCAAAAATATACATCCTAGGTAGAATACATAATGTTAGTTTTTATAGAAAGAAAAAAAGCATGAACTAGTTCACAGTTGGCTTTCAGTTAGTTCTACATATTAGCAGTCACAAAAATGAGGTTTGTGGCCTCAGGCGCTGAATTCAATCACTTCATCTTTTCAAGTAACAACCCTATTTTTACTTCCCTCCAGGCACACACTCACAGGGCAATCATGTTGAATTCTCAATTCAAATATGAATGGTTAGCTAAGCTTTTCTCTCAACAAACTGCATTATAGAAAATTCAGGGAAAATCAGGCAGTTATTAAAAATCATAAAAATCAGATTGGTAACTTGATAACTCTAGGGAATGGAATAACAAAATCAAACAGCTGATGAAGACTAAATCATGACACAGAATTTACCCCGATGCCATCATCTAATAGATGGTGTGGACCATGTGTGAATTGATTCAATGGTCCCAGCTCTATAGCCAAACGTCTGACGTCCAAATAAAAAAAAAAAAAAAAAAAAAAAGTACTAAAGAGATTAGATTTTGTTTATAGGATTTGGTGGATAAATACTGGATATCAGGCTGGATATTAGAAATATTTCTTCTCAGAAAGGGTGGTAATGCATTGGAACAGTCTACACAGGGAGATGGTAGTGTCATTGGCCCTGGAAGTTTTTAGAAATGTGTAGATGTGGCACTTGGGAACATGATTTAGATGGCATGGTGGTGATGGGCCAACAACTGGTGATCTTAGAGGTCTCATCCAACCTTAATAATTCTGTGATTCTATGATTCTACTAGAACTGATGTTCTGGAGAAGGTATCTCCAATTAAGGCTGAAATATTAGTGAAACACTCCCACTTAGTAGACTGTCCCAGGCTGGCAGTGATTTCAGTACCTTTTTTTCAGAGTTGAATTTGTTTTTCATAAAAGTAAAGGGCACGTATGTTACTCTGTATCACAAACAGTTATCGCCTAGCACAGATGCAAAATAAAAAAAACAAGCAATAACATCATGTTGTATGTCTAACAGGTAGGTAGGGACACTGTATTCTGAAACCCCAAAGCTCTGGCACATACCAACAAAATATCAACAGCAGATTTTTGGCCCAGGCCAGATTCACATTAATAAGAACATAAATCTTTTGATTTTGTAGTTCATTGTTTAACCATAGTACATTTCAATGTGAGAATATCTATAAAACAAATCCTTGATATAATAATGTGTCAACAAAATATAATCATAATAACGCATTCTGTACGTGTTATCAGTTAACACCGGGGATTTGTTTGTGCTACAGAGTTATTGTTTCCGTCTTATTGATTGAGAAATCAAGGCCCAGAGAGACTGCGTGATTTTTTTCAGACATGCTGAGCTCCCCCATCTGAGTGAATTGTTGTCAGTCCTGTTCCCATAGGTCAAGTGTTCAGCTCATTAAAATGTTCCACCATCACAATTCAATGACCTTGTGGGCAATCTTTGCAGAGGCTAATGACTTATTTAACATTGGCATTGATCTGCCAGGTATGATCTCTTTGAGTTAGAAGATCTATAAATACAGCTTAATCATTCAAAGGGCTTAATTAGCTACTGCATCACTGCAGTTTTATGTTGATATAATGTCATTGTGTCCATATGAGATTACTGAAGGATCACGCTGTGATTTAATATTTACTAGCTACTCTTTTAAGTACCTTAGGCTCATCAGACAGTTTTCAGAGGTGCTGCTATCTAGTGTCCATGGGCTGCATGAATGTTAACTTGAACTGATGGCTAGTCAGAATTTCTGTATCTTTGCATGCTGTTGTGAAGACAACATGCACAACGGCTCTAGAACAGCATTTATTTAAGTAAGTATTAAAGTGAAAAAATAAATCAACAGGCAAATCTTGGTGTTTGCACATACACAAATATATGGAAAACTGAAATTCAAAAATGACTTTTGACTTTCAGTCAAAGATAAATATGTTAGGAAGACTGCTGTTCTTCTCCTTTGCTCTCTCTTATGTGAAAAGCCAGAAAACCATTCTCCCATTTACCTTTGGCAGAACTAAAAATATGTGATTGTGTTCATAATCCTTATACTTCAATTATATTTCATGGTAATATTTGCTACTTAAACATTATGCAAGCTGTTCCCAGCTTAATGACTATTTGCTTCTGTTCACAAAATTTCAAGGTCAGCTCGAGGTCAAGCTGCACTTTGCTGAAGAAGCCAGCTATATATTTGACTAATGTATTTCATCAGATGATGTTTTTCTGATCATACTGGTGATTGTTCTGGAGTAGTAGAAGGCTAGCTGAGCACACATGATACAGTGATTACTTCTGAATTCATTTTTTTCACAGAGAAAATACAGATAATGTTGCTCCCATATCCCTCTTTCCTATTGCTATATTTGAACTCCAAGCTGAATTCTTCCTTTAACATAATGAACCTGCATTAGCTGATGGCAATTAAATAAACATTTTCCCGTGAGAATTTCAGTTGTTTCTGGTAGATTCTAGGGACATCTGCAGTGAATGGCTTCAGTTAGCTATTTCCTAATTGATAGGTTCTTGGTTATTAGCTGTTTCCTAATAGACCGGTTCTTGATTAAAAGGAACTATATGTTTAGTCTCTAGCTGCCTACTAAATGGAGAGTAGTTGAGTAGGGATTGCATACTTAACAAAATAAGTGGAAATACAAATAAAGGCCTCAGGAGTTTGTATGGTGAAAGTTCCAGGCAGTGTAGCAGAAATACTGATGCTTATTGGCCACAAGGCTCAGTTCCAAACCTTGTCTGAAGAAACCAGTCTCAGAAAACTGGAAACTAGGACTCAGATGGTGATTTCGAGGGAGGATGCTCCTGCACTGATATGAGGCAGCAGGAATCTCAAGTATCTTCAGATCTTTATTATGAAACAGAACATATCTGCAAGCATGATCCTCCCTTGGAGAGGAGGAAGATACCAAGGTGAAAAAAAAAATTCCCAAAATGAAGAATGGGTGAGCAGATGAAGATGAATCTGAGGTTAGAAAGAGAAGAGAGTGTGGGTAACAGTTCAGACCCAGGAAGGGACAACCACATCAAGGTAGTCCAACCAAGAACCCATATTAGAACAAGCACAACAACAACAACAAAAAAAAAGATGAAGGATGTTAGCAATTGAGGACTCCGTTGAGAGGCACTGAGGCATCCATTTACTGTCTAGACAATATAGCTAGAGAGGTTTGATTGCCAGGCACCCACATTCAGGATATCAGGAAGGGGCTACTAGGTTTGGTAAAGCCAAATTACTACCACTCCTTCAAGTTGGGTTACATGAGGCTGAAGCAAGGAGACTACAAAGTATTAAGAGGCTACATGATCCTTGAAAGGAGGTAGAAGGCGTAAGGAGTATAGGTAGTGTTCTTCTCTATTTTCCTGGTTCAAGACTAGAATCCAGGAAGAAGTAAGAGAACAGATCAGGTTCTGGATGTGTGGCTGGTGCCATATTCAGGGTTTTTGTTTCAGTGATCTTTGAGAGACATTCAGAAAGCCAATAGCATCGTGGGCTGCCAAGTTGAAGGAGGTGATTGTTTCCTTCTACTCTGCCACTGTGGTGCTCCATCTGGAGTACTATGTCCAAGACTAGGACCACCAGCACAAGAAGGGTGTGAAGCTGTTGGAGCAGGTCTAGAGGAGGGCCATGAAGATGATCAAAGGGCTAGAGCATCTCTCCTTTGAAGACAGGTTGAGGGAGCTAGGCTTGTTCTGGGTAATAGAAAGCTCCAGGGATCTTTCATTGCAGCCTTCCAGTACTTAAAGGGAGCTTATAAACTGAAGGGAGATCAACTTTTTATATGGCCTGATAATGATAGAACAAGGAGGAGTGTTTTTAAACTAAAAGAGAAAAGATTTAGATTAGACATTAAGAGGAAATGTTTCACTCAGAGGGTGGCTCTGGCACAGGCTGCCACAGAATTTGTGAATGACCCTGGAGGTGTTCAAGACCAGGCTGGATGGGGCCCTGGGTAATATGATCTAGTGAATGGCAGCTCTGTCCACAGCAGGAGGGTTGTAACTGGATGGGCTTTAAGGTCCCTTCCAACCCAAGCCATTCTATGATTCTACAACCTCTATTTTTGCATCCAGAGAAGTTCTTTCACATTCCGCTTTTTTTTTTTTTTTTTTTTTTTTTTTTTTTTTTTTTTTTTGTCTGAAATGTCACAGTTCCCCGTGGATCACAGAATTATAGAATAATCAAGACTGGAAAAGAATTCATCAAGTTCAACTATTGGCTTAACGTACAGTCTCATCACTAAACCATGTCCCTTAGTGCCACTTCCACACATCTCTTACATATCTATAGGAATGGGGTATTTAAGAGGATAATCTAATCCAAACCTCCCATGGTGTAATCTGAAACCATTTCCTTGTGTCCTTTCACTTGTCACCTGGGAAAAGATACTGAAACCCACCTTTCAGGTAGCTGTAGAGACATATGAGACCTCCTCTCAGTCTCCTCTCCTTCAGATTAAACAACTCCAATTCCCTCAGTCATTCATCAAAAATCTTTTTTCTTATCCCTTCACCAGCTTCACTGTTCTTCTCTGCACCCTCTCCAGCAACTTCAGATGCTTCTTGTAGTGAAGAGCCCAAAACTCAATACAGTATTCAAGATATGTTCTCACCCGTGCCACGTACAAGGGGATAATCACTTCCCTAGTCCTGTTGATCCCGCTATTTCTAATACAGAATGGAATGTCATTGGCTTTCATAGTCACCTACATGCAATCATGTTCAGTGAGATATTGACCAGCAGCCCAGACTAGGTAGCAAGCTGGTGGGGCTCTTCACCAGGGCTTTGAACTAGATTTGATGGGGGAAGAAGCTGTACTGCTGGGGATCAGAAAAGAGTCAGAAAATGCTGTAGCTCTAGGAAGCAGGGGAAAACCTCAAATTTATCTCAAAGATTTTTGGGAAGGCTCCTCCAAGAAGGTAATGTGGCCAAAAGCACAGCTGAAGTGCTCCTATAACAATGTACACAGCATGGAAAATAAGCAAGAAGAACTGCAAATTGTGGTGCAGTTGGAAAACTACAATAATATTTCTACCATGGAAACATGGTGGAAGGATTCACATAACTGGAATATCGTGATTGAGGGCTACCAAGATTACAGAAGGGACAGGAGGGATGGAAGAGTTGCTTTCTATGTTAAGAAGTGGACAGACTCTGAAGACTGCCTCTGAGAAACTGTCATGAATAGGCTGAGAGCTTGTGGGTTAAAATTAGGGACCAGAACAAGGATAGCTGGTGACTGGAGTCTACTATGGGCTACCTGATCAAGGGTAGCCTGTTGATGAGTCCTTCTTGCTTCTGCTGCAAGAGGTATCACATTCACAGGCTCTCATCTTGATGGGGGGATTTCAATCACCCAGATATCTTCTGGAAAAACAACACAGTGAGCTGCAAGCAATCCAGGAAAATCTTAGAGTCCGTTGATGACAACTTCCTGCTTCAGATATTGGACAAATCCACCAGAGTTGAAGCGTTGCCAGACCTGGTGCTCACCAGTGTGAAAGAGGTCATTAAGGAGGTTAAGACTTGAGGCAACGTGGACTGCAGTGAGCATGCCCAGTCAAGTTCACAATCTCTAGGAATGTGAGCCTGGCAAAGAGTGGAGTCAGGACCCTGAACTTCAGGTTGTTTAAGGAATTGTTAGATGAGATCCCCTAGGAAACTATCCTTAGGGATAAAGAAACAGAACAGAGATGGCAGAACTTTAAAGATGCCTTTTTGAGAGCACAAAAGCTCTCCATTCCCTGGAATAAGACACTAAATAGATGAGGCAGGAAACCAGCATGGCTGAGCAAGAACCTACTGGTCAGGCTGAGGGAAAAAAGGGGAAAAGTATAATGGGGCCAGATTACATACATCCCAGTGTTCTGAAAGAACTGGCTGATGTGGCTGCCAAACTGGTCTCCATCACATTTGAAAAATTGTGACTGTCAGTCAAAGTCCTCAGTGACTGGAAAAAGGGAAACATCACTCCCATATTCAAGAAAGGGAGAAAGGAAGGCCCAGGGTACTACAGGCCAATGAACCTCACCTCTGTCCTGAAAGAGATGTTAAGGCACATGTGAGTAAGAATGTGATCTGAGACAACCAGTACAGCTTCACCAAAGATAGATCATGTCTGACTAATTAGGTGGCCTTCTACGATGGAGTAATGGCATCAGTGGACAAAGGAATGGTGACCAGTGTTGTCTACCTGGAATTCTGCAAAGCCTTTGACATGGTCCCATGCCATGTCCTTTTCTCTAAATTGGAGAGATACGGATTTGAAGACTGGACTATTAGGTGGACAAAGAATTGTTTGGGTGGTCACAGCCAGAGGGTTGTTGTCAATGGCTCTATGTCCAGGTGGATGCCAGTCACGAGTGGAGTCACCCAGGGGTCCCTCCTGGGACCACTGTTCTTCAACATCTTTATCAACAACAAAGACAGTGGGATGGAGCGTACCCTCAGCAAGTTTGACAATGATACCAATTTGAATGGTGCAGTTGACACAACAGAAGGGAAGGATGCCATCCAAATGTACCTGGACACAATAAAAATTGGGCACAAAAGAGTCTCATGTGGTTTTACAAGGCCTAATGCAAAGTGCTGCACTTGAGTCAAGGCATTCCCAGATATGAGTACAAACTGAGAGAAGAACTCATTGAGAAAAGCCCTGTGTAGAAGGATTTGGGGATCCTGGTGGATGAAAAGCAAGATGTGAGCTAGCAGTGTGCACTTGCAGCCCAGAAGGCCAACAACTGCTGCACTGGGCTGTTATGAGACAAGTCTTAGCACATAGCATTAAGGAAGCATAGAATGGCTTGGGTTGGAAAGGACCTTAAAGATGATCTAGTTCCAAACCCTCAACCATGGGCAGGAACACCTTCCTCTAGATCAGGTTGCCCAAAGCCCCATCCAGTCTAGACTTGAACACTTTGGGGAAGTGACATCCACAACTCCCCTGGGTAACATGTCCCAGTGCCAGAACACACTACGAGTGATGAATTTCATCCTTATATCTACTCTAAATCTACCTTCATTTAGTTAAAAACCATTTCCCCCTGTTCTGTCATTACACATTTTGATAAAAATCCCTCATCTTTCCTGTAGACCCCTTTTAAGTACTGGAAGACCACCATAAATTCTCCCTAAAGCCTCTCTAAAACCTTCTCTAGGCTAAATAACCTCAACTTTCTCAGTCTTCATAGGAGACATGCTCTAGACCTCTGATTGTCTTTGTGGCTCTCGTTTGGACTTTCTCTAACAGATTTACATTTTTCTTCTATTGTGGGCCTCAGTGTTGAACACAATACTCCAGATGGGGTCTCATGAGAGCAGAATAGAGAGGGGAGGATAATCTCCTTCAACCAGCTAGCTACGCATGCTTAGATGCAGCGCAGAATACAGTTAGCTTTTTGGGCTGCAGTCACACATTGCTCGCTTATTCTGAACTTTTCATTCACTAGTATCCTCAAGTTCTTTTCTGCAGGACTGCTCTCTACCTAGTCATAACCACGCTTGTATTCACTTTTGGGATTGTCATGACCCAAGTGCAGTACCCTGCATCTGGCCTTCTTGAACTTCATGAGGCTCACATGGGCCCAATTCTCAATACTGTCAAGGTCTCTCTGGAGGGAATCCTTTCCTCCAGTGTTGTTGAATGCACCACACAGCTTGGTGTCACCTACAGACTTGATAAGAGTGCACTGAATTAATGTAACAAAGACGTTAAACTGTACTGGTCCCAGTACTGACCCCTGAGGCACACTATTCATTTTGGTCTCCATCTGGACATTGAGCTGTTGACCACAGTTCTTTGAATGAGACTGTTCAGCCAATTCCTTCTCCACAGAGTAGCCCATAAGTCAAATCCATGTCTCTCCAATTTGGAGACAAGGATGTGTCAGGACAGTGTCAAACGCTTTGCACAAGTCCAGGTAGATGAAATCTGTTGCTTTTCCCTTCCCCATAAATACTGTAGCCCCATCGAAGAAAGCTATCAAGTCTATCAGGCATGATTTGCCCTTAAAGAAGTCACGTCAGCTGCCAACAATCACTTCCATGTTCTGTGCACCTTAGCATAGTTTTCGGTAGGATCTGCTCCATTATCTTGATAGGGTCCTGTAGTTCCTCCCCTTTACAAAAATTGAGGTCATATTTCTCCTTTCCTCAGACACTGTGAACTTTACCAGACTGCCACAGCTTCTCAAATATGATGGACAGTGTCTTAGCAACTTCATATGCCAGTTCCATTAGGACCCTCAGATGCATCTCATCAGGTCACGTGGACTTGTACATATTTAGGTTCCTTAGATGATCTTCAATCTAATTGTCTCCTCCAGTGGGCAGTACTCGCAGTCCCTGCCTTTGCCTTCTGTGACTTGAACAAAGAATGTTAAGCTTTTGGACTCGGCCAATTGATCTAGCCTTTCCAGATTCCACTGCAAAACCTTCCTACCCTCAATCAAGGAATAGATGTGCCAAGTCAAAAGTGATACGGCTTTTCAAAGTACAGTATGCTGTCACATCTGCAATACATTCTTGAAAAGTTAATTCTGAACCAAAGGCTGCTTATGCTTTCAACTGGCCATGATGAGATCAGAGTAAGAGGGGTAGCCAAGATGAAAACAAATCTTGAGACCGAAGTTCTGTGAGTGACAAAGCATGAATAGTGTCTTTTCTACTAGATTTTCCATTTGCATTAAATTTCAGGGACCTCAGTCCTTAAGAAAAGCTGGAGACATGAGTTCACTTAGTGGCCCTCTGGCTTGTGAGTTTTCTGTCTTTGATGGTTTGATGTTTTGTGGTTCAGGACTGAATTAATTATTTTAGAAAAAACAATTACTTTATATACACGGTAAAATACTTTAATACATTCTGCAGGCATTTTTCAGTGCTGTAAGTCATGTATTTTCCCAGCACCAGCAATGTTGACTCAACTGACTCTAGTGACAATAATGAGCCAAAATAGTTGACTGAGTTAATAATACACAGACTGAAGTGTTTCTAAGTTGCATTCACAGAATAATCAATGTCGCATTATGACCTTTCTGGTCAATTGCCCATGAATTATGAGGAATTAATATAGGCCTTGCTAGGATAGGCTGTATGCACCGGCACAAGGAGCAATGTTGAAATTAGGTTTATGATGACATTCATAGCACACAAAAAGAGTCAAATGTGAGTAGAAGTGCCCAAAGTTTTTCATTACATTTTAATATTTTAAATGTTACCTGAAATGTTTCCATCATTTTTCCAAAAGAGTTTGTGGGATCCTTACCTTTATGGTACGTATTACATGTTCCAGTGCAGTAAAACAAACAAACAAACAAACAAACAACAACAACAAAAAAAAACAAAAAACAAAAAACAAAAAACAAAAAAACAAAAAAAAAAACCAAGAAGACTGAGCTTGTTTAAAAGGAAGAAAGGAGTACGTAAAGCTTAAAAAAGTGTCAGTGCCTTCCAAGAAGACACATACTAGAAGCTACCAGGTATGAGGCCAGATCAGAGATCCTCCAGAAGAGGTGCTGAAATAGCAATGTATGTCTATATACTCATTGCCACAGCAATATGCAGCAGACATCTATTTAAGTAAGTTCTAATCCCAGTGTTCACTGAAAGAGCTCTTTGAAATTTTTCCCCAGTTGCATGCAATGTACACTCATGATCAAATGGTGTATGGTTGGCCTTGAGTCTGTGAATGCCTGTGAATCAGCAGAGTATGGCTGTGAGGAGGTCCCTTTAGAACTTTTCACTGACAAGTGCTTGCACTGCCTCAAGCAGAAAATCACACGCATAAGTGCTGGCTTCTGTCATCATAGCTAAGCAAACCCCGAGAGAGGATTTTTGGTTTGTGTTTAAGGAAAAAGATGTTAGCTTTTTCAGCTGTATTCTCTAAAACAGAATAGTCTTGATCCACTGGAAAACAAATCAAAACAAAACTTAAGGTTTTAAGATCCAACAGATTACAGTTACATATTGTAAATTGAATAAATTCATCTAGAAATCACTATGCATAAGAGCAGAAACAGCTGAAGTATAGCTCATAGGCAGGTTGTAACCTATGCTGGCTCCTCTGAGATTAATAGCACCTTCATCTCTGAGAAAATATTAATCATCATTAATGGGTTGGATTCCAGGCTTCTGCCATCCTTGCATTTCTGATTATTGAGAACTCAT
The DNA here is from genome assembly GCA_028571105.1 of Tragopan temminckii. NCBI lineage: Eukaryota > Metazoa > Chordata > Aves > Galliformes > Phasianidae > Tragopan > Tragopan temminckii. The sequence continues at coordinate 49,744,043 of JAOWBP010002052.1, read as the reverse complement.
AGAGATAAGATGTATATGCTATGAATAATCAGCCTAACTATTCTTCAACCAAAGTTACAAAAATCTGAAGTTACCTATCTGGGTGGCCTGCACAAGTCTCAGTTATCTGAGATTTGAATGGAATGTTTTCATTTTTGAAACCTTTAACTGATAACATAAATTCTTATTTAGTAAAATATAAAAACACATGGGAAACTTAGATGTATTTTACATGGTGTAGACATATTTATTAACTATTTGTTGAGACTTCAGTCTGTTTTGGTACTTTTACAGCCCAACAGGTAGAAGTAGAAAAGACGACAAGTTGTATTCCTCTTTGTATCAAGATAAATTTAGCTAAATAAATAGGTATTTGCACAGAGATTTTGTTTAACCAATTCTGCAGAGGATTCATTGGTGAAATTTAGATTAGGCTTCAAAGCAAACTTTCACTCATCACCATGCAGAGTAATTTTCTCTAGTGCTCTGGGCTACATATACATGCATGTAGAAGTATCCAATAACTATTACATTTCGTATGCATGTAAACATACTATATTTTATAGTGAACAAGAGAAGCTGATGAACACTGACTGTTCATAGTTTCTTTTTTGTTACCTGAGAACTGAAAATCTTTAGTACCTTTTAGAACTAGGTCACTGCATTCCTCTGAAGTGTAAAATAAATAAGAATTTACTAGATTCAGTACATTTATTTTAAAGAATTAATGAGAATTTAAAAAATAAGATGCATGAGAGCAATTCACATAAAAATGTACTATGTATTACTGCACATAGCTATGCTGAAAACACTTTCTTCCAGAGTAAAGCAGTTAGAGCTATAAGCTAGCTGACAACTAAGCTTGTCTTAGCTCTCTAGTATATACAACACAGTATTTAATTACAAGATCACTCACGATAGTTTGAATAGCATAGATGATGCTTTCTGACTATGGAGCTATTCAGCCCCCAGTTGCTAGAGAAAGTCTTCACAACAGTGAAAAGCAATGTCTTTTCCCCAGTCACAGCTTCAGAAATTGAACAGTCATTTTAGCTGTAGTTTAAGAAAAGCATGGAAAGGGCTGATACCTGTCAGAGAGAATAATAACCAGAAAGTTGGCAAAGAAATAAGCAACAATGTTTTATGACTGTACCCAATACTTTGTTAATACTTGTTAAATTAGGGCCATGAGTTCTGGCTGCAGTCTATTCTCTGTATACATTTTGGCTCAGATCGAGAAAAGTCTGCAGGGAGGATGTGGTTTTCTAACTTTTGAACAGGAAGTCAGATCATGGCTGAGATAATTAAGGGAAGATCTTGAGTGAGTAGGCTTGGTTAAAGGACCGTGTTTTTTCCTTACTCAAATACAAGCTTTGTTGCTAGTAGTGAGAAAGACTGAACCTTTCAGTCAGTCTTTACTTTTGCCACAGAGCATGAAGTCGTCAATGCTTAAATGGGATCTAAAGCTTTAAGCAGACTATAACTTTGAAATCCAAAATGAAACTGCAATTGCTTCTGCAATGAAGGAGGAATGACATCTACTGGGAGAATCTTCTCTTTTTGCCTTCAAGGGTATCATTATTTGTATGGAATGAAAAATGTGCAGAGCAAAATTTTTGGTAAATGAAGGACCTTACTTTGTAGCTCAGTTGATCAGAAACATGGTATTCAGGGGAAGAATCATAGTGTTTCTTCAGGTAAAGCATTTCTACATAGGTATGATAACCAATGTCAATATCGTAAAGGCTAGGAAGCTATAAATATGAGGGCAGCTCTGAAAGTAATGTTTTCTATTTTATTATGTGAGCCCATAATGTCAGAGGTAGATGGTGGTGGGACGGCAGTAGAAGTTGAACCTTCCCACCAGTATTCCACTTTTTGTTGCCATGTGACAGATGGCAGCAAAGGGGCAGTCCAGCAAAATGTTGTCTGACATGGAAGTGTGTATGAAGCAAAGGTGTGTCACTAAATTCTTCTATGCAGAAAAAAATGGCACCCAATGACATTCATTGATGTTTTCTGAATGTTTATGGAGACCAGTGGATGTGAGCACAGTCAAGCGGTGGGTGGTGACTTTGCAGCAACAGGGGGTCGACTTCTCTGCTGGAGATTTTTACAAGGATGGCAGGTAGGCTCTTGTTCATCACTGGTGAATATGTATAGCTAATGGTGGTGATTATGCTGAAAAACAGTGTTTTGTAGCTGAGAATGTGCTCTATCAAGTACCATCATTATGCTCTTTGTGCCTATTGTAGTTTCCATGGAAATAAATAGAAGGCATTACTTTCAGAGCTACCTCTGTAGAAAGACCTGCTGCATGAAAGATACAACTACGTGTAAGAAAGACAGAAACAAAGATATTTATATCTAGCAAATAAAATTTTAAGCAAGTTTTGTTCTACGATACTTTTCTGCAGCATAGTCAAACATCAGATATGTGTCAGTGATACAAAGTAATGAGTAAAATGCTAATAAGAAAACAAAATGAAGTGGTACCAGAAACATCCCTTTCCATGAAGTGAATTCTATACACCTCCAGAGAAGAGAAGAATGCCGTGGAGGGAGATGTCTTTATTTATTTACTTTTGCCTCACAAAGCAAGAAAAAAAACTGTGCATCTGAGATAATTAGCAGATTTTTTAAATGATTTCTTTAAAAGAAAATTTAGATTTCCTTCAGAGAAGTTAAACCAAATATACTGAATGTATGGTATAGTTTTTAGTCTATATGAAGGCTGGAAAAGGTGACCAATATGGAGGCTGGAAGAATATATTTCTCTTTGAGAAAAGCTTTGAAAATAACAGTGTGAATAGAATGCTTTTTTTTTTTTTTTTTTTTTTTTTTTTTTCTCTCCAGATACATTTTTATGAATCCATGAGATATTCTTGGAGGTGTTCAGCATTTTAAGTATATGTTACCTACCTCTTCCCTAATTCCTGATTCAATGTTAACAATATACTCCTGGCAAAGTATCACAAGTGACAAAAGGACCACATAGGACCCAGTTCTGCTATAGATGGCACAAGAAGGAGTGAGGAGAGCTACACCAGCCTCTGCCTTGTCCACACTAGTATGTGTGTGCCATGCCTGACAGTGCCTGCGAAGAGATGCACTCTTTTTTTGGACCTGCCTCCTGTTTCCCTACTAAATTCATGTGTATATTTGAAGAACTTTTAATATAAAATTTTAGTAAAATCTGTTCAGAATGTTTACTACCTTCTAACTGTGCTTTCTCAAATCAGAAGTTTTCTGCTCATAGCAAAACATGAGATTTTCCTGTTATTCAGTAATAGCAGGGATTGGGAAAAACTTGAATAGACAAGCTGTTCTGATCTGTTTGAACATGAGTACCAGATCAAAGGTGATTATTTTTATCATGGCAGTATCATCTTGACATGAAGGAATGTATAGACTATTTATTTAAAATATAAAGCACGAAGATTGTGTTTCTTCCGTGTTTTGGAAAAGAAAAATAAAAAAAGAGAAGTGGAGATGAGAAAAGTAATCAGACAGTCTCTAAGAGATATAAATAAGTGGAATCACATGACAAAAATTAGACCAGCACTGCTGAGTCTTACTGGCAAATAGTCAGTAGGCCACATGGTTTTTTAAGTGGTAAGGGCTATGTAGCATGGGAACAGTGATTTGTAAGTACTACATGAGGAGCATGCCTGATGCCTCCCAACCTCAGTTTCAGGGTACACACGTACCCTGTACACACATACCCTGTACACACGTACACATGCAGTTTTTGTATTTACTGCACATGCGGTCGAGAGATATTCAAGGGATCCACAGATGGAAGCAGATTCAGTTCAGATGAAATATCCCAACAGACTTGAATCTAGTCTAGAGGCAAAAATATAACTTCAATTTTGGTCTATCTCTCTAAGCTTTTTAACTTTCCCATATTGTAGGAAGTTTCTATATCCCAGCAACAACTGTATTTTCAATATTTTATATGCATAGAATACCTTTGTCCTTATCATTGTCTACATTCTGTTTTTCCCCTAACAAAAAAATACTTAAAATTATCTATTTCCTGTGCCAGGCCTTCCTCTTTTCTTTCTGGTATCTTTTGTAGATTTTACAGGATGTGGCCATATTTGTCTATATTTTTCATCTGACTCAAAGCTTCAACATCTCAGATTCTAAGTTCACCTCATTACCAAATTCAGTCATATTGCTTTTCAACAAGGGAGAATAACTGATATGTTTTTGTGCCCTACTATCATGAACAATTAGAGCTTTTTTGGCAAAGAAACATTCAGGCCCTATGTTTGATCTTTGAGTTAACCATTGACATTAGTCTCAAGCAAAACATTTTGATAGATGGTACTTGAAGGATGCACTCTACCCTGAGCCAATTTGCAAGTACAAGAGTTTTTGATGGTCTTGAATTTGCTGAATGATTGTTCAGATGATGCAGCTGCATCAGTCAACCTACAAAAAAGTTCATAATTTTTTTGCTGAAAAATCCCATACTGCTTGAAGAACAAACCTTGTTAAAAACTTGCAAACAGAGAAGAAAATGCCCTCCAAAACTAGGTTTGTTTGTCTCAGCATGAAGAATTTCTTCAGTAAGCTCAAGTATATATGTATTGTTCTGGGGACTTAAAATTCAAGCATGGGGCTTGTACAGATGCTGTTGATAATCCCCAAACATTTCCAGAAAACGTTTCTAGAATCAAGTGTGTCCATAGACATGCTGTCCCTGCATGGGGTGCTGGGGCCATTCCTCTACCCTAATATGGAGAAGAGGGTGGAAAAAACAATGCTACCCTCAGGCAGCCAATGGGGTTCCAGTGACTGCTGATATGAGGTGGGGCCTATCCACGTGAATGGGCCAGGGTCTGAGCAACTTAATCTAGCTGCCTATGCCCCTGTTCACTCCAAGGGAGTTGGACTGGATGACTTCTGAGGTCCCTTCCAAACTCAAATGATTCTATGATTCTATGATTCTGTTTATTTTCTTGCTTCAGCGCACTAGTTTCCTTCTAACTTATATACCCTATTAGCTGTATGAATCACATGTGCCTTAATCACGTTATTCCATTTTACAGCTTCAAGATAAGAATAATTCCAAAATCATCATTCAAAATTCTATTTTCCATTCCAACTTTTATAGTTTAGAGAATGTTCCTGAGCAGCGTATCTTTTCTAGATACAAAAGATACATCACCACCTTTAAAAGCAACAAGATTTATTTCTGATTTGCTTTCATGCAAACATGGTACACCATATTTCTGCTGAATTCTGTCTTGGCACACTTTCTCTTCTGGAGCTGGCACTGATGACTCAACCTCACAGTCACTTCTTGGCTTTATAGATAGGTATCTTAACCGCCTTCAAGGAAACTGTGTGAACATTTGCATATCTGCTTTTGAATTGTCCTCCACCATTGCATGTGGTATGTTTCTATCACAGTGACTCTCAAAGATCAGATGAGTTGTGTTTCTGAAGATGGGCTTTCTTCCAGATGCTTTCATTAGCCTGAGGACTGATGGGAAGTTCATAATTAAAACTACTGTAGTTCTAAGAGGGTCATAAACCTCAAGGAAGACAATTGTCTTCTTGACATACATTTTGTATGGAGGAAAATGCTGGGCTGTACCATCTGGCTTCTGCCACAGCAGAAAGATGCAGTAAGTGTGTGCTTCAGGCACAGGGGAGGTGATCAGAAGAATATTATGAAGGAGACTGAGAATATCATCTGCAATTTTGGAACTTTAGATGGAAAATCCTGGTGAACTTTGGTTTTAAAATAATGTCCTGTAAAGCGGGTTCATGATGCAGTTGTTTTTGGTTTTGTTTTTGTTTTTTTCAGTATTGGAACTGTGTTTTTTGGAGTTCTTTTGGATACCTCTGAAGGACCCAGCGTAGGCCTTTCTTGGTAGTGTCAGACCAAGGCTACTGGAGTAGAAGAATGAGTATATTTCTCCCCAGCTCTCACAGTTCTTCTCTATTCAGAGACTGAGAGAAACAAGTGGGTTGGTGAACTCAACATATAGAAAATCTTTGAATTAGGTCTGATTTCATAGGTGTCATACATCTGTACATCTGTACATTAGCAGCTACAAAAAGAAAATATCCAACAAAAGGACAGAATTTTCTGAAATATATTGTCAGAGCTAATAACATTATCTTATTTGTCTTACTGGCAATGTAAGAGCACTTCTTAGATTGCCACTTCTGACTGTTATCTTTGTGGTTTCGCTACGACTCTTAGGAAATTTCTTACACCACTAACTTTGAAAATCAGTCTGTGGTGTAGTTATGCTCTCATTATATCAGTGATGGAACTGAAAATTCTGTTCCTTCTGTTCATTATCAGCTGAACAGGACAATTTGGTAACTGAAATCTGTTCCCTCTGCTCGCCGAATTTGAGCAGACAAAGACTATATTTTAACTACAGGACCCAGAACTAATCCCTGTGTTTCGATGTATGTATAGCTGAACTTCAGTTCCACTCAAATTCTGTCTTTGTATAGAGACCTAGACATACAGCACCTTTTCCCAAGCTTTGATTTAGTGGGGAGGAAAGTTGAGTGTTCAGACAGCAGAAGTGTCTCAGCACAAGAAGTCTGAGATGTGGAAAGGGCATACCCTGCCATCCATCTGCTGCACAGCTTAAGCAGAGGCCTAGTGCCTTCTTCTCTTGTAGTTCTAGAATATGTTACAATTCAGACATTAAATCTGAAGTGGCAAGTCTTATTCTTCAACACGTGAATGCTTACCTTTCACAGTATTTAAGTGTTTCCTGCTGGGCTACCAATGCAAGTTCAATACTTAAGAATACTTGTATATCAATCTAGTCGATTTGTTGCTGAAACAATCAGTGTCACAGGTAGTAGATATCTTTGATGATTTAGAGAAGACTTCAGGATCAAATTAAATTAATTAAATTCAGGATTAAAAATATATATTTTTTTATATATTATTGAATGCTTTAGTCTGACTTCAGGGTTTCAGCTTACTTAGAAGGATGATGCTTTGAAATTCGCCATTGGTATCTATCTTTCTGATGATTTAATGCCATACCTTTATTCTATTCTCAGCTATTGTGTAGAAATCTCAAGGTTATACACTGGTCCTTTGCTGGAGAGAAAGGGATTTTCTGAAACTGCTGAACAGGTCTTCCCCAGTCTGTGGCTTATTGCCTTGACATGGTTTAGAGTACTTTGATAAAGCATGATAAAGGGATATAAGCCACCCAGCCACAGCCGGTGTAAAACTTCTGTCCTTTCTGATGTGGAACTCAGTATTACCACTTGTGTTTGATATTGCCAACAGAGGTAACACATGAACACCATGAAGTTTATGAGCTATTTTCCTCTCTTCTCAGATCCTACTCCCTTCCCTCATTTTAGCTTCAAAGCACAATGCCCTTAACAAAGCCCCCAAAATAATTTTATTTTCAAATAGTCCAGTAAAGCACACAGTGTATAGTATTTATCACCTTTCATCTAAAAAGTATCAAAGCATTTAAGAGAAATTACAATGTTTATTTTGTTCTAGTATTCATGTGTTTGGCTAACAATAATTTTATTTGTAGAACAGTAAACTCTGAATGGGCTCATTTCTTCCACTGTAGTTGTTTCAGTTTTATGACTTTACTATTCAACAGTTAGTCTAACCTAAGTTTTAAATGCATATGTTACCTGTGATTTTGCTTTAATTTAAATGTAGACATTCAATATTTATTTCCAGCTTCTCATTTTTCATTAAATCCATGCAATTCTTTAAAATTTAATAATGTGAGCATTTTGCAACCATTTGAGAATCTGGGTTATGCACAGTTAAAAGACTGGACTGTGCAAATAATTCATAACATCAGACATTTAATTTTAGTGTTATAGTCACTTCTAAAATTTTGAGATTGTAATTCAGCTGCAAGAAACCCATAATCAATTGTCTTCATGTGGTTCTGGGTGTCTACTTCTTCTGTAATTAATTACTCAGAAAATCTCTTGCTATCAGAACACATCATAGCATATAAAATAAATTCAGTTGCAATTTTGCAAGATAATCTTCTAAATACATTGTCTGTTGGAATTTGGATTCTAGGTTATATTTATATGACTGCACGTGTTGTTTGCACTACAGATAGAGGACTAAATAAGTCAGATATATGTGAATCTTATAGATACGAGTATGTGGAATTATATCTCATCCCTCATGAGCAGAGCTTCCCCCATGTCAACAAGGCTATTGTTAATAGATGCAAAAGACCATTGTTTTCAAGTGAAAATATACCCTGAGGGCAATATCTTGCCTTTCATTTTAAGGCATCATTTGTTGATTCCAGAGGATATTTTGAGTAGTATCTGAGAAGACACTTTTACAGTACAGTACAGTACAGATACTTGTAAGTGAAAATAACCTTGCTTAAGGTCTGACACCTCACATTGTGGCAAACAAGAAGTGAGTCTTATTTCACATATAAAACCAGTAAAATAGAGCTTTTGGAGACCTGTGTCTTCAAGCCACAAGCCACCTTTACAGTTCCTACTTTGGTATACAGTTCACAACATAGTGGTAATGTGTGAATTAATTTTGTTGAGACAAAATTAAAAGTAGTCCATTCAGTAAAATGGATGCTTGGTTGCTGTCTTTCAAAGGAAATGCTACCTTATATACATATATTTAAAATTATGTTATTTTACACTATATACAGAAATGACATAAGATTCCCATGAAATAACCTGCTTTTTAAGCAGATAGTTACATAGATAATACATAGTCATCATCGTATGTGAATTAATGATCTCCTTCCCTTATCTGAGTAGGTAATGCTAGGGAACAAATTAGAGAAGGAGGAAAAAAAAAGAGTAGGAGGGGCTGGGAAGAGGAAGGAAGCATCAGGCTGGCCATGCACCTCCCACTGTATTCCTGTTGAGTGATTCCTGTTGAGTGAGAACCTCTCTGAAAGACCACTGGGAACCAGCAAGTTCTTTGAAGAAAAAAAAAAAAAAGCTGAATATCACTATGACAGTGTGCAGTTCTTGCAGCTCAGGTCAACAGGATCAGAACAACAATTACAGACTTGCAGGTCAATCCCTCAAAATTTCCAGTAAGTAGTGAATTGTGGACATCTCAGGCTTTGAGCACAGGTTTTAATCCCCATCTTAAAAAAAAAATAATAATTACACTTCAGGGGCAGTTAACAGCCAGATACTAAGACAATTAATGTTTTTACTCACGCTTGGTAATCTTTGCTGTAATATTTTTATCCCATTTTCTTTTATAAAACAGAGAAAACAGTTATTTTATTGGATTATTATGAAAATTTTCTAAATCATTGAAGGTGTCCAAATACTTCTAAATGAGAAGTAACCCTCATTGCCCACCAAAGGTAGGGGTGTGTCCACATTTTAATCTGTAAGTTATGACTTAAAAATTTGGTGGTCACAGGATTTTCTGAAATTCTTATCAAAATGAAATTACAAAACAACTGCCTATGTAATATCCTGAGTACAAATCCACATGGTATTTGCAAACACAAATCAAAAATTTTCAGTTAAAAGTTTTTTATTATCAAGTTGTCTTATTCAAGTAATTAGTTTTATTTACATATTAAAACTTAGACTTTTAAGCATTAATTAAGTTTTTAAGAAATCCATCCTCTAGGCAATAGTGAAAATATCTGCTTTGGTTAAAGGATATACAACTGAAATTTAGGATGATTATTGCATTCGGAGCACTTGAAATAGATTTCAAGGGGAACAGGAAAAAAGAAAGGCAAAAAAAAAAGAGTCTACAAATCAACACAAAAAAGTTTGGAAGACTATGTTAGTCTCAAGGTAGCAAGAACTAACTCACCCTAATGCTAAGAAATGCGTAGTTATGTTTAATGAATGGGATTGTTTGCCTACATGTAATTAGAGATAGGTTCTAAAATAACGTCATATCCTCAAAAAAGAATAAAAATCCTTTTAATCTGAAAAAGAATAGTGGTCCACGGAACAGTATAGAATAAAATCCTAGAAGGTATTATACTGCCAATAGCAAATTGTGCCTACTTGCTTAGCACACTGGTTGAGATTTGGTCTTCAAAACTAAATGTCAAAAAACTGTCAAATTTAATGGTACCAGTATTGTGTTCATCGCATTATGTTACTAGGAGAAATAAAATATATTCATACACAGGTAAAGAAAATGAGTATACACTACAAGCAGTTTCTAAGTGGCTGAGGAAATGAGAAGATTGGGGCCGTTTAATTTAAAAAAAGAAAAAAGTAAAAAAGAAAGAAGAGAGAGAAATAGATGCTTCAGAAGGAATATATTTGATTCAGATAAAACAAGAAAAGCTGCAGAGAAGGTCAGTAAGAAACTCCTGTTTATCCCCTAACAATACAAGAATGAAAATGTTTGATGAAATAGAAAAGCAATATACTTTTACACAGTTTGTAATTAACCTGTGAAACTGGCTGTCATGAAATATCAGTGCACTCAAGAGTTTCAGAGCCTTAGAAAAAGAGATAACATTTTATCTGAGTAATGAGAACATCCACCTCTAATCTAGGAAAAAGTAATATTTTGAACAGGATGAAAACTTTCATACTTTGGGATACTAACCAATTTCAATTTAAAAGGTTGAGAGAATTCTTCTTTGGAATGATGTTTAAAGAATTCTTCTCTGTGCATGTCACAGGTAATTTTGTAGTGCCTATAGCTGGACTGAGACTGACCACAGCTTTGCAGCGTGACATAATGACTGGCAGTTTCTTATATTCCTTGTACACACAGGTAAGATTCCCAAACTATGTAAAATCATTCCCTTTATATTACTGCAAGACATACAGAATCCTTCTAGATGACTTTCTAGAGTCTG
>JAOWBP010002052.1:49719944-49733129 GCA_028571105.1 Tragopan temminckii | reverse complement strand
GTCTGATTTACTACTGGTTTTGCATTTCTATCGTTTGCTGGATTTCCAAATTTGATTAGAATATTTAATGAATCAGAATTATAGAATATCCTGAGTTAAACGGGGTCAGCAATGATTAATGAATCAAAGTCCTGTCTCCACAAAGAATATAAGTGCAACCCTGTATCTGAGAGCATTATACAAATGCTTTCTGAAGATCTGGGGCTATAGCCACTGCACTAGGCAGCCTGTTCCATGCCTACCACTCTTTGGTGAAGAATCTTTTTCTGCCATGCAACCTGACCTTCCTCTGACACAGCTCCATGCCATTTCTTTGGGTCCTGCCACTGTCACTAGAGAGCAGATCTCAGCACTGCCCTTCCACTCCCCTCATAAGTTTGCAGATGACACCAAGTTGGGAGGAAGTGTTCACCTACCCAAGGGTTAAAAGGCCCTACAGGGAGGTATAGATAGGCTGTATTGTTGGACTGAGGCCAATTGTATGAGCTTCAACAAGACCAAGTGCCGGGTTCTGCACTTTGTTCACAACAACCTCATGCAGTGCTACAGTATTGGGGCAGAGCGGCTGAAAAGCTGAGGAGAGGAAAATGATATAAGTGTGTTAGCTGACAGCTGACTAAACACATGTGCCCAGATATCAAAGAAGAGGAATGGCATTCTAGTTTGTATCAGAAATAGTGCAGCCAGCAGGAGCAGGGAGGTAGTCATCCCTCTGTACTCAGCACTGGTGAGGCTGCACGTTGAGTGCTGTGTTAATTTTTGGGCTCCTCGCCACGAGAAAGTCATTGAAGCCCTGAAGCATGTTCAGAGAAGTGCAATGAAGCTGATGAGGGGTCCAGAGCACAAGGCTTAAAATGAGTGCCTGAGGGAAGTGGGATTGTTTAGTCTTGAGAAGAGGAGACGTGGGGGAAACTATATTGCTCCCTCCAGATCCCTGATAGAAGGCTGTTGCAAGGTGCCAGAGGGCCTCTCCTCCCGGGTAACAGAACAAGAGGTAATGGCCTCAAGTTGCACCAGAGGAGGTTCAGATTGGATCTTAGCAAAAAATTATTCTCAGAAAGAGTGGTGAGGTATTGGAACAGGCTGCCCATGGAAGTGCCAGAGTCTCTGTCCATAGAGGAGTTCAAGAAATGTGAAGATGTGGAATTGAGGGACACAGTTTAGATGGTATAATGGTGCATGCCCACCCAGTGCAAGGTAGCAGCAGTGCTGAGCAGAGCAGGACAATCCTTTCTCCCACCTGGCTGGCAGTGCTGGGACTGATGCACCCCTGGATACTGCTGACCCATTTAGCTCCAGGGGACATTGGTAACTCACTTGGTTACCAAGTCTTACTGTCAGTGACAACTCTTCAGAACTCCCATATCCTGGGAGCTCTGAAGCTGGGCTGCTCCCCAGCATCTGATCTCCCAGTCTGTATGTTTACCCAGGGTTTTCCCATCCTAGGTGCAAAATCTGTCACTTGTTCTTCTTAAACTTCAAGTGGTTGGCGATTGCACATGAACAAAATGATAAAATTAGTACCCAAAATTTGGAAGGCTCTATTCCTACAGTCTTAATACATGCAAAATTTTGCCTTATTTACTGCTTGCCACAAAGAAAATAACATTTCAGTTTTTCTTATGACTCTTACATTTTTTGACACGACTTTTCTCTGTGACTATTCTTACTCTACATTTTTTGTTACTGAACACACTGGAAGTTTTATTCATTCTAGTCTTTTCCTATGTGGTGTTTCAATGTCTGGTTGTTTTGTAAAGCATAAATCTGAGAAACTCTTCATTAAAATAATTGTTTCAGTTCCAATATCCTTCAGTTCTACAGATACACATACAAAGAATCAAGCATTGCACTTTCAGTTATCAAGACCAAAACACAAGCAAACAACAAAAATCAACATAAAAACTTGCATTGTTAGATGGAGATGCTAAATGATTTGTGATATATATGTATATCTGATATATATTCTGATAAAAACTAAGAGTAGAGTAGGTAGAAGAGGTAAGCAAGAGAAAAATGTTTACAAAATTTCAATGTTTTTCCCTTATGAGAAGAAGAGAAAGGTTTTCATTTTGGAAGATAAAATGTTTGAACAACCTGACAAGATTACTAATGCCACATTGTATTTCCTTATTCAAACCAAAGGCTTAAACTTTAGCCTTTCATCACAAGCAACTGACTTAACTCCAAATTATTAAATGTTCTGGAAATGGTTGTTTAACAGTTTCATTCAGTAGAACAAATGGAGTAACTGACGAGGAACTGGCTACAAAATTGATCTGTCCCCTTAACTAGGATTAGAAGCTTATCTGGTGTGTAAGATGACTGAAGGCTTCAGATTGACTCCAACTTTGCCTTTTTTCTAGTTTGTTGGTTATTGTCTTTTTGAGATAAAGATACAGAGATCTTTAAAGCACATGTTCTAAGCTCTTGTTCTGACTTACCCTTTTTAAAAGTCCAACTCTTATAATGTTTTGTAGAGAATGGATTCCCAAGACTAAATGACTATGGTTTTGTTGTTTTCTAAAATCAGGTTAATTATAAATTTAGATGAGATTATCTGAGTATTTGATGAAATTATCATTGAAACAACATGTTCTGTAACCCCATCAAATATGCATTTTCAGATAGAAATATTTTATTCGAGAATTCCCAAATGGTTTATATAGTCAATACAATCTGTTTTCCTGTTTTCTTTTAGAACACCTAAAATAAAATATTTTATCTGTACTTTACAAACTCAGGAGCTCTATCCCAGCCTTCATGAGTCCATATATTCACGTCCTTCTCTTTCTTTTGAAAGAGATATATTTTGATTAATATTATGGAGAATAATGTTCAATAACGTTCATAGCATCCAGGTAGAAAATTCTGCAAATAGTTTTAGTGCATTGATGATCTTAATATAATTAAGATGTAAATATTTGGTTGAGAAAACTGAATGTGCATCCATGCAAGTCACTGTTGAGGACTCTAACTCTTAACATATCCAGATAGAAGCTGTGATAATATGTTTATGTGGAACCTAGACAGTTACACAAGGCATTAGCTACTAGTGGTACAATGTCTTTTGCATATAGGATGCTCTAAGACATATGGTTTGGCTTTGGGGTGGTGGTGTGCAGAGACAGGAGTTTGGACTCAGTGATGCTGTGGTCCCTTCCAACACAGGATATTCTATGATTCTGTGAAAATATATTGCACAATTCTTCTTTTATTTTCTCACTCTCTCTTTATTTATGTTTGTTTATTTATTTGTTTTGTTTCTGTTTTTGCTTTGTTTTGTTTTCCAGCTAAAATTCTTCAAAAGCTTTTGAACAACACAGCCAGACTGTAGGAATAGAGTCTTCCAAATTTTGGGGACTATTTTATCATTTGGTTCATGTGTAATTTGTCAGAATTTGAAAAGCAGAAAAAGCAGCAGAGGGTCTCCTGTACATATGATTTCTTTCATTCACAATTACTTACAGTAAGCCAATGTTTTAATAGAAAGTTATTTTAAAATCCTTCAGAGTATGAGCCAGATTACAGCAGAATCTCCCTAAGCAATGGAAAGCAGTTAAAAAATAATGAGAACCTAATCACTTCCTTTAATGAAAAACTTTACAAGGGAGGAAAGATATGCACGTATATGTTGCTCTGCCTGTGTCCCTGTGAAGCACGTACTATCCTGAAACATAAACATTGCCGTGTTTCATGATCCAAGACCTAGGTAGGGAGGAGACAGTGCTGCATTTGTGTCATCTTATTTTTGGCAGCAATCTTGTCTGTAGAAACAAAAAGAAAACTATACTGTGTTATTTCAGTATTGACAAATTATTAATTTTTTTTTTCAAAAACAAAAACAAAACAAAACCAAAAAAACCAAAAAAACGACAAAAAAAAAAAACCACACCAAAAGCACAAGGGACCCAAAACAGGAATCCTGACAATCACTGAATTTGGGCAGGTGTAGTGAAGGCTATAAAATCTGAACTATTCTGTTCACCGTGTCATTGAAAGCAGACTCCTCCTCTAACTACTCACATGTGTCAGAAGTCCAGAATTAAAGTCAGTATGCTTCTTCATATCCGATGGAGTAGATTCAAACATTCAGTAGCTTTTCTTCTTGCAGTATTAATAACAAGTCTCTGGCTATAGGTAGGAAGGAACCAAGAGATGGCACAGACTGCTTATAGGCACTGACTCTGTCTGTGTGTCTGTCTTTATATGTATGCATCTATCTATCTATCTATCTATCTATCTATCTATCTATCTATCTATCTTCTAAGCACAGTTACGGTTTCTACAGTTACAACAAATCATTCAATGAAACAATATTCCAAAACAATATATAACAGTGGCAACCAAAAGTGACAAAAACCATGAGTGGAGCAGGTGAATTCTGACTGCCAATCTTCCAGCCAGAAAGTCTGGTTTCAGAAGTCTGTTTGTAGTTTGAATCATTTGGTAAGATAGTATGAGTAGGGAAAGAGATTTCCTTAGGATTCCCCTGGATTGCTTTTTTCATTCAGGTATAATTGCATTGAATTTCAGAATATTTCAGTCAATTCTATTTCACCAACAGCTCTTGCAACTCTGCTTGTACTTTCTAGACATTCAACAGCAGCAGCTGTTTTCTTGGCAGAGTCATAGGTTGTTTCCTAACACCTCATTGAGCTGCAGTTCCTTCCTGCATAGAATGGGCCGATACTTTTCAAAACAACTTTATGCAGATCGGTTGAATTCTGTCCACATGTTGGCTGATGAGGTGAATGCTTGACAGAAATACCTTCCCAATTACTATGTTTGACCCATTCTTGCCTTTTCCAGGAGCTGCAACAAGGAATTCACTTCAGCAGTGGAAGAAGCATAAATACAGAGCCCACTGCATGTAGTAGGGACCATTTTATTTAACAGGTTGAAATCGATTACAGAAGATAATTGTCTTAAGCAACTGGGCCTTATACTGAAAATAAATCAAACAAACAGTTGCTAGTAAGGGGATGATTTTTAGGAGGCAAAGCAGATATCTCTAGAATGAAAGTGGAAGGTAATATTCTCCAAAAGTATGCTATCCACGAGGGACTGGAGATGTGCTGGAGATGAATATTCTGATTGTCGTGTTATCTTGAGGTCTTGTAATTGGCTTATGTGGCAAGGTGTTGGTAACAGGGCACTACAGAGGCAGCCTCTGTGAGCAGTGCCAGCACTGCCCCATGTCAGATTAGAGCCAGCTCCAACTGCTCCAAAAGGGACCCCTTGCTGACAGAGCTGAGGCATGAACAATGCTGGGAGTGCTCTGGGAGAACAGATTTAAGAAGGGAAACACAGTGCAACAGTGGATGTAGCTGAAGAAGGCTGTAGCCCATGCAGAGCCCCCACAGAAGCAGGCTCTGTGCCAAAGCTGCAGCCCGTGGTGGGACATGAGGGCTGGCAGAGCTGCTGCCTGCGAGGATCCATGTGAGCAGTTCCTGAAGGGTGGGTCCCGTGGTATAGCCCCACACTGGAGCAGTGTTTGGAGAACTACAGCCTGTGGGAAACCCACATAGGGTCAGCTGGGAAAAGACAGCATCCCGTGGGTGAAACCCATGTGGAGCAGAGGCAGAGAATGACCATGGAAGAGGAGCAGAGATGAAATGTTGAGGACTAACCACAGCCCCCATTCCTTGCACACTGCTAAGGGGAGGAAGTAAAAGATGGTGGATGTGGAGAAGGTGGTTTTACTTTGCTTTTAATTTCTCACAGCTGTCTGTTAGTGATAGGAGATAAGTTATACTAATGTCCCTATGCTGAATATGTTTTGCCCATTACAGTAATTGGTGAGCAGTCTCCTTGCCCTTAGCTCAGCCATTGAGCCTTCTTCCATCATAGTTTCTCCCCTTCTTTGTTTGAGGAGGAGTGAGATTTTGGTTTTGATGGAGTTTAGCTTTCACCACTGTCCTTTGAAGTAAATAAAAGAGCTCCCACTGAGCTCTCAGTAAGTTTTTACCTATATCTTCCTTCTGTTTTCTAGCATGGACAATTATTTAGTGCTGAAGATCTAAGGAAAGTAAAATATAACTCAGCCGTTTTTACTAGGGTATTTTGGACTACGAAATGGGTATTTGGGAGGAAAAAGGGAGTATCTGTTTCCTAACATCATACCTCGTTATGCACTAAAATGACTTGCATGTTTAAAAGACCTGTTGAACACATACCAGTCCTCTGTTTACTTTGCATAGAATGTCTGGAGGTGTTTTGTTTTTCTCTCACTTAATCTATTTGTACTGTAGAAATATATTGCATCCCCTACCACTCTTTATTTAAGAATGTGACTATTTCATTATGAGATTTACAACTCTAAGAAATTATACTTTGCAGAAGAAAGGGGAAACATCCTCAACTAACTAATTAATGTGATGTTTGGTTCTGTCAGTTGCTCAATAGTTGGTGCACATACATGGAAGGGAAGCCAGAGTTGTCATAAAGTATAGTACATTGCACTTACACACTCTCAGTGAATTTATCACATGATAAACAAAACTTTTCTATTCAGCACAGCTGTTATAACCCCCTATGTTGTTATGGCTACCCAAAACACTGGTTAGCCTGAAGTTTCCCCTATAACTAAAATGGTTAATGGTTAATATTTCCACGCATTTATTTTACCAGCAGGCATCCCAGTGTTTGTTCAGTGTTTAACATCCTCGATTTATTTAAGGAAAATTCTAGGTATAAGAGAAAGCACAGTTTCTTATACCACACTCTGATGTACACGTTGAGTATATAGTTACCTAAACCTGTGTTTGCAGCATATAGACTATGAACTTTTATGGAGATTTGATTAAAAAAAAAATTCTTTTTTTTCCCACTACTCCATCTTCACAGTGTTATTAAGCTAGACAGTAAATCAAACATAGTCCAGAGATAATTCCAATTGTTCGATCTTTTTGAAGCATTTTCATATAAGTTGAATTTTGACTTCCTGTCCTTTTCAGATAGCTCTAAAGGAGAGTTAAACAGATGTTTTCACTGAAGAACAAAGGCAAATGCAATGTTACACAGGAATTCATGTACTCTGTGAAGAAGGGCTATTTCTAAGTGCTGGTTTGGGGAAGTGAGAAGACAGACATAGGCAGAGAAGAAAATCTTTTTCCAGGGTCATTTCTGTCAGCATCGACACCACCTCTCCACTTTCAGGTGCTCATTTCTACACCACATGCCTCCTGAATTGTGTCAGAACAACTTTTTGTGGGGCTGTGCAGATAACCAGACAAGAGAACTGATATGTGTTAAAAATAACAGCGTGTCTTTCACCTGTTGAGGTTCTTGATTGGCTGACCACATGGCCTCCCAGCTAATGTCCCCTAACAGAGGGGGCAGTGCCGGGTTGGAAGATGAGAGGCAGGGGGACAAGAGTGGGCAGAAAGAGCTTGAGTAGCTGCTACTGCTGAAGCAACTGGAAGATTAGTGTGAGTCAGTCTGCTATCATAACCCTGACCTTAGAATAAAAGGAGGGTATTGGCCTGAAGAGGCCTGGTTCTTAAATACAAAAACTGAAAGAGAATTTCTTCTTCAGCTAAAGATTCCAGCCTTTCATCATTCTTGTAAAGGGGCATACTTGCATCAGAGGCATTTTCCTCGCTATCAATTTCAGCTGATTTTAATAAGTGCAAAGCTAGATTGGTGAACAAGGCTGGAACAGACTTAAAATGTGTACAGAGGTCAGAAGCCTGAATCGCTGTTTTGTGCGTTTTTATGCTTTTGTTCACAAAGTAACACAAAACAGAAAATTAGCTCAGCAAATTATACGATTGCTAACGGTTCTCTCTACTCATCTTGTTTGGTAGCGCAGGCCACCACCACATTTGCTTATGAGAAATCTTCCAGTAGATGTAATTTAATTATAGTGTTTGGCAGTTATATTTGCTAGTCTTTACATATCATGTTGTCCAGTTGTCCTCTGGTTCACATAATACCAGCAGGGGTATGTTTATGAAACAATGGTAGGTAATTTCTGCTTTGAAAAATTTAGATTTTCTTTCTTGTAAAATAATAATCAGTCATCACAAATGAAAAAATGTGAACACAATTTAACACAGGGCTGTGAAGCAGAAGAGTGTTGGTAACAGTTGGCTCTGTTTTAACAAAAAAGCAAATGTAATATAATGTAATGTATCTTTACATTATTTAATTACCTGAAATACTGTGTCAAGTTATCTGACATTCTTCATGCCCTAACAGTAACCTGATCCTGACTTCAGTGTGAGTCTAAGACTTTTTTACTGATCTATTTATTACTCCTGCCTTTTCAGTTGAAGTATTGCTTGATTTTTTTCATCTTTTATATAGCTATTAGACCTATAAAACAGTCCAAACAAAGGAATGTTCTAGTTTTACCAACAGCAATGCACATGCTTAGCTTTAAGTTTGTAACAAGACCATGGAAGTCAAAGGTATTTCAGCTTAAAGACACACATAACTCTCCAAAGGACTGAATCCACTGCCATGTAAAGATAAATATCAGAAACAAAAATGGAAATACTTGAGCATATGCATAGCTTACTGTGGCATTACTAAGTCATTAGGAGTGATTGCTTGTGCCAGCTACCTAATACAAACATTAGATGATTTTGCATCTCCCTGATTGATCATACATTTGTTAGAGACGATGAGATGAATTTCCTATTTCCATACAGCCTGAAAAAAATAATAAAAGGGAGAAGGATGGTATAAAAGAGAAAAGACCTTCTTCTGAATCCTGAAGGTCATTTCTTCATGAATACAGAAATACACTATCACTTGGTAAAAAATTGTACAAATGTATCCTGTTACATAATGCTCTGTATTTATATTTTAAACATTTTAGTAAAATATTAAACAGATTCAGTTTGAGATCCTGTTATTAAGCTGTATGAAAGGTCATGACAGTAGAAAGACTGCAGTATCCACTCTGAGCAAAGCAGCTACTAAAAATAAGAACATTATAACTTTTCCGTGTCTTACTTTTTTTAAGTAACTTTTTTTTCTTGGAGGGAAGGGTATTTTATTTTTATGTTTAAGTGTACATTTCCAAGTTCTTTCTTATCCTTTCTTTAATTCTTCCCATTTAGCCCCTGCTTCTTCCTTCCATTCTGACTTCCCCCGAGTTTTCTTCAATTCAGTCTCATCCATGTGACCTTAGACAAACTGACTGCAAAAGACCTGAGTAGAGCGAGCACATGTCCTGTGAAAAAAAAGTCATGAGACTGTCCATTTTTTCCCCGTTTCTTCACATTACACTACTCAGTTGCACAGTACAGGAAAAATAATAGGCAATTTACATAGAGTAAATTCTTGCATAAACCTGTGCTAAAATACTGGAAGAGGAACTATTACAGCAGTTTGTCAAAATTAAAAAAGTAAAACAAAAAACATTGTTCATTCTTTGCAGTTATGCCAGCAGGTTGTCTAAAACATCTGCTCTGGTAATATGTCACAAGCAATAGCTGGTGCAGGTTAGGCCAGTACATAATAGAAGTAAATGTATTTTTAAATGCCAGGTTTTAAAAGAAGACAGATCTGCTTGGTATCTCATTATAAGGGAAATGGCTTTTCATGTCACCCCATCAGTAGTTGTGCAGCTTTGAGGAAAGTTTCAAAGGTTACGATCTATACTTTTTAACTCTTAACTAGTGTACAATTTTCCCATGAAGAAAAGTCTAGATAATTTTGATTAATTTTCTGAATAAATACAATTGACTTTTTTTTTTTTTTTTTTTTTTGGCTTTAAAATATGAAACAGAAATTCTCTTATATCTATGTATGTTAAATAACTGTACTCTCAATGATAATATTCTTCCTATTTCCTGAGAGGAAAATCCTTTAAGAACACCACATAGAATTCCTATAGTATATGTATGTTTTTCTGCATGTTCATGCACATATACATACATGTATCTCAAAAGCATTTTGGGGCAAATTCTGACTTAGTGGCAAGTGTAGAGTTCGACACCTGGGGAGGAGTAACCTCCTGTAAAAGTTAGGGGCTCACCTGTCAGAGAGGAGCTCTGCAGAGAAGGACCTAGGTGGAAAACAGGTTGGCCGTGAGTCAGCAGTGTGCCCTTGTGGCCAATGGCGTCCTGCACTCAAAAGAGTATGGTCAGCAGGTCAAGGGAGGTGATCCTCCCCTTCTACTCTGCCCTGTTGAGGCCACATTTAGAACTGTGTCCAGTTCTGGGCTTCTCAGTTAAAAAATGACAGGGATCTCATAGAAGGAGTCCAGCAGAGGACCACAAAGATAATTAGGGGACAGGAGCATCTCCCATATGAAAAAAACCTGAGAGCCCTAGATCTGTTCAGTCTGGAGAAGAGATCGTTTTGATGCTTACAAATATCTAAAGGGCAAGAGTCAAACGGATGGGGCCAGGCTCTTTTTGTTGTGGCCCAGTGACAGGACAAGGGGCAACTGGAACACAGAAAGTTCCACACAAACGTGAGGAAGAATTTCTTTGTTGTAAGTGTGACAGAGCACTGAAACAGATTGTGCAGAGATGTTGTGGAGTCTCCATCTTTGGAGATATTCAAAACCCTCCTGGATGCTTTCCTGTGTAGCTTTCCTGTAGGGAACCTGCTTTAGAAGAGAGGTTGAACTAGATGGTCTCCTTCCAACCCCTATGATTCTGTGATTCTGTGCTAACACTGAAGTAAAACCACTGATTTCCCTAGAATTGCTTAGTCACATCAGTGAAGCACGAATTCAGTTTTCTCTGCAGGGAGCAGAATAGACCTGTCTTAAATAATAAAAAAGCCATGAATAAATCCATGTTTTGGATCCAAATCTGATAAATAACTACAATATATACTAAACGTAAGCATGCTTGCATGTTTGAACTATCCGAAGTAAGAAGTCACTATCTTTCTCTGATTCTTATTCTGTCTAGAATAAGTCAAACAGTTGCTCGTCACAAAACACATGCATGCATACCAGCTTTTACTACATTTTCATTGAGAAGTCAAGCAAATATATTTTGGTTAAAATCTTAGAGAAAGTAATTCCAAAATAAAATTAATCTGCACATTCTTTCATTTACAGCAGAAAAAGTCCTTGCTATAATTGTTTTGGAGAAGTGTTTTAAAGATCTTCTAGTGCACACTTACTGACTCTTGGAGTGGCTCCATCTCTAGTTTTTCAACAGCAAAAATCCTATAATTTGAAACATTTTGTGTATATTCCCTTATGCTCATATACAACATAGTAAAGCTCAAGATATTTTTTAGAATAAGACTATTTCTTCCTAGACTGAATTATCTCTTCATTGAAACTGAACAGAAAAAAATATCCATATTTCCTGTGTATAGGCTACACACTTAGGCCTCATCTTTTTTTTAATAAAAAATATTTATTATGTTGAACATGTTCTAAAACTGCAGTTAAGAAGTGTGGGGAATAAGGAAAATGAATGATAAATTATAAAAATGCACCAGAAAAAAACCGACCTGATTATCTGAGGAGGGTTCTGCTTTGCATTGATATTACATAATAGTACTCTACTCTGAGATACTCTCAATTTCTTAACCAAATTACCTTTTAAATTACCAAGCAAGGGCCATATGCTTCCCTCATTTATGCTGTGCGTATCTTCTCACTTAATTTAAACAAGAGAGACATGAAAAGGGTCTCTTTAGTTTAAAAGGAAACCTGCATGCATTTCTTTTAGTGCAATTTTCTGAAAGTTACCATGGTGAAAACTGCTTTTTCACAGAGAGCCTTCGTGATCTGTGACTCAGTCTAGAAGCTCCTCCTTTTTACTTTCTTTGAACTGTAATCTTTCTGTTCAAGGAGTAGACAAGACTCCTCTCTGTGTTCCACAACATCTACTTTATTTTCCTAAGGAGAGTTATGGTTGGATGAATAGCATCTGAGACAAGAAAAAGACTGATTCAGAAATGAACATAAATTTATTCCTAAATATAAATTAATTCATAACTCAGCAAGGCCACAGAGATTAATCACGTGCCTATAATTATGAGAAGTGTTTAAGTAAGTCACTACGTAGGGGTCAGTTTTCTTGGAACTGGAGTGACTGGACAGAAACCAGAATGAACACATTAAGACTGCTTGTATTCACATGTCTGTAGTTAGATTATTTTTTTCTTGCTGGACTTGTGCATGCATTGTAATACTGGAACATTTACTTCATTGTTTCAAATGGTCTAAGATTGCTTATCTAGTGGTGATGGGATGAGTGATAGAACCAAAATGGTATAACTTCTAATGAGAGCTGAGGTTAGCAAGTTGGATAAACAATAAAAATTGTCAGGCAACATTAGGTTTGTTCTGCTCCATTTCTAGTCTCCACAATATTACTTCCTTAAAAGGCTAATTGATGTAGTGTAGCAAAAGTATGAATAGACTGAATTAGGATATAGCTGCAATTGTTTATGGACAGTCAGAAGGTGGTCATAACTAAGTAGTCTTGATAAAGTAATTATATTGGATGCTGACAGAAACAACAGCACCTACTTCTTGACTTGTAAAATTTAATGTAAAACAATATACGACTCCTGTTTAATCATCAGTGTTGACATGGAGTCCACCTGTTTCCACTCCTATGCCTCACTTATACTAGTTCAGTGACAACAGAATGTCATTAAGTCTTGAAGATTTCCATTTGAATGTGAATGTGAGATGGTGGTGTGGTAGGTGAAATCAAATCTTTTAAGACTTTCTGTGGAAATTGGACATACACTTGTAGATTGTAGAGAGGATGGCTCAATATCAACTAATGTAGATATTTAAGACACAAAGTTTAAGACTCACATAAGTGTGAGTCCCCACATTCTTCCCTCTAGTATACACACTCATCACTCATTTATAGCTCTGTACTCTCTTCTTCTGTAACATCACATGCAGCTGTGCCGTAGCATCTCCCAACCAGCTGTACTTAATGTATTGGCATAATCATTTTGTTGTTGGGAAATTCACATTTCAAAAGATTCCTGTTATCCTGTCCTTCCTGCTGCTGCAGCCAAGAATGGCCCAAAATTAGATGACACAACCCTCAGCTTCTCTCGTACTGGAAAGAAGAATATTGCACTCAGAGATGAGCATTAAGAGAAGAGAGAAACAGAGAAACATGGTTTAAAGTTGTCATGATTTTGTGTTTGTTTTTTTTTGTTTTCAGTATTCCACATCATAACATCATGTAGTGCACTGGGAGTTAAAGTGTTAATGCTCCAATT
>JAOWBP010002052.1:49642367-49719844 GCA_028571105.1 Tragopan temminckii | reverse complement strand
CAACCAGAATGGAAACTGCAGAATTGAGAAAGATTTTTTTCTGGATCAAGGTAATTCTTCAGTAAGCTAAAGCAAAAGGGTATATTTTGAGAACATTTTTAAGGCTTCTGTGTCCCTGACTTAGAGGTCTCCTTGAGAAACTGGATTGCCAGTAAGACTGATATCATGAGTGATGATTTGAAGCTTTTGGGGTTTGTGTCAGTTTTTGCAAATTATGTATTTGAATTAATGTTCCTCATATGACATCTGTTATACATGGCTGCTGTATATACATATTATACGTGGCTATATACATGTTATACATGGCTGCTGTAGTTGTTTCAATACAGTGCACAAAAATGAGCCCAGTTCTGAGCTTTGGTACCTGGTGAGAGGAGAAAGGCATTGAGAGATTCAAAAAAATAATGAAAGACAGTAAAGAAAGTGTTACATGCTTTATTTGGTTTAATCTACTAGTCTCAAAGCATACCAAGTTCATTCAGTGTGGATCTGTGGAACCTATGTAAATTACTTGGTCTGTCTTTCATACTTTTCTCTGCCTTCTACCACAGCACAATAGTCTTCATCTTCCACAAAGGTGCTCAAAGTTTTAGTTTTGCATGTTGTCATAAAGATATAGACATCTTTTTCTCTTAGTGCAAATCAGTATTACTGTAGTTAAGAAGTCATTTTGTGGCTACTCTGTATTCTGTAGTGTACTCTGTATTCTGTATAGTACTTCCATTGCCATTCTTTCACTGCTTCTGACTGTTTCAAGTATGGCATAACATATGTAAGCCACAGGATGGGGATCTGTGAACCGCCATCACATGCTTGACACACATACAGATGAGAGAATTAATTCTGTTAGCCTTATCTGTAGCAGAAGTGAAAAATATGCAGGTGGTGAATAAATAGTATGAAAAGATAATAGAATTACTCAGGCTCATTAAATGGCTACACATTGTGCTATTTAGCAATGCATTCAATAGCCAGGTGTCTTGAAGAGCAGGTACAATAGACTAATAACTGTAGGGAGACTGCACACATCAAGGCGAAACTGTTGAGGAGATTCAATTCATTCTGCTCAGCACCATATGCACAGAAACATGAAACAGTTATTATTATGACATTATCTCAAGTTGTCTAATACAGCTATCCCTATTCTTTCACTCAGTTCTCCTTTCGCTGTTATCCTCTCTTCTTTTTGCAGACTCTAAATCTTCAAAGGAACATAACAAGATCTTTCACATTGAAATCTCACACCTCTCGAACCTTCTTAAGAAAGGAAAGCATACCTTCTACAATACACATTAATCAGTTATAAATGAAAGTAATAACAATCTGCCGTGCTCTTCTGCCTATTATCATAAGTAGCATGAAATGATAATTTAATAGTATGCAGTACTTTACTTCATCGATAAAAGTATCCAAGCAGCAAGGCACAAACACTAACAAGTGTGCAGCACAGTCAATTCTCATTGCATCCCCAGGACCCAAATCATTTTTCAACTGTAATGTCAGCTTGCCAAGAAGTAGAAGGGTGGGAAAAAAAGCTGCTTCTTCAGCCTCATTAATATATAGGAGGGAAGAGGGCTGCCATTCCCTTAACACTGTCTGCCTGAAAAGGTGTAAGGACCTGCAGTGTTTCTGGTGGTGATTCCATTCATCTGCTGCTGCTACTGTTGTGGCTGTTGTTGTTGTTTATTTGTCTATTTTTCTAGTCCTGTACAGCTGCTGGGAAAAGCTGACTCTTACTTTTACTTTGGATACGAGGATTCTCTCAAGTTTGACTCTTAAAATGGCATAGTGCTCCATAGTCAGCAGCTAACACCCAAGCATTGCTCTGCTGGTGCCCCATTTGCAGCTTGGAGGTCTCTCAGCCAAGTTATTAACAAGGTTCCCACTTACACAGATGTTTATCCTTACATGTTCTGGGTAACCAAATGAAAACTTTCATCTCACTGAAGTTAGTTAGGAGTACTCCATCAAAACATTATATGGAAAATGCAATTTCCACAACGTTATTTGGTGGAACATTAGAAAAGATCTACTTTGACCAAAGTAAAGTAAATATACTTTCTCTTTTTTTCTTTCTTTTTTTTTCTTTCTTTCTTTTTTTTTTTTTTTTCTTGACAGGGAAGCTGTGCTTGTATTCCTGTCTTCTCTTCTCAGGGAACACTCTAATCATCTATCCATTAAAGTTTATTGCTGTCTACCTTCAGTTTTGACTGGCAGGGATGGCATAAGCCAGCTTATAGAACCAAAGAGGTGAATGCAATATTTGGCCTACAATTGCTGTGCTGCATGTTGGCAGCTGTATCAGTACTGGATCAAGTGAAAATATAAATATTTCCCCATTCCTATTTTTTTTTTTTTTTAATCTGACTGCCCTGCAAATGATTTTTCAGTACATTTTCATTTTGAATATTGTCAGTGCACTTGAAATAATATTAAAAAACTTGACACCTAAGTTGTTTGCTTATTTTAATTTTGACAACCAAAACCATACCAGCGTCTCCAATCTCGTAGCAGTTTACAAGTATGCCTACGTATGACATGCAGTAACATGTACAGTTGCTATAGATCTGGTAACATTGCTGTACTCAGCTTAGAAGGACAGTAGAGGTGTTTCTATATGTGCTGGAATTTTGTCTAGATATAACCTTTTTCAGATGAGACTGCACATTATCTGAGAGTGTGAGTTCATGTCTCCCCCATTATTTGTCTGTAACTGAGTCACCTAGAAAATTCCAGACAGATCTTTCTTGCAGCCCTACAAAAGGAAAGAATGACAGATGTAGTAATAAAAGTAAGAAAAATTAGAGAGCCCCAACTATAATCCAACATAAGTCATAGGAAAGTGGAAGAAAAATTTAGAAAAGGTTCAAGGTTCTTCCTTCTCACAGAGTTGTAACAGGATTATATTAGTTCTCAATCCTATTGTTAATTAAAATTTCTATTGCAGTGGTTAGAGGATGCTTTCTCAAAAGCTTATAGTGACAAAAGCTGAAAGAAACAGTTAAAAATAAAAACAAAAACAAATAAATGCAATTAAAATAAATACAATTAAAAATAAAAACACCACCACCAACAGCAAATCAAATAGATCATTTGCTCACTCCAAACCCTGGTGAGATGGGAGTGGGAATTGGAAAAAAGAAAAAACTCATGGACTGAGATAATGAGAGCTGAATAGGATAAAAAAAAATAAAGAAATAATAATAATGATAGAATGTACAAAAGAAGTGATGCTCAATGCAATTGCTTACCACCAGCTGACTGATGCGCAGACACTCCCTAAACAACAGCTGCCCCCCTCTCAAACAACTTGCCCAGTTTTATTGTTCAGCATGATGCCACATAACATGAGATAATCTTTTGGCCAGGCTGGGTCAGCTGTCCCGGTTCTGTTCCCTTCCATCTCCTTGCGCACCCCCAGCTCCTTGCTCGCAGGGCAGTGTGAGAAATGGAAAAGTCTTTGACTTAGAGCAACAGCAACAACAAAACATCTGAGTTCTATCAACATTATTTTCATCCAAAATCTAAAACACAGCATCATAGCATCATACCAGCTACTAGGAAGGAAATAAACTATACCGGCCAAACAGAGAAAGTTTCAATAGAATGCCCATTTACATACAGCATTTGTCATTGAACATAGGTAAGGGTGTTACTGCAGGTCTGGTAAGAGTGAAAAACAGTATTTCCAGTGCTAACATGTTGAAGATATTCAGTTAAAAATTGTCATGGAGACAATTAGACATAGTCTATGTTATACTCACATCATGACAGTGACACGGTTTCTAATTGTGTTTAATTGTTCCAAGTTTGCTTTTTTTTGGTTCTGATTCTAACTCAGCATAGATTTGCATCACACAGAGCTCAGTGACATGTTTTCAAAAACTCTGTAGTACTGCTAATGTCTGCAGAGTGTCAAATTACCATGCTACCTAGTTCTTAAGCAAAGAGAGTTTATTTTGAATTTGGTACTTGAAAGAAAAGTCCAAGATAATTTTAGTCAGTGGAAGGCTGGGCTATGCTCCTCAGAAACTGTATGAATTGGTTAAATGTGCTTGAAAGAGGGCAGATGTGACTTTTCACATTGAGGAAAATAAAGGCATAAAGATATTAATGTTTTATAAACTCAGAAATAAGTATTATGACGATTCCATTTCTCTTCATCTACCTCTCCAACCACCTGGTAGTCCCAGCAGGTAATCCAGTTTTTGACAGAACACGGAAAATGTTTCTACTGGAAAACAGTCCTTGTATTGTATGCTTAGTTTTTAGCCAAGTGGTTGTGTCAAGTGGAAAATAGCAATTTTATGACAACTTCTCCTGGGCCATTCATTTTTGGTTCCTGAATTTTAAAAAATTATATATTTATTTATATGTAGAGATGTATTAAAACACCAATTTCTTTTCAGTAGTCGCTACACCTTTCTAAGTTCTCTTCAGTGTATGACTGATTTTTTGATGCTTCTTTTTTCATTATGCCAGTTTAACATGTTTTTCTTTGGTGACTTCAACGCAAAGCAGCCTCAGCTGGCTATACAACAACAACCATAGCTCAGGCTGCCCAGAGTCACTGTGGGTGCCCCATCCCTGGAGGCACACAAGGCCAGGTTGGATGGGACCCTGGGCAGCCTGAGTTGGTGGGGAACAGCCCTGCCCATGGCAGGAAGTTGGAACTAAATGACCTTTAAGGTCCCCTCCAACCTAATCTGCTCTATGATTCTACGAATGTTTTGGTTTCTCACTTCAGTTCTTTGCTGAATGCAATGTTAATTGTTCTGTTAAGCTTTCAGTATAAGTTTTTTAATGCTACCTTGAAAAAATGTAATTTTCAGTTGCTTCCTGCCTGCCAAAGTGGTTTTCAGTGGAAAGATTCTTTCTGGTCTACCTAGACCCTTTTGGTTTTCTGCTCTTTTCCTTGTTTTCCTGGAGTATCGCTAGAGGCTGGCAGTGATAAATGTAATGCCTTGTTCTTTTGTGACATTAACACTATTAAACATAAGTTCTCATGAGCAACTCATTTCTTTCTCCCAGGGACCTAAGAAAATTTTGGCACAATACTGATTCTTTCCGTTTTTGAAACAATGATTTTCAGACTCTGTGCAGAAAGTAGAACCAATAGAAATATAAATCAGCAAAAAAAAAAAATAAAGACATAAAGGAAATGTTGGGGGAAACAGACTCCCGCTTACAGCCATTCTGGTGTTGTAATAGAGCTTCATTGCGAACAGAAACCAGTTCTATAAGTAAATGGAGAGGAGTCCTCTATAGGCTTTCTACCATTGTAACCGTCCATGTTGCACCAAAAATAAGAAAAAAAAGAGGAAAAAAAGGAAAAAAGATCTGCCAAGAACAAAAGTTTTACCAAGTTTCAGTAGACAGCAAAAGTAGGGTTAGTGATCAGGTCATAGTTTCTGCCCTGTCTTATTCTAGGTGTCAGTGCAACAGAAAAAATGGCTACCTCTGTGTTAGACTAATGGGAAGACTTATCATGTTAAAAATCTGAACTTATGTGCTAGAAGAAAAATAGCTGTTAGTTTTATAAAATAAAGTCAGCACTTTGTTATTTCTTTTTGTCAGTTTGCTTCTGACAAAACTCTTGTCTAAAAGCCGCGAGCACTCTGAACAAAAGCTATTTCTTGAGGAATGCTGGTCAAACTTTTTTTCTTTTTAAAGGAAAATATTACATCTCAGAAGAATAAAGGAAACAGTTTAAGTAATATGCTGGCAGGCTGGAAAACAGTGCAAGGTTCATCCTTCCCAAACAAGCTCTGTGCTATTGCTTTTTAGCTTTGATGTCACATTTCTGCTTCTTCATTACAAGGACTCTTTTCTATCACATGTGGATATATTGAATAGCAGGGTGGTATAAAGATGTTCAAAATGGTTTGCGCCAAGGGGCTAGCAGCAGCCTTTCATTTTTAAATCTTGCATTGAAAGCTAGATCCAGAGCACCTGGCTAGCCCAAGTAATTAGCACCTTTTCTATGGAAGATTGTCCCCAAAGAAGGAGTTCAATTTGCATTACTGTGCACTCATTTTTACATTTACTCATGTATAACTGAGAACGTGGTTCTCAGCTTGTTAAAAAGAGGCACTCAAGAATTTTTAATCAATAAATTCACAGCTGGAAAACTGCTTCCCTACCACAAGAAACACAGAAAAACCTTTGGGAGAGTGCCCCTGCATGAGTACTTTTTCACTGTGAAGATTATTACAGTCTGGTTAAGAACATATTTCATCCATGTGAGAATAAAAGCATGTTTAAAACAACTCTAAACTTCTTGTTCTTCTGTGTATGTGAAGTGGATGTGAACTGAAAATTCTCTTCAATTTGAATTGACGGGCTATGTAGACTTAACTGACAACTTCCTTTTAACTAGTAAGTTTGTATATGGGTGGCAAGATAGACACAATCCTACAGAACCTGGCATTATGTGGAAAAAAAGAGGTAAATCCTTTGAAGAACTGCTTACGCAGAATGGTGGCTATTTCAGCTGGATTGGAAGCACGCTAATTAGTTCTAAAGCTGGACCTGTATACCACTATCTAATACTTCAATCACTGTGATGTCTGCAGAACACATCTTGAGTCAATACTTGCACCTGTACCATTTTAGAAGAGAAACATATGCCGAAGAAGATAGCTTTTAGCTTAAGAAGCCATTGGATTCAACAGTATCTGCATAGCTGGCAACATTCAAAAATCTCTGCTGTTGAAATTAATTCATTCAGAGCCATATTTGCAAAACTGAGCGCTTAATTTATACCTCCATCCAATACAATTTCTAAACCTCTATTTACATTAAAAAGAAGCAAATACGTGAAAGTAAATATTCAAATGTATTAGTAATTACTTGTATTTTTAAATACTTAATTTGCAAAAACACTGCTTAAAAAGATCAGCATCTGCTTTCGAAGCAGTTTGTTTTAAACTTGTGGCTTTGATAGTTTATTTCAGCAGTTCTCAAACTCTTTGAACCATGCATGCTTGCCATCACACTCTTAATTCAGTATTATATAAAGATGGTATTGTTATGAAACCCACCGAAGACCATTTGTGGCTACAGACAACAATTTGTGAACTGATAGTTTATTCTCCTGAAAATACCTTTGTTGTACTAATGTAGTCTGCTAGAATATGGAATTGATGACTTCGTTAATGTCTGTTGCCAGATGTTTAGTCTGTGTATTTTCATACATCTTGTTTTGGAGCTAATTACCTATAAGATAGTTAAGTTCTACAAGGCTCACATCTCTTTGAATGCCTGCAAGTAAATTGAACTGAGCTTGCATTTCTCTTTACACAAAAATCTCTCCAAAACTGCTGCCAACCAACATAGAAGAAAGCACAAATGAATAGTACAGCATAAGATGTAATGCTGATTAGAGCGTAAGATCAGGCTTCTAATGACTGAAGCACCTGGACTTTTGGAACATGAGCCCAGCATGACTGCTGATTTTCCAAAAATCCATTCTATGTCCAAAATAAGCTACTGCTCAAAAATTAAATTACCAGTTAAATTAATACTGTGCTCTAGAAAATAATTGCTCTGGAGATAGATAGCAAAATAATTATTAAATAAGTCGAAGGAACTGTGCTTTTGGTTTTTAGTGAATTTCGTGTTTGAAAACCTATGTATTAGTTAAGCAGAGAAAGAAATAAACTCTCATATTTATTACCTGAACATTTACAATGAAATGTACAGATAGTCACACCTCCGATGTGCAGTATACTCTTGTATTTAGTCTAGGTTTTAAGGAGTTCCAAAATAAAAGACTACACATTATTTTCTTTCATCTTCATTATTTGTTTTTGTAAGCTGCTAAAGCTGTGCTTTATTTATTGCAAGTCACCCATGCATAATT
This sequence comes from Tragopan temminckii, assembly GCA_028571105.1. Classification (NCBI taxonomy): domain Eukaryota; kingdom Metazoa; phylum Chordata; class Aves; order Galliformes; family Phasianidae; genus Tragopan; species Tragopan temminckii. Next base: position 49,711,980 of record JAOWBP010002052.1, on the reverse strand, counting down.
CTCTGTAGTTTGGAAAACTGAATCTAACATTTTCACCCCAACTGTATAAATTGCATTGATTTATTTCTGACTCTGAGGCCTAAAACCATTTATTACAACAACAAAACATCCTCCAATTCTTGTGATCAAGGAACAAAGTCTACTCGTTTACTGTGTAGTGAGAATTGACAGATGGCCAAATGGGGTGATAGATTTGATTTTAATGTGTCTTAAGAGAGTAAATGAACCAAAGACAATCTTCATCTCATGTGAAAAGTTGGATTTTTGTGTGGCTTTTCTGCAACAGTGAAGTGCAATTCTCACAGCACTTCATTGATTTTCCAACCAACCATGACCACTCAGATGGCAAAAAGCAGGGTCAAAGAATTTTTATAAATTATTAGCTTTTTTTTTTACTGTTTGTCTACAACTGCGTAAAGTGGCCTGAATATGCAGAACATAAACCACACTACAGTGTTTTGTGCTTTTTTTTTTCTCCTGAAAAAATCTTTACATGTTTCATAGGCTATGCATTTTTAACTTCACATCACATTAAAGGTTATGTCAGGAGAATCATTTACATCATAAAGATAATGGGAATAAAATTTCCTCACTTTTCCGCAGCTGTTATTTTTGCATATGTCATTGATAATAAAGCACTTTGTGTTTCTTGCTTTAAACTTTGAGTAGGACTGGATTCCAACAGCAGGACATGAAATATAACACACAGAGTAATGCAATAAAGCCAAAATAAAGCAGATCACAGTAATATTTCCAAGCAGTATTTTCAATCAACAATTTATTTGTAAGTACTTCAGCATCATTAGACACAGAAAAAGTAATTACATGGTGTGTGTCAAATATAGTTAGCATGTTAGTTAGGTAGAGCCAAGTGTGTTTGGGGACTGTTAAGGAATCTGTAATGCAGGCTTGAACATTACCAAATAGGATAAACACTTCCAACCATAGAAGTGTCTCAGAACCAGTGAGCATTAAGTGTTTAACAGAAGTGGAAATATTTTATTTACAAACTACTTTTGAATGAATTGGATTTTTTTTACATCAGTACAGATGGAATGAAATTTGAATGGTACAATATAAGGGGTATTACTCATAAATCAGATGACATGTCATATGGTAACTCCTTAGGTGGATAATGTGACCCAAAATTGTGAATTATGAGCAGCTGGGCATGAGCCTGATATACACTGCAGAAACCTTCTCCCTTTTTGGTTCTCTATGGGGAATACTTCCAAAAGCTTTCGTCTCACGGCTTACAGCATGTTCTATACTTTCATTGCTTATGTGGTAACAGTATTTTTATTGTATTTAGCATTCCGATATTTTGATATAGGTGAATCAGCTAACATAAAATCCTTGCCTTTTGAGTGAGAAACTGTGATCCTTCCTTTCTGTCTCTGGAAGGAATTTGGACATTTCACCAAATGTCATTTATGCAAATCTTGGTTTTTAAAATGAATTCACTTTGTAAAATCAAAGGCTACATTTTTGGCGATAAGAACTGATATTCAGAAATATTTTTCACCTGCAAATCATGCTAAGACTGTTGAAGAATGGTCCATCATCTTTTCTAATTACGAGTCAGAAGTCTATAACTTTCAAAGTGTACAGGTGAATTAAAATGGTTACAGTTTTCTTCTCTGGATCCTCATTTTTCTGCTCACCTACATATGCATTGTCATTCTTCCAGATTTCTTAAAGAAAATATGGGTGCAAAAGAATTTCTCTTTTCGTTGAAAAGTTTTTAGGAAAAAAAAATTAGAAGGGCTTTGGATGAAGTGCTTGGTGGTTCCAGTGAAAGACTGACAGAAAGCATAAAAAATTTGAAAGTAAAAATTTTGATCCACAGATTTATATTCTCAATGCAATCCTTTCATTCATCCCCAAGAAAAAATTGCCTACTGGTATGCCTACCAGACCAGGCCCCATAAGCAAGATGAGCATGTTTTTACAGACCTGGAGTAGTGTTGGCATATCAGCAGTAATAGATGAGTAGAAAGAAATTATGCTGGGAATTAGGAAGAAGTTGGAGGAGGTTCCAGTTTTGCAAGGTCCCATTGCAACTGCCTCATCTGGGCCTGTACTGCCATTGTTAATGCCTGTAAATCAGAGCAAAGTGTTCTTTGATAGGAAAAATTCAATAAGACTCTGTGTCCTAGCTGAAAATATAATTTCTCCAGTCAGATGTACTGTGAGAAAAGATACCCAAGACAAATTTAGCTAACCAAGTATATACAATGTAGATACCCCAATGCATTTTAGTCTTCTATAATCCCTTTATCAACAATGGGAAAAAAAAATTAGGCTTCTCTGCAGATTGTTTTATCTTCAGTCCAGTTTTCAGATCAACTTATCTCTCTTATACAAATGAAGATGTATAGACATTAAGTGTGATGAGTTATCTTTCGAGTTCATGGGCTGCCAAGATGGAAACTCAGTCAACTCACTCAGTGATTTGTGCATGATGGGGCCTCAAATAATAAAGTGCACTCACTACACATCTTAAATAAGTTTTTCTTTGGTTGTGAATTTTCTTTGATAATTAATTAGGAATTTAACATCCAGTCTCAGGCTAAGTCTTGCTGTGCTCTGCGTACATCCTGAGGCAGAAACTTAGGTACCATGCAAATTATGAATTACTAATATTTTGTCTATATCTATTTAGCTATATCAAATTCATTTCCCGTTTTAAAGAGTAAACTGCAATTGCTGTTTGTTATCATTTTGAGAGATTGCCTTGGTGTACAGAAAATGTAGAATCATGGAGGAAATATTTTAATATTATCTAGCTTGTGTCTGTATCATAATAATTTTTTGAAGGTCTCTTGTTTTACTTATTATTACTGACATGAAAGTATGTAGCAAATTTTCAGTTAAGGTATGCAAAGTTCTTTCTTTCTACTTTGAAAAATTTCTGAGAATCTACTGATTCTTGAAGGACTGTCACTGTGAATGCAACACACTTTTTAGTTCCACAGTGTACTGTATAGTTACCTGCTCATGCCTTTCAATTTGTCTTGGAGCAAAATTTTGTTATTTGTCAGGCTCAGTTCATATTGTTTGGAACAATGCACACTAATACCATGACATTCAGACTAAACAAATGGCAATAATTTTCAACCTCACTAGCTATTTGGATATATCCAATTATTTGCATGGGCAAATGCGTCTGCATGTATGTATAATAGTGACTAATAATCCCTATTCTGTTATTGACCCATCATCTACACTGTGATTGAACTCAATAGGAAATATTCATGCAGAATAATTGTGAAATCAGACTAAGCATATAATTAAAAGATAATCTGTAAAAATTAGAAATTTAAATACAGAGACACATGCACAAGTTATGTTTCCTGAAATATCTCTGCTGTTGAAAGAAAGAAGACTATTGGTTCCAGTTTCTCCGTTTTAAAAACTCATGTTGTGTCTATTCCCAGTTCTGTCTGTTGCTGTACAGTAACTTGAATAATATAAAGTAATTTTCAGATCATATTCTAAGCAATATTGCTCTCCCTAAGAACACAGTTTATGTCATAAAGCATTTTTATCCCAGATAAACTCCCCAAATATTCCTTTGGAACCATTGACACAGATGCTGTTAATGTTTATTTACTCAACAATAATCTTTACAAATCCTTAACAGTCTGGTTGTTACCAGTGTGTAATTTCTCATTTGGTAGTTAATCACGCTGATAAAATGCCTAACCCAGAATAGATCCAATATATCAGTTATTAGCACAGTAAATACCAACTTAGAAGAAAACATCCTGACAATAAAATAACAACATGACGATAAACTATAAACAATGAAATTGTTCTTATTCTATAGAGAGAAAAGGAAAAAAAAAAAAAAAGAAGAAAAAAAAAGAAATGGAGAAATGGAGCAGCCTTGTGGACACGTGATGTCTATGTGTTGCATTCAGTGATTCTGCTGGTACAGGTTTCAAGAGAGAAGAGCGAGTAAGGGTGGAAGAGTGAAGCTAAACCAGATTTACAACATTATTTTAGTCTGGTAGGACATTATCATCCTTCATTTGGTCATTTGCAATCCAGACATTTATAAAAAAGATTTTGGTTTTACTCAACCGAGATCTTCATCAGCCTTGTTTCTCTTCAAAGACAAAAAGCTATAGAAGCGTTTACTGCTGCCAGTGCTGGAGTAACATGATGGGACTTGCTTAGAAAAGTGAACATTTGAGAGGCAGAGGACAACAGGATTCAAATGACAATCAGACAATAGTATGAACAAAGGAAACAGATTACTCAAGTAAGAGCCAAAGGTCTGAGAGTAGGACAAAAGAACACTGAATGAGAATTGAGAAAGTTTGTGATAATAAAGTCAGGAATGTAGTACATGTGCTGAAGGATTATAGCTTTGTTTAGGTGAGTCACTAGTTGCCTTAATGATCCAGTCCTGCAAAATGTAAAAGAGGAAAATGTAAAGCCAGAAATACTTAAAAGGCCTTTTTTATGCTTCTTTAAAGTGATGACAACAATTCCCCGATATTGTACAAAGAATGGAAAAGAAGATGTAAGTGTAAACATTAATTTGCTTTTGTAAAATGGCAGTTACGAAGGTTTCACAGCATGAACCAATACAAATCATAGAATCCTAGAATCACAAGGCTGGAAAGGACCTACAAGATCAACTGTCCTCCCATTACCATTGCTACTACAAGCCTCTAAACCATATCTCATAGCTCCTCATCCAGATGCCACTTGAACACAGCCAGGCATGGCGATTCCACCACTTCCCTGGACAGGCCATTCCAGTGCCTGACCACTCTCTGAGAGAAAAAGTTCTTCCTTATGTCTAACCTAAGCCTCCTCTGGTACAACTTGTGGCCATTTCCTCGGGTCCTGTTTGTTGCCTGAGAGAAGAGGCCAAAACCTTCCTCATCACAACCTCACTTCATGAAGCCTACACATCCAAAAGTTTCCCTGAATGAATAAACTGCCAAAAATCCTATATTAAACTCCTGAACTCATTATTATACCTTTGCAAAATAAGGTGATATTATACATCTCTTAAATTTCAGGGGTCAAAATTTAATTGTGTAGGTTTACATTATGAACTAACTTTCTACATATTTCATTCATTCACAACAGTAACATAACTGGAACACATAAACATACCTAGAAGGAAAGAGGATGTATTCAATAGCTAAAGGAAGTAAAAAACATCTGGAAAAAAATACATGAGGATATGTATCAGGAGAAACTAGCTTTTTATTTGCCTCTCCCACAAACACAAATGTGTCATACATTGTGCATAAATTTGTAAGAGGATGATTTTACATTTGCCTTTTATTTACTCAACATAACCACTCCTTTGAAACCATTAGAATTTCTCTTGTACGTAATATTTACATCATTTAAAAAATGTACATTGTTAACCCAATAGACTATAAAGACTCCATGCAGAGCAGTTACTAGGGATCCATAGCATAATAATGTCTTGGATAAATTTAGTTTGGAGTCATCTGAGTGCATTAGATGATTAAAAATTGTGTACACATCACATTACGTGATTTGTTTTATAAACAGAGGAACCATTTTCTTTATTCTTCACATCTATTCCAAAATAACATAAGAGACATAGTGGTATGTGATACTACCCTGTAATTATGGGAGTTTAGTGTTCAAAGAGGGGAAAATGTTTTACTTCATTTATGCTGTAGATTTATACTCAACAAATTAAAACAACTTTTGAGCTATAAGGCATGCTGTCTTTCTTTCAACCCATCTTGTCACTCACCAGCCCAAAGTATAAATTTCTGTTTAGTATCTAGTGACTGTTGAATACTTAATGATGTTTTAGCAACCATTCAAAGGGTCCATGAGATGCAGGGCTATGGTGAAAAGTTGCTGCAGCTGACTATTAAAAGAGATGAATTCACATATTTAAGCTATTGAACATTCAAACCAAACTACTATTTGATACCTAAAAAAGTAGGAATTGTCTGAAGAAATGTGGTAAATACCGTATAGTTAAACATCAGAAAAAATACAATTGGATCATGCTTTATCACGAAGTAGGAAGGAAGGAAGGAGGGAAGGAAGGGAGGAAGGAAGAAAAAAACAAGTGCAAACATGCAAATAAAACATCAAGATTAAGTATTTTTTACTTGTGATAATATCCATGAAAGAGCTTATCAATAATTGTACTCATTGCACATTTTCTTTAAACAGAAAATTACTAAATGCATAGTTTCCCAGAAACTGAAGTCTTCCACTCAGATCTCTCACACTGAATTCATATGATTTCATGTTGGTTTTGGTGGGACTTGTTTAAGGTCTTAAGTTCTTAGGGCCCGAAGTTCAAACAAATTCTTAACTGTAATATTGTGTTAGTTTTTGTCCAGAAAACAAGTTTACTTACCTCTGCAAAATACTGTTAGCAGCACACTGATATGAGAACAATTTACCTCTTTCACAGTAAAAAAACAACTGTTCAAAGCATCTTTATTAAAACACAGATGAGATATAGATATCTTGTTCAGTAATCTGTGTCACAGCACATGCAGGTCTGCACTCAGAAAATGAATAATGATTTATGTCCATTGGTAAAAAGACCTTCTCAGCACATCAAAACAAACCACATGATCCCTCTTAAGTAAAAAATGTAAAATTAAACAGAAAAAAATCAGGAGCATAGTCTTTTGGCAGTCTAGCCAGAGAAATGTGAGATTGGCCCTTTAGGGAATTCTTATTCTCAAGTGGATGTAAATGTATTCATCAGTGCAAAGAAATGCATAGTGTATTATATACACAATACATTAATAAATAGCCACGCATTAAAAAATAATGAGATTTTCTACAAAACAACATCCTGTGGTGTTTAGGGTCATAAAAAAGACAGTAAAGGAAGGTGGGGAGGGAGATTATGTGAAAATCTGATTAAAATACTGAAATCTTGTCCTATATATAAGATACAATAAATATTTCATCAGCTAACTGTAAACAAAAGAACAAGTGCAGTAAAATGTAATTAAAAATGTAAAAGTGTGGAGAGAGATTTATTTTACCACAGTGATATTAATATTAGAAATAATATGTAAATAGATATCAAGGTTCTGCTGCAGAAACAGTGGAAAATGGCTGTTTATTTTCTATAATTAGCTTTCATCCATTTCTTCTTTTTGACTTTCATTTTAAGTAATTTCAGTGATTTATGAATAATGATGCTCTCAGTCATTGGAAAGCTCTAACAAAACTTCAAGTTCTAGTATTTCCTATCAGATATTGTTTACCATTTTCATGATTTTTGTTTTTAGACTGGGCAGTATGGTTAACAACAGCACAGAACATATGGCAGAAATATGAATAGTTTCACACTTCTGGTTTGTCAAGGAAAGAAGATGAGGCATCCTTGTGGTTTGTGAGTCACAGCCCATGATATAAGACAGAGAGGTGCTCTGTCTCAGCTGTAGCTGACACACCACAGGCACAACTCTTAAAACACAAAGCACAATGCCAGTACATGAACAGCATTTCAGTTTTCATATCATCATACTTAAGTCCATAGAACATCTTCCTAGTGAAGAATCCTCTCCATAAAGACTTTACCTTTGAAACATGTGGTACTGCCAGTGAGATGGAGCCCTGGTTCTGCATCTGGCTGACACTGTTGCTGCTACAAAGTACCATAGGCATTTCCTGACAATTAAGGAAAATTTGGCTTAATGAATTAGAGAATATCATAGAAAAGTGTACCTCCTGATAAATAATTGCATTTCTGTTGTCCACAGTGTCAGGCTGTAAACCCTGCTTATCCACAGCTTTGAGGTGGCACAAAGTTGCAGAAATTGAGTATTTTGTCCTATTTTTGACATGGTGCAGTATGGATCAGATGATGGTCTTAAACTGAAAAGTGCTACTTATTTGGACATTATAGTTATACAAATACTGGAAAAGATTCCTAATTCCTACGAATGTGCACATTAGATTTAAGTTAGAAACATATCACAAATAAGCCTTAAGTGTATAAACGCAATTTCAGTATAACAACCACCTCTGATAACACAGGCAATTTAATAGATCAAATTCCTTCTTCTTCCAATAAATTCTTATCCTTTCAGTTCCAACTCATTTTCAAACACCCAAGGGGAAAAAAAGACTACACAGCATGACCCGAAAGGCTACAAATCTGGCTATTTTAGAACAAAGTAAGGTGAGAGGAACAGTACATTTTCTATGAAAATGTAGATTCATTGAAATCAAAGTGCTGGAAGGGAAAAACATCAATGGAAAAAAGCTGAACTAAATAATTTAAGCTTTCTCACTTCATTATCTAATTCTTTGAAATTCTGAAATAAAATAATTCAGCATTACCAATATGCATTCTACTGATTCTTGAATGAATTGTTTCAAATTCTGTATTCTGTTAGAAATAACATATTAACTATTCTTCCAAATCACCTTATTTTGTTATTTTAAATCTCTTCTACCAGCCATTCCTTTCTTTTTTCGAAACACTAGTGAATTTTCTGCTTTACTTTCTTTCCTGAAATGTCGTACAAGTCAGATGTATATTGTACTTAGCTTCTCTATGCCAAGTGAAGCAGTGCCAACCATAATGGTACAATTCCCATAGCTGTTGTTAAGACGGAATGCAGAGTTTGACACTCAGACTTCAACATGCTTTGCTAGAACTTCCTGGAACTCAAATGCAGAGACTTTTCAAGTTTAATAAGGCTATACATGAGGTCATTGGGTCACACTAACAAGTCCCTATAAAAGTGTATAAAAAAATGGGAAGAGGAAGGGGAAGAGGACGGGGAAGGAGAAGGGGAAGGGGAAGAAACATGCCTGTGATGTTTAAGACACATTGCCAAATTCCTTTTTGTTGAGCCAAAGAAAGAAGTTTGTGCAAGCAATTTCTTATGACATTTTCTTCAAAATAAATGGTAGGAGGTAAATATTTATCAGTGTTCATGGTCCTATTTAAGACAATAGAACTTCTGCTCATGAGTTCTAGCATGATATAGTATGCATAACTGATCTGGATAGTTTGCAAAGCAAGATAGATTTTGTCATTAAAAAATGTTCACCTCTGTGTATTTCTCTGCTGAAGGCAGAAGACACCTATTTTTTCAGGAACCAAATATATTCTTTAGAATGTGTTCACTTACTAGTTTGTTTCAGTTGTACCATCTAAGGTAACGGTCAACCAAATTATTTCTCCAATGAAAAGCGAACAGTGAAGTCACTTTCTTTCACGTGTGTTTTAATATTATAGTCCTTTATCACTATCCAGGAGGCTGCATTCCAGGGCACTGAGATCAGTAATATTTGTGAGAGTCATTCTCCCTCTCCTTCACTTGTCATGAAAAAATATGTTCAGTGTGATATTTTCACCCAGTAAGATCTTTGATCTTATTTTGTTTTCAAAATGTACTTAAGCTAAACATTTATTATTATTTTGTTTTCAAAATGTACTTAAGCTAAACATTTATGTTAGTAAAAGTAAGTAAGATCTAAGAAGAAGAAGAAGAAGAAGAAGAAAAAGAAGAAGAGGAAGAAGAAGCAGCTTGATTTCCAGAATTTGGAATTTGTATTGAGAGATGTTGAAAATCACAGAAGATTTTTAAGTAGCAGTATTAAACTCCTCTGCATTTTTTATTTTATTTTATTTTATTTTAATTTATTTTATTTTTATGATATGGTATGCAGAACAACTAACAAAAGGCTGTCTATAAAAATAAATAAATATTATGCTCAGTTATTTTAATGTAATCACAAAAAATAAACAGACACCAGTTATAATAGTAGATTTATAATTTGACTTTCTTATTGTTTCATCTCACTCCAAGGCAAATCCATTGGATGTTACAAATGATACTGTGTTGTTGTGAAAAGAATTGGTTACATATGTTTAAATTATATTAAAAATATCTCCTTAGAGCAGAAAGTCAAAGTTGAAAATGTTATTGTGTAAGTCTGATGTTTTTAATATATTTTAGAGAAAACATTTCAGGGAAGAAAGAAAGAGAGAAAGAAGAAAAAGAAAGAGAGAAAGAAAGAAGGAAGGAAGGAAGGAAAGATAGATCATTTGTTATATATTTTTATTAATTAGATGTAAGTGAAAAAAAAAATACAGATACACTCTGCTAATTGATAAAAGTCTTCTGAGTAAAATTCATTCAGTCATTACTTATCCAATGGCTGTTTTGATACGGTACACAGTATGGCAATGCATTTAAGGCTATTTCCCAGTCATGTTGTGGTCCTCTTGTTCAACCTGTAAAATCTTCAGAATCTAATCTGTACTAGTGTTTTGTTTTTTAAAAGATTTCATACATTTACAGTACTTAAAAAGAGATAAAACTTCCATTTTTTGAGATTAATATGGCAGAAAGAAACCCAGAATTCTCTACTGAAGAACAGTAACAATTATAAGGAGCAGAAATACTGACTGATCTAGCACATACTCCAGGAATTACATTTCATGTTTGAAATGCTATGTGTATCATAGAATCACAGAATGGCTTGGGTTGGAAAGGACCATAACGATCATCTAGTCCCAACCCCCTGCTGTGGGCAGGGCTGCCCCCCACCAGCTCAGGCTGCCCCATCCAACCTGGCTTTGAGTGCCTCAAGGAATGGGACATCCACAGTTTCCAGGCAGCCAGTGCCTTACTATCATCTAAGCAAATTCTTTCATCCTAACATCTAACCTAAATTTTCCTTATTTTAGTTTAAAGCCATTCCCCTTGTCCTATTACTATCAAATTGTGTAAAGAGTCGATACCCCTCTCACTTGTAATCTCCTTTCAAGTACTGGAAGGCCACCATTATGTCTCTTTGTAGCCTTCTTCAAGATGAAGAAGCCCATCTCCCTCAGCCTTTCTTCAAAAGTGAGGTGCTCCAGCCCTTTGATCATCTTTGTGGCTCTCATGTGGACCTATATATAAATTTCACATTGTAGATTTTGAAGGTTTATTTGCAATAATGTGATAATGAGCAGCCATAAGTATTAACAATATCCAATCTTAGTCATAATTAGTTCAATTGTTAAGAAATGTCATTTTATTGTCTAAATTGTGCTTCTTACTGCCTCTACCAAAAGCTTTTCATTTTTTATTTTTTTTTTCAAATCGAACAGATTTTTCTAAAGTGAGTAATCATTAAACATGGCATCCTTCAGCTACCATGTTCTATCAGTTTGGAAGAAAGGCAAATTCTAAAGTTACTTCAGTCTGACAGAGCTGACATAGTTTCACAGCCTGGAGAAGAGGTGAAGTAAGGAACTGTCTTTGCATTTTCAAGTCATTTGTAAATCAAATTTCATATATGGACACGATTTATCATTTTTAGCATATCTTGTTTGAGAAGTGAGTAAGATCCAACTGGCTCTTCCCAGCAACTCGAATCATATATTTCTCTTTGCTGAAGACTTGTAATATGCAGTAAGTGACTAAGGTCATTGTTCCAGCACAGTTTTTTATTTGGAGCATATTCTGGAATTATACTGTTAAACAGGTAACATCAGGGATTATAAAGCCAAAAACCAACACACTGGCCAAACTACCTAATCACTTTGTACTGAATTCAATGGGCAACATTTGAGAAAGACAGATAAGTCAGGTGGAATTCACACTGTTAAAACTGGACCAAAGTCATGGATGCAGTGCAAGACTTGAAAATAGAAATATATAGAAATAAATTTGCAAGGGTAGAAATTTTTTGGTTTTCAAAGCTAAGTGGTTCTAGTCTTGGAGGGAGATTTTTTTTTTTTTTATGTCACAAATGCATGGGAATTTGGAAGCATTCAAAGACTTTCATAAATTTGACAATATTACAAAAAAAATAAAATAAAAGGGGGGGGGAGGTATCAGGGAATCCTATAGAAAAAGCATTGGGACAGCTTTGATAGACTGATTCTATTCTGAAATATGGCATGAAAGAAATAACATCAAGCTCATTCTATTATGGTTAGACAATTTAAAGACTTGCCTGGGGCTCATGATAATATACACTGTTATCATTATAATGATAATTGTTTTAATATCCTCATGTTCTGATATGTTTTCATCTCTGCATCCTGTTTCAGTAAGCCAAAAATGTGAAAAGTCCCATCCTTGTAGAGAAAGACTGCAATAAATTTCATTGCCTTTGCCATTTAGTGTGCTTTGCCTTTTGATTGTCTTGTATTCTTTGACTTCCCTGTCCAGGTCCAACAACTTTGAGGAAGGAGGTGTAATGTCTCTTGGAACACCACATTAGTCACACTATGGAGTATATAACAGGTTAAAGAAAAACAACATCCAACGATCTTCCATGTGCAAGGGTAGCTATTCAAACTTTCAAATTTTGTTTTTGTGACAGTCTGCTAAGAGAAGAGAAAATGTCACAACATGACTCCTTTCTCATGACAGCAACTGTAACAAAAATGGGAAATAATAGAAGCAACCCATTCTAGTCTTGCAATTTTTAGATAGTAATCACTTCACCCTTCTTGGATTCTGTCAAGAGTTGTCTGGTCTGATCTCTTAAAATGAAAGAATTCACTCCTTATCCTTAAAACAAAACAATTACAGTTAAGTCTGTTCTCTAAGAATATGTGATTATCTCAGATCTGGTCTATGAAAGGTGACTGACTTCTAAGAGAAAAAAAAGTACAGTGGAAGTCTTTTAACCTGTATTTTTCTTGGTTTACCCATCAAATACCTAAAATAACAACATTTGTCCAATAAGGAAAGGAGCAAAATTTACAATTCACACTATTGGCTACTGTTACGTATTGAGTCAGAATCATTAGGGAGAAGACTAAACTTTGATCATTTTTCAAGTGTTGCTATCCAGTGGAACACATCATATAACAAAATAATAATTTTAGTAAAAAATGCATTTCAAAAAACATTTCAAAAACAAAAAAAATGCAATCTGTAAACAAGCCACTAAGCTTCCTCCGTGTCTTTGAAATCTGTTAAAATAAACGTAGTGTCCACATGCTAAAGACCCATCTGGATAAGTTACAGTGCATCTTGTACTCTTGTATTGATCTTCAGTAATGTTTATACATTCTCAGTAATGTATTTAGCAACATGACTAACAGTAGTGAAAGTGAATTCATTTCTTTGATGTATTCTTCTGTGTAATACAATGTTTTAGGCGCAGCTTTTAGAAACCAAGTTTTTTGCAAGGGACAAGAACCTTATTACCCTCTTGTTAATAGTACATTTTGATGAATTCATTATATATCTTGAAAGCAAAACTGAAAATTTAACTTTATTTCTTTATTCATAAGGTCCACCTTCATAAATCCACTGCCTAACATCCAGTCAAAGATACAAAGTTATCGAATCAAGCTTATACCTGTTTATAAAGATAGTATTGTCTGCACAATGTATTTTGTGGGGAATAACTGACTAAAGTGCAAAGCAATTAACAGCTATAGTATAGGCAACCTAGTTATAGGGTTATAATACCATAGGAAGCAGCACTTAGAAGAGAAGCAAAAGTATACTTTCAAAACTTTTTTAACAGCCATTAGGTTGACATGATGAAGAAAGTAGTAGTGTCTAGATTAGATAAATTAGAACAATATTTATTAGTTTGGGCTCAATGACAGTAGTAAGGTGTAGCCTAGAGAAGAGAATGCTTCAAGTTGCAATAAAAAAAGGTACATAAGTGAAGGAACTAGTGGCCTGAAGTAATCTTCTTAGTATCATTTCAAAGTCATTATTTTTATTTTTTTATATTTTTATTTTTGTCAGTATAAGAATTCAAGTAGTCTAATATGACCACATAATTCTCTATTGTTAGAAAAGGTACAAAGGAAAAGCAGTCGGACATACCAAATTAGCAAGCTTTTTTTTTAAGATGAGCATTGTGCAAAGGAACCTGTTTCATTTGCCTGTAAGGTAAAGAAGAAGTTATATTGTGGAATATACACTGAAGGACACTGACTGGCCTCTTTAACAGCATATCATTATATAACAAAAAGTCTCATTTTTAAGACCCTTATTATTTCTGATAATAAACAAAATCTATCTGTGAATCATTTACTACAGAATTTTCCACACTTAGTATTTCAGCACATCTGGGAAAGCCTTTATTTGATGGACAAGATTTATTTGACTTTCTGTTATGTTTGAAACTAGTCTTGCTTTGTGGCTTTATTTAGCATTCAGTCAAGGAAATAAATCTGCCCAATAAGAGAAGTGCATATACAATCTGCCTTCTTAGCAGTCATATTTTTGTAGACAGGAACATAACTGTTTTGCTCAAAATGTATTGCTTGTTTGAAATACAATACTACTGCAATGCAAGATGTAATAAATATATAGATCAAGAAAATTGTTGAGTACTTTTGAAGTAATGGCTTTTATTTATTTCAAACATTTAAGATCAAAGGATTAAAATTGGATTTTTTTTTTTTTTAATCTTAATTTGGGTAGTACTCTCCTTCAAAACATGCCTTATTTACAAATAAAGAAAAGATATAAAGAATGTATTGCTTGTGTTATCACTGATAAAATAATGTAATTGCAGTAACCAATGCAATGTGGGGGGAGAAAATCATTATACACAAAATATTGGCAAACATACAAAATAAGCAAAGATGTATTGTTAAATTATTCATTGATTCATTTAAGACCAGAAAGTCAGTGAGTGGTTGACCTCATATCAAACATGAGCAACCAAATTTCATACTTACACTGAAGTAAACCAAAAAAGCCTATGTTTGTTAAAACCTGCCTTTCAGAAGATTTCAAGACTTCAGAATTGGAAGAACTTACTTAAATTTTTCCATGGTTGTTTGTTCAATTTTTTAGTAAACTTTCTTTATGGACACCCAAACCAACCAACCAACCATACAAAAAAACACTACCACAATTCTCCTTTGAGTATCTTTAAGGGCTATCAATTGGTTCTCATTATGCTGCTTCTTTTCCGTCCCAGTCTGACGAGCCTTTAGTATCTGGTATTTTTCCTCAGGTAGAGCACTTATATGGAAAGATCTGCTGTATCAAATGTACATCAGAATGACTTACGTATATGTTATAATGCAATCCCTTCTTGATAATCTAAGAAAGTTGAACTTCATGTATACCACACTGAAACACACTATTTCCAACTTGAAGTCGTTTTAAAATATCCTCTCAGCAGTTATTGGACATGCATGTATCAATGGGTAAAAAGTTTTGAGCCATTTTACTCCAGTTGAGAGGAATAGGATTTGGAAAATTCCATGTGTTGATTTAGTAAGATTTCAACTAAGCAATCTAAAATGGGATAAGAATATGTCATTTTGAATATGTTGATCCAGAATTGCATGCCTATTCTGAAAAATATTCTGCCTGCGTGTTGTTACAATGTTGAATTTCAGAAATCAAATATGTAAGTCAGAAAATGAAATCACAAACAGACCTTCAAAGCGAGTAAAATTTACAGTGTTGACAGAGGAGGAGGTAACAGATGATTGCATGTTAGCTGGTAACCCATATTTGCTAGCTGTTTCAGGTTATCTAATACTATCTTGAATATTTAGACAATGCAACTGGTCCATGCAGATTTAATTCAGGATCATTTTCATACTGACTTTTCTAGAACAAGGGAAGCAGATATTTACCAGACATAGATTTCTTTGTAAGCTGTTGGAAAGAAATGGCTATCAAGATAACTTTAAGTGGCTTAGCAGCCTCCAAGAGTGATGCTTGATTAATAAAACATTTGTCCTTGGTTGATGGCTACTATGCTACCTTACTGAGACTCTCTCAAGTCAACCAGATGAACAGAGGCCGCTAAAAGCATCTGCAAGATGACAAAGCACGACAAAGCACAACAAATCTGCCTCCTTTTGTTTCGTCTCTATTATCTTTTTCCTTTAGAGTTTCTTGCTCATTAATGATAGAGATTTGAGATTTTCCTACCAGTCATCAGTTTCCAAAGTGCCCAACTGTCTATTCAGCTAAAAGAACACTGCCTAAAACAGTTTTGCTGGTGATGTAATTCTAACTTGAGTCACAATGGAACAAGAAAGATCTTAATTTTAAAGGCAGGAGGAGGGGCAGAGAGTGCCAGCAAATTTTTGGATTTCTGTAAATAACATAGCATGAACTTTACAACTGTGATTTGCTTTACAGAAGCGTTATGATTCTGAACAAGAAAACTTTTCAAAGAAGTTGGAGGAAAAAGTACAAATAGCACCATCTACTCATTATAAACAAACGATTTCAATTCACAAACACAAACCATTATTCTCATCCTAAATCCAAAACACACCACCATACTAAACAGTAGGAAGAAAATTAACTCTATCTCAGCTGAAATCAGGACATCATGGATTTCAGTGATTATTATAGATCCTTTCTATTTTGCTTTAGTTTCCTCTCACAGGATTACTGAACTATAAGCTACTCTTGATAGTGAGTCTAGGCATCAGATAATTCTTCCAGGGTGTCGGAGCATGGAACTAGAATAAAGAAAGATGGGGATCATTCATTCACATTCACAGAAATGATACACAGCCATCTCATTTTGTTTTTATGTGTAGTTGCTTGTCCAAAAAGGGATTTGTCTGATAGACTTTCTACTGGTTTTGAATCTGTAGTCTTTCATGAACGATTTACTCTCTTTATTCCCATGCCTGAACTATCCCTTAGTTAAAATAAGTTTTCCCCTGTTAAAACAAAACAAATAACAACAAAACTCGCTGCCATTTCTGTAAGGCACAGTAAGTTAAAATTGTTATTATGTTAACATCTTCATGCATATGTAAACAATGACTGCTGGGTTTCTCTTTTGGATTGTTTTAACAGGAATTTACAAATAAGGTAATGTAGTGCTAAATTGTGCGAGAACAGCACCTAATTACTCAAAGCACCACAGTTCTAACTGGTCAGGACACACAAGGAAAAGCACAGCTTTTCTTAAAATCTTTTAACCATAGCTCAAGCAGTTTTACAAGTCCTGTATTAAAGCCACTCATGTGATTATAGCACAGTTAAAAATCCCCTAGTTTATGCATTATTCATATTCAGGAAACTATCTTGGTTAATATATTATTTATTTCTTAAAATCGTAGAATCATTGAGGTAGGAAAAAACCTCTAAGATCATCCAGTCCAACCACCAACCTACCACCAATATAGCCTGATAAACCATGTCCCTGAGTACTACATTTACCCTTACCTTAAATACTTCTAGGAACAGTGACTCCACCATTTCCTTGAGCTACCTGTTCCAATGCCTCACTACTTTCTGAGAATAAATTCTTCCTAATATCCGAACCAAATCTCCTTTTGTGCAACTTAAGGCCATTACCTCTTGTCCTAATGCTATTACTCGGAAGAAGATGTTGACTCTCACCTCGCCACAGCCTCCTTTCAGGGAGTTGTAGAGAGCGATGAAGCCTCCCCTGAGCCGCCTCTTCTCCAGATTGAACAACCCCAGTTTCCTCAGTCTCTTCCCATAAGACCTGTGCTCTAGAACCATCACAGCTACGTTGCTGTTCCCTGGACGTGCTTCAGGTCCTCAGTGGTTTTTTTTGCAGTGAGGGCACAAAACTACTGCTAAAGGTACCGTTGCACATCATTTTTTTTAAGGCCACTAGAATATCTTCTATGTTTAATTCAGCATACTGGTAATTTATAATAATATAGGACACCTTGACTCTGGCACAACAAATATATTGCTGTGTTTAAACTGAATCCAGTACGTATTTCTAGTTGCTTGGGATATACAACTACCATAGCTAAGGCATCTGTGTTATTCCCTCCTTGCCAGCAGTTGAAAACTAACCACTAAATTCTTAGTGGTTAGTTAATCTCTTAGTTTAGAATAATCTCTTAGTTTTAGAAATGTGAAATCTTATTCTACTAATCTACTGTCATCATTACCGTCATCAGAAAATGATTTTTGAGAGAGATTACCAAGAAAAAAAAAAACCCAAAATGTGCATTTAAGACTTTTTTTCTGAAACTGGTGGTATTCTGACATTTGAAATAAGTAACTTGTGTGCCTTTTAGCTAAAAGGTAACATTTCATGACTGACATTGATACTTTATGTTCCTTGGGGGTAGGTATTAGACAGTATTACATGGTGGGATTTACGAAATGTCCTCCTTTTCATTGAAGTATTTGAGTACCTTTTTTTATAAGCATTTTCAGCTGATTAAGGTTTATCAAAGTGACAATGTATGAAATGTTAGGTGTATGCTTTTCTAAGAAAAACACAGGAAACAATAATGATTACTGAGTTGCAAGGATAACTACTGAAAAGGTAACCTATCTGGCCAGAAAAATGTCCAAAACACATCAATTCCTCTATTATCTACTCCACAAATAATGAAACACTGGAACACACCTGTGGTCAAAGCTGAGGAGACTGCAGAATTCAGCAGGGATAAGTTAGGATTCATAAGATATCTTTTTAGACCACATAGTAGGGGAAAGAATAAATAGCTCAGAGATAGAATTACAGGTAGAATTGTACATGAAAAACCAGACTCCCTGAAAACACTCAGAAGTCTGTCACCATCAACTTTAATAGAAGGTTTTTGTTGGTTTTGTTGTTTTTTTTTTTCTGGCTGACAGTGCAGTGTATTATAAACTGTTACTGGCGTGACTTCTAATATGTATTCTTCAAAATAAACATTTCATCCCGCAGTCTCCAAGAAACTAATTGCACACCAGAAAAAAAAAGAAAAAAAAACCAGCAAAAAACACACAATGAAGTGGTGAACTGAGTCATTACAAAGAGTATTTGCTATTGTATTTAATGATGTTTAAACATTTCAGGACACAGAAGTGCTTTCATCCAGTTAGTCTAGAAGTGAGAACAAGACTTCAAAATATCTGTAAGCTTCTTCAAATAAATGGAAGTTCCTTATATTTGTATGAAGTTTTTGAGGATTTACTGAGCAATTTTTTCTGTATTTATGCTGTGGTGGTTTCACACTGATGGCCAGCTAAACTCCACGGGGCTTCTCTGCGGGCAGCACGTAGAGCTCTGCTACACAAGATGCCCAGGGGCAACAGGAGGACAGCCTGCTCCACCATCGGCCTCTCCTGGACTGCAGGTAGCTTCTGCTTCATGCCTAGAGCACCTCCTGCCCTCCTTCTGCACTGACCTTGGGGGCTGTAGGGCTACTTCTCTCCCATTTCTCACCCCTCTTTCCCAGCTGCTGTTGGAGCAGTGTTTCCCTTCCTTAAATCTGCTCTCCCAGAGCACTCCCAGTATCACGCATGGTTCAGCTCTGGCAGTGGAGGGTTGCTTTTGGAGCAGCTGGAGCTGGCTCTGATCTGATATGGAGCAGTGCTGGGCTTTGCTCACCCAGGCCACACCTGCAGCATGCTATCTTGCCATGTGAGCTCCATGCATATACATGTATAAATGTATGCATATATATGTACAAACTCTAACACTGCACAGTTAATTCATTTATTGAAAAATAAATGATAGTTCAACACTTTTGTTCAGCCCCTCGGGATCTTAGTGACCTTCTCCAGTACTGTTTTTCCTAGAAATCAATGATAGCTAAGAAAAGCAATATCCAGTAGATGATATTTTTAGTAAATTTTCTCACAAAAGAAAGTAAAAATTTCAAAAATGTCTGTGTGAGTATCTCTCAATAAAGAGAACTGCAAATCAAACTACTATCTTGAACAGGAAATGTAGATAACCCTGCTTTCCTGATCACTGATCTTTACATTTAGGTCATAATAGCAAATGTGATTTTGACAGAACATTTTCAAAGAATTTCATTGTAGAGGTTAGAATTCTTTACCACTAACACCCAAAACTACCAGTTCATTTAGCTCCGACTTCACACACCAAAAAATAGATATCTCAGCAGTAAAGCATATGTTAGTAATGACATCAGTAAAAACAGGTACAGTTAAAATAACTATGGAAAAGGATAATTATGAATGCATTTGGCAGGGAAAAAGTAGTTTGCAAGTGTACTTTGGTATGCAAAGAAACTGTACGGTGTTCCTGATTCTTTGGTTTGTCATTCTGAAAGACATTCTTGTAAGAAAAAAAACAACCAATACATTACAGCATTAGTAGGCACCAGCAGATTTCCCAAAGCAGTGAGAATCATATTCAAAATATGAATTGATACAAAGCATATTTGACTTTGTTGGTCCAAAATACTCAAAATAACTCATCTAAGTTATTACTGGAACAAAAAAAAAAAAAAAAAAAAAAAAAAAACCAACATGAAACCCATGCACAAAGGTTTCAAATTTCAGGATGTTTTCTCCTAGGTATGTGCTTTCTGATTTGATATTTTCTAGAAAGCAAAATCTACTAGAAGTGTTTTCATATCTTTTTCCCGAGACCATAGTCCTCTGTTCCCACGGGACTAAGATGGTTTTGCTATGAAAGGTGCTGATGAAGGGGTACCAGCATTTTGCCTTCAACACGCAAAGTCCATGACAGTCCCCTCATTGTTCTTTCACATTATAGGTTATAAACTTCATCAGAGGTTCCCTAGGAAAAGAAAAAGATCTAGAAAATGTATTTATATATTTCCCAATCATACAAACACGAGAAAAATAAAGTATATAAGACAAGTTTAACTTAATTTTTATTTGTTTGTACACGAGAAGCATCCTGGGAAAAAAATATCGTCATTGAGATTGTTTTGTTTTGTTTTTTTTTTCAAAGAGGTCGAGTAGCCTTTGAATGGAAATGGTGGAGAAACACTGTTTCACAGGACTTTCAAAAAGCTTTAGTAAGTACTTTTTCTCAGTTGATCTAAATAAAGTATGGCACCTGCATAAGGTATGTTTTTCCCAAGGAGCTTTCAAGTAGCTTTTCATAGCAGAGCTGTGCAGAACATGAAATGAAACATTAGCACTGCAAAAAGCTCCGTTAAGTCAGTAAACTTCTTTTCTGTGATGTATTTGTTCTTATCCTCACAAAGAAAGTAGCTCACTCACCATTTTTTTGTACTTTAGTTGTCTTTCCCAGCATAGATTCAAATGCCTGTAGCTTCCACTTATGCGAGTAACTCTCAAGATGTTTGTCACAGCTTGCTTTTTGTTTGAAATCAATGGTATCATTACTGCAGTACAAAAAATAAAAAACTATAACACCACTTTCATGAAATGTCCCCCCTGGATACTTTTCACTTCTCTGCTTAACATTTATAGATGCCACTTTGCTCACATCTGTTGAAGTCATTTTTACTTCTTTTTCAGCTCAAATGCTTTTTCCCACCTCCCCTCATTCAAACACCATTGGCTGGTTTGCCTTCCACACATGCAAGTTTCTAACAGCTAAAATCCTATGCTACCAGCTGAGAAACCTGCTGATTCGATTTGTCATGAGCACATGGCACATATTCACTTGTACTGAATGCAAATTAAATATATTCTTATACACATTGGCAAGATTTCAGTTTTAATTCAAAAGCACTGTGACTACCAGGGAAAGATCGTAGCTTTGGTTATAAATGTGTCTCTGTAAATCACACTGGATTTGGCCTTAACTCCTCAACAAGGGTTAATTTTCATAGTACATAATTAAATGCTCTGATATCTTTAACAAACATGTGGTTTCTTTTGAGTATTCCCATTTCATATTATCAAACATCAATTTGTTTTACCAACACAAGTTTCAAAAATTCTAAATGTAAAAGGACAAAAAAATGAAGTAGTACCAGCAGTGTTATAGCTTACAAGATACTTACTTATCTTGACTCCATAAATTACAAATTGAAAACCTTCCTGAGCTTTACCTACTACCAGAACTTCTGTGTGAGGTGGCTTTATAGCACTTTTGTACATCCAATTACGAAGCAGTGACTAGCATTTCATTTTATTTTCTAAAGTAGTACAATCCCATATCCCTCCACAGCTGCTTCAAGCCATTCACTCAACTAAAAGATTTTTTAACCTAGCTTGTGTCGCAAAACCCTCTTTAGCTTTTGTAAAGAGGTAAAAAATCTATTCAATTGTATTTTTTTTAATGAATTCTCATTTTAGAAAGAATCTGAATGGTAAATGCAGTATTTCATTCAGTGAGGTGTGAAAGGTACACTTTTAATTTTAGGATATGAAAAGATATGTAGAGTATAAATGTTGAGTAAAAGAGGAGCCTAATACCATGTAGGATAGTACTACTTTCATTGCAGTGAAATATGAAAAAAACTAAACCTGGTATTGGTGTTTCATTGTGGTAAAGTATCCACTGAAAGATAGATCAGTAGCATCAGACTTGTTTCCTTTTTAGTATGATAGGAAGCTCAGTTTCATTTTATAGGGATCAAAGGACAATGTAAGAAAGAAAGAACTACCAGGTCTGCTTCTGTCGTTTGTGAAGATATCTAAAGCACAGGTCTTCCAACATTTCCTGATTCTTCTGAAAATCTCACAGAAAATCAGCTTGATGCACACTTACTTCATTATATCATATGCTAACAGTCTAGATCATGGGTGTCCAACCTTTTGCCTTGCCTGGACTGCAGTGAGTGAAGAGGAATTCTCTTTGGCTACACATACAATATATAACATAGTTAATGTATGTAAGCAACAAAACTTTGTATTTTAATCTTTTTTTCTTAGGAAAAAAAGAAGAGAGAGAGCAACAGCAATAGAAAACTAGTGGGATGTTTGTTATTGTCTGTGAAACTAGTGTGTCAGTGGCTAGTTCAGTGGCACTGGTTGTAATTCCTAGAGCTCTCAGGGTGCCCAGTAGAGATTTTTGATATAATTTTACTCTACTTGTGCTTCAGTCGTGAAAATAGCTGTTCACAAATGTACATACTGAGAAAAAGTGATGACATGAATAAGGTGTGATGGTGAAGAGAGGGACATTTCACTTTAGAGAGAGGGGTCTTATAAAACTCTAGTAAAGAGGTATGATGAAAATTTTAAATTGAATATCTGATTGTAACTCAGTATATTCCATCTGAAAATTCTCAGGTAATAAACTTACATTGACTGAAAAATGGAGTTACAAATACACAAAAAAATTGATGATTTTTTAGGCAATCTTGAAACCTACTTTCAAGTTCCTGTATCACAACAGAAAGCACAGCTGCCTATTTTTCACTGTTCACAGGACTGTGTTTAGCCAATATATCAAACTGCATAAAACTATTTGCCATAACTTGAGCCAGAACTGCACTGCGCCCTTCCTGTGTCCCACTTTCAGCCCAGAGAGTGCCAATGCATATTACAGCACCACACACAGATGAAGGACTACAAGTTACTATAATTCCTCTTTGAAAAGAAAAGAATAGTGAGACATCAATGCTATGTCACAGTAGCATACAGCTTTGCAGTGTTATATTTTTCTTTCTTTGGGTAAGAAGGTTGCGTTTTATTACTTCTTGAGGCTTTCCTACTTCAAACATAAAACTGGAATTTAATCTTTTGCATCCACCAAGTATTTCATTAGAAACATTAGACTGCTTTCTACAAAGAAGCAATCTAATTTTCATGTAATTTTCTTTGAAAAGCTAGGTCTATGCCTTCTACATAGGTCGTCATTTGTGTTAGTCACACTTGCTAAAACTCTGTAGCGTAGAATCACTTCTTTATCTTTCCTTCCAAGAATTCCTTATTGGCAAGTCACAACAAACTGTAAAATTTGCTACATTTACCATGAACAGCTTGTGAAACATGTCAACTTTCTCTATAATTTTCACAGGGCTTTAATTATGAATCAATGTGATGGTATGAATAGGGCTATTCATAGCTAATGCTTTCAACATGCAGTAAGCAATATTTCTATTACTTAAACATTGCTTATATCCACAGGCACTTCATTCTGGATTGCTTCTTTTGTGAATACCCAGGCATATACATTTTACTCAATCTAATGGTCAAGTTAAAAAGGAAGTGATGCATTTTCCATGGAATTTTACATTGTAAATAAGAATGAATTTTCTAACTTGAGAGTTGCAATTCCCCTGAGACTGCTTGTGACTGACACTATATTTTATCTACACATTGAAACAACACACTTATCAAATGGAAAAGAAGAAGAAAAATTACAAGAGATTTGATCTTCTTTACAGCTTCTAATAGTAAAATATACTGTATGATTAATGAACCTGTCAACTGTAATGGGAAGAATATGTAACAAGTAACTGTGCATTACTTGTTTGCGATTTTTATCTTTTATAAATGCAACCATGTGCAGGGTGATAAGATTAACTCCTTCTGCTTTTTAGTGAGCATTATACGAAAGAATAATACAGTCTTAGAAGTTCCTTGTCTTTCTGTCAGTTTTCAAAGTCTTAAGAATTGGAATTTTCCTTAATTCCAAAATAAATGTATTATTATTAGTTCACTTGGCAGATCTAGACATTGGGTAAATTATTAACAGGATTGAAAGACAAAAAGTCCACATAGCTCACCTGTCTCTTTCCATTTATTGCCTTATATTTTGTACCCTGCAGCTTTTCTGTCTCAAGCAATAGTGGTTTTAACATTTCTTTGGGATTTTTATAAGGCCTACCAGAGGAAGAGCCCTGGGCACACACACTAGGAGCTGACTGGCAACTCATGCAGCATGGCATGAGGGATTTATCCCATAAAAATCTATTCCAGCACAAATCTTTCAAAGGTTCTCTATGCAACATTGTGTCCTTATCTCTTAGACTCCATGAAAGATACAAGGAAAAGCACTTTCCATGTCCAATGAAATCGAAGCTTTAGGAATCCTAACACTGTTTAAACAATTTTGCTTTGCTTCCACACTAGGGTGCAGTGGTAGGATCTTGGTACGGGAGCCAAATCTTGTATTTCTTGCTGTTTTCTCACCATCTCTTGGGAGAGAATAGGAAGGGCAGCATTTTTACATGTAAAACTCAGAAACTTTTCACCGTGTGATAGCCAGACATCTCTAAGAAAAACTTTAAAATGCTTAGGCAATTTTCCTGTTCTCAGAGGAAGGTCTAGTGGCATTAAAATAAGAGGAAAATATTCTCCTTTGTTTGGAACTTAGTTCTTAAATTTCAATTAGATCATTGTCCTTAAGTTCCTTGCATAACTTGTCCCACTGAGAATAATACACATACACTCCACATGTACAGAAATTTTGGATTAGGAACAGAAGCAGCATTTGCAACTACAATCAAGCCCGTTGTTTTGTTATCCACAACACAAAATATTTTCTAATTCTCTGATCAGAAAAAAATAAGCATGGTTTGATGTATTTGAAAATGGGCATGTAATGTATGAAAATACTTCATTTCCCTATAGTGTTTGAGAACTGGGAGTTTTGCATTTAAGAATGAAGTTCTTATCCAAAGTACTTGGTGATGCCAGATGTGGGGATGGGAAAAAGAATTTGGTGTTGTGTTGTAAAAACTGACAAAATTACCTGTGATTAAATTGAGTGGTATTAGGAAAACAAATTTGTCACAATGCATACAATTTGTTGCACTGTGTAATTTATTGCAATGTCACTTCACGAGTTAGTCCAGTAACATTAACACTGCAGGATACAACATGTATGTTAACTATTTAAAACTAACTGTCTTTGGCTGTCTTTTTCATTAAGGAAAAAAAAAAAGTCTTCTAAACTGAATGCCATGTTCCATGTACAGAGAAAAATGTATATTCATCTATATCTTTGGTACTGGGCTTGTTCAGCCTGGAGAAGGGAAAGCTCCAGGCCCTCCAATACTTTTAAAGGGAACTTCAAACAAACAAAAGGGAGACTGGCTTATTATACAAGTTGGTAGTGATAGGACAAGAGGAAATGGCTTTAAACTAAAAGAGGGGAGATTTAGAATAGATGCCATGGGGAAATTTTTCATTGAGTGGTTGGTGAGGCACTGGCACAGGCTGCCCAGGAGACTGTGGATGTCCCATCCATGGAGGTGCTCAAGGTCAGGCTGAATGGGGCCCTGTGTTTTCTGAACAGTCACTCTTCTCTGAATTCAGGACTAATGCTAAACGGAAGAGGAGTGTGATGAACAACTTCTTCTGCCTCTGTTTTCACATAGTATTGCATATGTAAAGTGGTTTTACAGTTCTTCCGATGTCACAGAACTGCACGTTACTAAATAGAAAATTAGCTATATGATGCCTACTGAACTATTCAATGCCATTTTGCTCAGGCAATTTCAAATATGAAAAGATTCTTAAAAGAGTTGGTTTAAACAAGAGAATAGATATCAGGAAGAAAAGGAAAACAATAGTTTGAAGAAAGACAACCTTAGCTTAAATAGAGGTTCCATACTTAAAATACTAAAGTATTACAAGAAACATTTTAATTATTAGAGGTGCAAAGAGAATGCACAAGGAGGAACCGTGGATAGTCAAATAAAGTACCATTCTGAAAAGGGAATAAAAACAGTTTTAGGGTGTTGCACACATGGGAAGCTAATGTCTATAATCATTAGAATCACTGCTGCTGTCATTATTCTTAAACAATCTATCTTTTAATTATAGAAAGGATAACATGAAAAGAAACTACCAACATAGATTTTGAGGATGTACCATGTCTAGTCTTCTTTAAAATTTTCTCCTGTGAGAGAAAAATTTTTCTTTCTGTTGGTGGAAAATAATAGACCCAACTTAGCTTGATATTTGTAAAGCTTTTAAAGCAGCCTAAACAAGATTTTAAGAAGCAACCTACAGAAAAGACAGCGTAGATGAATAGACTACAAGACAGAAAGTAGAAAAAATTAGGCTCAACAAATTAAAGTGGGAACACAGACCAATTTTAATTTGGCAATCACACCATCCTTTTTTGAAAAGAGAATGAATACAATATGTACAAAGTAGCAAGGAATGATAAGGGATTTAAAAATCATAACAAAGTTGAAAAAAATATGATTGCTTAGGCAGAAAAGTGATTTTTCTTCTAATACATATCAAGAAGGAAACGATCAATATTCTTTGTATCTAGTGAGGTTAGGAAGAGAAGCACTTGTCTTAATGTGTAAGAGGAGGCATTTCTGCTAGCTATTAGAAAAAAAAAAGAAAATCCAACCAGTTTTAAAGTAGTGCTCCAGCCTTCAGCAATGAAACACAATGATCATAAGAGCTCCCTGATTAGAAGTTATTTAAAACAGTGAAAGTAAACATGTCAGGGATGGCCTAGGTGTGAGTCTTTAGATTGGAAGTAAGGGAAGGGACTACATTAATCCTTCCAAGCAACTTCCAGGCCAATTTTTTTTTAATATTCTCTTGAGCTCTGATAGGAGACAGTAGTGATCTGTGGATCCATGTTGAGAGAGACCATAGGATCCCTTTCTTGTTTCTGTCTCCTATGAAGCAGCACTTGGAGGTTTAGGAGAGCCTTGGACAACACTGAGCAATTCTGTGGCATTGGTACCCCAAATAGGGCACATCAGTGTAAGTCCTCCTGGAACAGACAAATTCTAATTAATCAGTCAGTACTTACGCTCATTTCTTAATTCAAAACAAAATTTCAAGTGCTCATATAGCACACAGTTTTTGTTGAAGAGCTAAATTTGTGTGTCATTTCATGCTGACACAGTAGCATCTTATATGGTACCAATTGTAATCCGCAGTAAATGTATTATGTACAAGAGTATAGCTAAAAAAAGACTCCATCGCTTAACATAAGTTGAGACATGCATAACTGTATCTGTGCTCAATGGTCGAGGTCAATATTCAGCAGCTCCACAGGCTGCACTTACAGCCGCCCGTCTCTTCCAGCAGAGCATACTGTCGCCAGTTGCCTTCACAGGATGTTAAACTTGACAAGATATCAATGACATGATTTGTCTGCTCCAAATGTCCTGTAGCCAAACTGTCCTCTTCTATGTAAATGCTTACTGAAAGAAATGTCTTAAACTCTGGAGTAAGTGTTGATGTAGCACTTCAAAGGCTGTAGAATTCAGACATTTACTAAGTTGTCTGAGTCGGTAAGTAGCAGTTTATTTTTAGTGCCTCCAGAATTGGCGTGAAATGCCTTTCCTGGCTAGCATTTCTGCTCTGACTATACGAGCAGTCAGTTAATATGTTAACATATTACACTTGCCAAAATAAAACTCCTAAACCGCACCCACTGACATTAATGATAGACTGTGGAAAGGTTATTAATAATCTGAATTCAAGTTTTGCTACCAACTGTCAAATAAAGTGTAATGCTACTGAATTCATAATGCAACACTGGGGTGAGGGAATTCTCTGCATTTAAAAGATTTATTGATGTAACTATATTAGTTTTCTATTGTGTATTTTGTGTCAAACAGCATAAAATTCTATCCTCATTTGTACCATTATTTGCTGTTCTATCTATTATCCCTGGAGAAAAGAAATGGACGATAAGCAACATCTAGCTTTTTTTTTCTCCCTCAAGGTCCTCAATTTACATGAGCATTTTTTAAGCATCAGCACATATAAAGATAGGTTTTTTGTTTGTTTTTACTCTTGTTCACGATAAAGTTTACCCGTTCAGTCTCAAGTAAAGCTGGCTGGATTTTTTGCTTGTTTGTTTGTTTGTTTGTTCTTAATGAATGCTGTATGGCTAAGAAACATCATTGTAAAAAAAAAAAGTAAAGAACTGGTGTAGAAATCCATCAATCCAGATTTTTAGTCAGGAAATATTGCAGTGGAATGCTTGACTTCTTAGCTTTGTAACTGAGACAAAAATCTGAATTTTCCACATGGACTACCATCACTCAGACACTAGCTAGCTAACTCTTCTCCAGCTCTCCTCCAGTTGAGAGATCACTGACCAGAATGACTTGTTATAATTCAGGGCTCACTATGGTACTGAAAATTTGTCTCCTATACACCAGTTCTTCCATAATTGTGGCCAAGCAGAACTACTCTGTTGGTAAGTAGTCATCTTTCTGATCACCTGACAGCATCAGTGAATGGGTTTATGTCTAGTTATGCAAAAGGCTTCAACATTCTCATGATGACATGATATACTCCTGTGGGAATTAAGCACAAAGTTTAAAGAAAAAGCAAGCCATTTGCAATTTGCAGAAAGGCTATTACAAATATTTTAAGACCCCTAGATTCTATTGCACCAAAAACCTCACCATATATTTCTGGAGTTATAGATGATGCAGGCTAGTTAACCGGGTAAGAGTATTCTCTTCATTTTTCTCTTTAGTTTACATCTTGGGATCCTGAAAACCTCTTCTGAGGAAGTGGTAGAAGGTCTTTGTGGTACATCTAGATACTGAGGCTATATTAATCCAGGTGTTGGTTTTTTTTTTTAAATATAAACACATTGGGAAAATCTACCACTGCATCTCAGAGAGCTAATCTGCACCAGCTCAAAGCATGTCCTGAGTTTGTTTCCTATACAAAACAAAATCAAGCAGCTTATTGCATTGCCAAACTACCTGGGAACCTATCTGTTAAAAGAAATCCCTGAAGACATTTGTAAACCAGGACCAAACTAACAGAACGCCAGCTAGAACAATGAGTATTCAAAATACTGTAATTTTTCAACATTTCTCACCATTAAATCATTTTCAGTGGTCTAGGCCAGATGCAATAGGCGAAGGAGAAGCAACTGCAGGGAAACGTCAAGCTTACTAGTTTCCAATGAAGCACTATTGGAAAAGATAATTATCATTTAAAGTCTGCCACAGCCGCCTTCACCTTCTGCACTACAGACATTGTTAGTGCTTGTGGATATTGGCAATTGTTATATACAATTACTCATGTTACATTAAAAGTGCTCTCTAACTGCACTCTAGTGATTTTGACAGTGTTTCTGCGTCCCTTGGCTGTTCGAGAATCTCATTGTATAACCTTATGGTGTTGTTTTTGGAGCAAAGCTGTAAAACTACAAAATGCACCAGAAATGTTCATGTACTTAAGGTGACTCTGATGAGTTTGTTTAACTTTCAATACATGCCTCTGAATACAACACTTAGGTCCCAGCCCTGAATACTCATCCACAGCAGTTATAAATTTATTTGTGCCCTGATGATCGATGAAGCTACAAATTAAAGCATCAGAGAAACAAGCTATTTAAATTATTTTTATGCCATTTTTAACCTTTCATTGTCATCTAATTTTCATATTTATAAAACCATAGGACAGAGTGGACGTAATTTCATCTTAGATCCATTCAAGAGAACATTCACTTTCAAAGACCAAAAACCATACCAATGGAAATGAATAAGCGTATTGTTAATATAGAACAAGTATTGCTTTCACACCTCCGAAGTGAGAAAAATATAAAATTTGCATTTGAACAAATAGGCAATAAAACACTTCGGGGGAAAAAAAAAGTGTGCATAGGTTACATATATTGCATATGATGAAGAGATGAGAGCATTCTGGTGGATGAAAATCTCCAGGTGTTTCCTAATTCTCTTAATGGGCATTTCTGGAGCTTAAGAATTTCACACTTGACAGATGCAACTTCCTGAACCTTCTGGTAACGCCGTAGATACATTAGGGAACCCCAAGAGATAACACAAGTTTTCACTTTTCTTCTTTTCATTCCACGCAGTGTCTTTCAGGTCAGATGCCTGTTGAATTCCGCCTCCAGATAGCCTACAAGGTCCAGTGTTCTGTACATAATGAATAAGATTTAGGTGGGGGTGGAAAGCACTTCAAAATTGAAAGGGATCACTGCAGTTTCAGAGGCACCAACTTTGTGTTGCTGATATTTGTTGCCAAATATTGATCAGCTTAGTGACAGTAACTGCTGACAATTACTGACTAGTTAAAGCAATATTAACATAGCATTTTGCCCAGTTAGGAAGATGCTCTTTTTGGGGCATGTATCTAAATCTTGCTATAAACTGATGTGATGTTTTAACAATGAGTCTCTTCATAAAAGATAGAGTAAAATAAGGATTATCACCGATATGCAGCCCAGCTCCAAGAAGCAGTTCTTTGCTTCACCAGTCCATGCTGTTACTCTTCCCCGCTGATGTAAGCAGGCCATTCCTAGGGTGGAAAAGGAAAAAAATAATATATATATATATATACCTGTTATTTGCTGCTACAGCAAAAGGACTTGAAGGATTCTGTTTCAGCTAGGGCTTTCTCAAGCCTATGCATCTTCAAATTATATAGTTCATCCTTTAAGTGCTCCTGGACCTATTTTGATCCCATACTTGCCCCTTAGTTGGACATACGTCAGAACAAGAGAGGATTTTTCTGTACTCCTCAACTGAGAGAAGATATGACCCCTAATAAAGTAGTAACAGAGCTCCTACTCTCCTACCCGTGCTTTCTGTCTCTGAGCCAAGATGTGCATGCATTCCAGATTTGTCACTTAAGTATTTCATTTTTTTCCATTTTTATCACCTTCTCCTTTGCTTGTATGCATCCATTTCTTCTCCTATAGCCACTTGTTCCAGTTCTCAAGAAAAGTGGGGGTGGGGTAGAATTAATTTCATTTTCAGCTTATAAAAATCTAAGAACTGAGCAGCAAAAGGCATTGAATTTCAGTCATAATTCAACCAAAATCATAAAAAGCTGATCTTTCAAAAACTGTTCTTGGCAATATAAAAAATGTTCATACTCAGGAGCTACAGCAAATAAAGCACAGTGTTTTTGTGACTGTCATCTTCAAACCTTTCAACAGTATTGCCACCTATTTTAGCAATAGGCCAAACTCTGAAATCTGCTGTCTGAGTACATCAAAAACACAATTCCATCACTCCAGTGCATAAACTCTTGCTAATTCAAACAGAAAAGAGGTCTGAATCTTAAAATTTTAAGCCACACCTTCTTCATTTCTGAAAGTTCTACTTGTAACAGTTGCATTAACGAAGCAGGAAGTGTGCAGTAAGATCCTTACCCTTTGTAATGTAGATATGTTTTTAAAGAAGGCACCATTATATTCTGAATAGGTCAGCCTCTGTTCCTGGCATTTCTTCTCTCTTTCTTATGACCTTTTACTAAGCAATTGGGGGCTTCTGCAGTCTTTTTGGAACTGTCCATTTAAGAGAAAGAATGCAAGAAGCACAGTTTGACCATCTCAGTTATTGCACTGACTTATTGCACGGGCAGTAACCACCTACTGAGGATGAAGCTGTTTCTTCCTTAACAGCATGTCTCCAATTCAGGTTTAACTTTACTTTGTCTTCTGTTTGTTCATCCACGTTTCTAAAGATTTAAATAAATGTGCAGTCACATTTGTTCATGGAAAGTAACAAATGAATAAAACTGCACTGAACAGATTTGAGTTTCACAATGTATGCTGAAACAGATGTCGTCTTTTGAATGGCACTGTAAAGAATTATTAATATGGACCTACCCTGGTTATGAAAGAAACAATTAGGAGCTTTAATCCAATCTCTAATATTTCAAAAATGTTCTTTTTTATTAGATTTTAGCAGCAAGGAATACCATTAGATAGATCACCAGAGTAATAAGCAACATGATGTCGGGTTCCACCCCATCTGTGATATTTTAAAACTATACTCTACTAGTGCCAAACTTCAGATTTCCCATGGGAACATTTATAAGAATACAAAGCTCAATAGGCAGTACTGATGCTATAGTAAGGATTTATGGTCATTTTCACTTCAGAATAAACATTCTCTATAAATATAGCATGTAAGACTTTTGTTAGTAGAGAAGTGGAGTTTGGCTGAGATGAAGGATTTTATTCTGTTAATACAGTACAGAGCTATAATATTTTCAGAACTTTTACTGCTGCACTGAGGTGGAGGAGTGGCAAACATTTAAAACTTTTATTAGTGAACCAGCTTTTAGCCCATGGAGAAATAGCTTTAAATATGGTTTATAATCCGTTCAATGAATCTGATCGCTTTAGCTTGGTCCCTATTGGATACTTTTCCATATTTCAAAAACCATTCTACTTCCCAAATTTGGCACAACTAGCAACTTTTGGTGATTTAAAGCCAAGAACTCAAATTGTAGGGTGTGGGAGATTGGGTTTATGGACTATTGAAGAAGCTGTGAAGAGGAGAATATACAAGGTCTGTCACAACCATCTGTCCCCACCCAAACAATTCAAGGAACAGAAATACTAAGTGTTTTTCTCAAAAGGAACAGGCCTCCTCAGGCTGCCTATGTGGATGACAGAACTAACTCTGACCTGAGAATGTGCATTTAGATAATTCAGTGTGGAATCCCACAATAGTTGAAGATAATCCCAGATAAACAAGCTTACTCACTCCTCTCATTGAGACATTCAGAAGTGTTGCAGTCCATACTTTGTGGACACGTATCACATAACTACACCTAGAGCTAGCATTTAAGGGCTGGTACTGGAGTTGTCATTTGAGATTTACATGGAAATCATGATCCTCAAAGCCAGAGGTCTAATTGCTAGCAGAGTAAAACCCTTCATGACTTTTCTTTGGCTCCTCTGAATCACTGAGTTTTGAAATGCTGATGTTACAGTGGTGGAAACTGTGCCAAATATAATGCAGTCTGTGGACCAATCCTTAGAATTCTTCAGTGCTAGGATGAGTGTTGCTCCTGACGGGAAATGTTACACAAGAAGCTATCTGGCAGAATTGTCTTGCTTATGGGGCTGGGATGGAATTAGAACAAGAT
Organism: Tragopan temminckii; assembly: GCA_028571105.1. NCBI lineage: Eukaryota > Metazoa > Chordata > Aves > Galliformes > Phasianidae > Tragopan > Tragopan temminckii. The sequence goes on along the minus strand of JAOWBP010002052.1, from coordinate 49,678,567 downwards.
TTGACAGAGCAGAGATTGCAGTCACTTTAATGACAGAAACTGTTACTTTTTGATGGCTGCATTGCAGTCACAAACACAGGCTTTAACTTAATTCTAGCAACTCATAACAGCCCTGTAATTACTCCTAAGTGGTTTTCTCTTCTGGCTCTAGTTCTTATTCTAGTCTTCTGGCTCATGAGCATGGGGAAATAAATCTCTTAAATCTGTTCCTTTCCTGAAAATCGAGTCTGGTATAACTATAGACAGGAACACATACATATTATTTATATATATACAGTATCTGAGTAACTGCCACTACCAGTCAGGTTTCATGGTCAGAACAGCAGATATCAAAGACTTTGGTTTACTGATGGCATGGTACAAGACTGCAGTTTGCTTTCAAGGGGTGAGATGAAATATCTGGGTATAATGATAGATCTTTATAAGACTGAAAGTTCAGATGTAGGCTAGAATCATCAGATTTACTGTCACACGATGTATTGATTAGTGCTTTGTTAAGCTGTTCAATTAGATGAGGATTTGTGACAAAATGGATCGAAGAACTAAGTTTGTAGCTAGATGCTTCCAGTAGAGCTACAAATATTTCTGAGTAAGTGTTTTGTTTTAACCCAGCAGCAGCTCAGCACCACACAGCCATTTGCTCGCTCCCCACCAAGTGAGGTAAGGAAGAGATTTGGAAACAAAAAACAACTTGTGGGTTGAGATGAAAAAACTGTTTACAAAGACAGAAAAAGAAAATGCAATAATAGCTTATATATATATGCACTACGTACATAAAAGCTCTGCAGTTACTTATTACTTACTGACCAATGTCCACTATCAACAACTACCTCACTGACTGCCACCCAACCTATCCTCTAAGCAGCAACTCACAACCCCAGCCAACTCCCCCAAAGCTTTATAGCTTTCTACATGATGCCATGTGGTAGGAAATAACCCCTGGCCTATTTTAGGCCATCTGTCCTGGCTCCACCCCTATGCCACCACACCATCATCATGGTGGCTCTTCTCCATGGAGCTGCCTAGCCTGGACCCAGGTATATTCCTATCACTCAGAAACAACCAGTGCATCTGTGTGCTCTCAGCTCTGTCAGCTGAAGCCAGGACAGAGGAAAATCTATTCACACATACCTGTGAGGTTGAGATAATGGGACTGGTTTCCTAGATCAAGCTAGGATTTTATTAGGATGCAAGGAAGTTAAAAGATCTTGATTTCTTGGGCTCTTGTGAGCTCAGAAGGCTAGCCTTAGTAAGGGCGTATGACGTATCAAGGATAGAGCAAGTACACAGTTTCCTTTAAGAATGAAGTTAGAATGGGGCTTGCAAAGGTACCAAATAGCTATGAAATTATTCACAGGGTCCTGAAAGCACAATATGTTTAGGAAAATAATTTTTGCTGGTAAATGAAGATCATTAATTTCCAGAGGATACAGATCACAAGGCTGCACTTTCAGTTAGGGCAGAGTTGACACCAGGGTTAGTGTTTGGGCCACCAGGTCATAGGAATATATTTATTGATAGAAATTAATGTGAGATATGTAAAAATTCAGTCCTATCAGAAGAAAATGCTTACAGAAAGGAACAAACTACAGTTTTCTTGGACCGCTGCTAAAGCACCATTGACATAACTACAAAATCTGGTATCATAAGTGACCTAGGTTGACCTTATGCGGTCAGAACATCCCCTTACTCCTTTTATTTATTGATCAAAGTTATCTCCTACTTACACACATAAAGAAATTTGATGGCATTGTTTTCAGTGCCTTCCTGGAATAACAGCAACATAAAAACATAAGAACTAATTCAGAAAGACAGACTGCCACTGGTTGGATGAGTTCTCCTTTCTCTCTTGACAGGATATCAGGTTATAACTTTTCCCCCCAAAAGGTTATACATCATTAAAGTTGCAATAAAATTATATCAGGCTAACAAAAGTAATCTACCGCCATGCAGCAATATGCAGATATAATGAAAGACAAAATCATTTCTCACAGCTATCTGGCCTGCTAATTATCCCTGAATATGCAAATTTGACATGTTCATTGTAATATTGGAAATGTTTTTTTCTCATTGCATAATAGCAGATGAGTTAGAAGATTTCAGTAAAATGTGGAAATGTGGATGGAGATTGTTCCCATTCCTTCTAGAAGTAATTTTAACACTGTTTTCTCCATCCCAATCACCTTCATGGGTGGAGAGTGATAAAGAAGGAGCAGACAGTGGGAAGACATGGAGATGGTGGGTTAGCTTTGGTATTTGTCTCACAGGATACTGTCAATGTTTAAAAAGCCTCTGGCTATGTGTGTAGGGTTCAGAAAGCCATTCACTGTGTACTTAGGACAACTGTAGTTTAAGTCTTTCTGTTACCTCTCTTCTTACTTCAATTTAGTCTACATCCAGATTAAATTTGTTTCTTCATGTGCAAGTAGTAGGTCTTTCTGCACACTGCAAAAGGTGTAACTTCACTGCAGGGTGAAAGCATTTCCCTGGATACATCCTGAGAAGTCATTTGGCAGCATTTGTAATAGGGAAGAATCTAAAGACCAGAATTGGGTTTCTGGAAGGCTCGATCCCCTGCAATGTTGCCCACGCTCCATACAAGTGGAGATAAATTCTCCTTCTTGAAGCCTGTTTAAATATTTTTGGCAAAATATTACAGTCCTAGAAGATGTATCACAAATGGAAGACCTCCATTATATGAATTTTTGCCAGGACACAACAATGACAGCACTTATCAACTCTTCTGACCCTCGCAGTCTCCTGCCAAAGCTGACACGCGAAATGAAGCCAAGGCATGTATTTAAAACATCTCAAAAGTCCAGAGAAGGGAGACAGCTCCAGATGTAGAGAATTGTTATATGGAGTCAATTACAGGTTTTCCCTAGGGAGCTCAGTGTCAGTCTGTAGCAGATATAGCAATGCGACAAACATCAGCCTCAGCCTCCCCACTGTATGGACGATTTGTACCACACATGCACCTACACACAGCTAGGTGTGCTTCATATTCATGTGATATAGTGCAAGTTTGGGAACTTTAGCTGGACTAGACTACACGAACTTTGTGAAAGATAACTGCATCAGTCAGGATAGAGCAGTCAGTATATAAGTGCTTGCTGGAACATAAAAAATTCTGTCACTTGGAATGTGGTTTAAAAAGACAAGATTCTACTACATCGAGACAGGATTAGATTCTGGTCACAGTATCTACACAGAAAGAGGGTACTAAGCATTAAAATAGTATTGGAAACTACTAAGTATGCTGTTACTTGAATACAAGAAGCTTCCCACGTGCAAAGTGAAACTTGTCAGGTACAAGTTAAAACTAAATGCATTAAAAAAAAAATCAATAACATTGGACTAAGATAATGCTGTTTTCTCCACCTTAAGCCACATACACAAGAAGTATGTTTAAGTATAGGGAGTATAGGTAGTTTCTGGTCTGTGTTTACAGTTATTAAATGGTTCCAAAAGGGACATCAATATATACTGATACAACAAAAGCAGATCCTACTAGTGACATATTTATTTTAAGTATATATTTTAACCTATTCAGATTTTCATCCCAAAGCATCTTCTCTTGAAGAGTGTATTATACTTTGAACTTTGTAGCAAAGTTGTAATTCAGTAAACATAACTTTGAAGGTGGAGGTAAGTATTGAAAAGTAAATTAAGCTTTAAGAACACCTTCCCAACAGACACAGAAACTATTTAAGATTCTTCTTGAAAATTTCTAGAATGTGTACATATGTTGCCTCCTAATTTCTGTTCTCCTCTGCCTGACATTTTACTCAGAAGGGAGCTGTGGGTGTTCAGCATTCCAGGAAAGAGCAACTAACAGGGTCTTGACTTTTGTAGCAAGAAAACAAAACTGAAGGAACTATCTCAAAACATTTGAAAGCCATTATAGTATCAATCTGTAGAAAACAAGCATGTATTACAGAATGTGTGTTGTGTTTATTTCAATGTTATGCATATATTTCTAATGACCTTAATAATCTCTCAGTGATTTAAGTTCTTAGGAGCTATTTTTTAATCAAGCTACTCAACTGTACAAATCTGACACAGTAAACAAAACAGAAAAGTTATTAAAGGATATAATTTGTTTGAAACTTATGTTTAAGATTTTCCAGATAGGATGAATCTAAAGACACACTTGAGACCCTTCTTGAAATAGGACTTACATCACACAATGCAATCATGGAATCATGGTTAAATGGCAGAAATATGCAAAAAGCGACAGACAAATTTCTACATTATTTAATTTAGAATCTCTGAACTTTCCATCATATCTTAGAATTTCAGTGAGTTCCACTAACTGAATTCACTCAGTTCTTCAGAATTCCGTGAGATCAATTTCTCAGCACATAATTGCATCTCTTTATTTTCACATTCATCAGGCTGTAAGTGTTTCATGCCCTTAAGAAATTAAAAAAGAAACTAATGCACTGAAAGGAGGAAGAAATGCTACATTTCTCATCACCAACTCCAGTGTTATAAAACAAAAAAAAAAACTTCACTGCAAACTGAAAGGAAGAGAAAAGGAAGATACTGTGGAGCAAGTATAGTTATACCCAGTTAGAAGAGTTGAGCAGGGCTAGTGATGGTCCCCTTCTAAAGCAAGTGATAGAATCACAAAGCAACTGTATAAATGACAATGACCACCGCTGTGAACTGTTTTGGAAAAAGAAAAGAGTAAGCAAATTTGCCTTGTCAAATGAGACAGTTCAGTGACTGGGGTGGAGAAACCAAAAGAAAACACGCATCTAACTCTAAGCTGCAGGAAATTACAACTTCTAGTTGCAAGCTTAGCTGTTGTCTGCAGAAAAAAAGTCCAGCACAATACAATCAGATGGGTGAATTCCACAGTGACTTGAATCTTTTGCAGTGTCCCTACCCCAGTGGCATCCTTTCAAACATAAGTCTTTCACACAGATTTTAGATTATGCATCATTACAAGAACAGCAAAAAACCCAAACCTTTTAATGTTCAAATGACTGCTAGGAAAAAAAAAAAAAAAAAGGACATTTTGTAATTAATCATTCATGATAAAGCAGATCTGATGAATGTAACAGTGAATGGAGAGTGAATGAGGATATTTGTGGATAGATTTTGGTTGGCCACGTAAAACGAAGGACAACATGCTCCCAAATGCAAGAACTCACTGGAGACCATCCAAGATGGGCAAAACCACTGCCATCAAATGAATGAAATGAGTCAGGCACAGCTGGTGGAAGTACACAGTAAGATTCTTGAGGATGATTTTTAATTATATTATCATGGTCACAAGAGAGAGGCCCAACTCATGTCCTGATGCAAATTGATTACCCTCCACAAAGTGTCCCTAGGAGAGCCTCCAAACCGAGGCAACGTTTCCAAAACACAGTCTGGCTTCTAGTCACAGTGGGTTTGTGATGTCCTGTTCTTCTCACAGTGCAAAAGCCAATCCACTCAGGTGTGAAGCATTTGATGTATGGAAAAATTAACCAGCATCTAGAGACAGAACCTGGCACAAGATGAAAAAACTGGCAGATGAGACAATAGACTGCGCAAAATTTATAGGGGTTCCATTCCAGTTTTGTTGAAGGTAATTCTTTTTTTGCCATCCATTCTACATAGCCCTCCTTTTATTTTCATTTCAGCTGTAAATCCAAATAAGTAAGCAAGTCAGGCTACTGTGTGCCATGAAGCCAATCTGCAGGAAAGCACAAAAGAAAATTTATCATTTTTTTTCTCTAAAGTCTCTTTGTTTTAAAACATACTTCTAAAGTTAAAATTAAAATCGGGGTGGTTTTTTGTTTGTTTGTTTGTTTGTCTGTTTGTTTGTTTTTTTAAAAGAAATGTAAATACTTTGAGTCAAAATATCTGAGCCCATATGAATTACAGAGTAAAAGCAAAGTCTCAGGGTAATCAATCAGATGTAAAATACTATTTTTAATAAAGTACTAAGCTAAAATCAGTGTCTTGAGCATTGAAGAATTGTTGATGGAGTCTTGCATCTATTTCAAGGAATTGTGTTTAGAAAAAGAATGTATCCAATATTTTGTTTAAAACAAACAAACAAAGCAAAACAACAACAACAAAAGTATCCACAGCTTTTTACCCAAAGACACATTCTCTTAGCTCCCTCTGAAGATCAGTCTTTTCTGACTGTCTTTGGATTTCTTCTGCTTTCTTCCTTAAAAGTTCTACTGCTTTGTTGGTTTGTTTGTTTTCTGTACGCAGCTCCCACAGGAAAAGAAAACAAAATTATACTTATGTCTCTCATCCCAAACTTTCTTACTCATTTCCTACATGTGGCCAGAGTTTTGGGAAAGGCTTCCTACTTCATATCTACTTTTCTATATAAGAAGGTAATTTTATTTTTTTTCACTGACTAGTTCGTGGATATGTCACAGCTCAGACTTACTCAAAATTTCACATAACTCCCAGAATAACGTGGCACATTTAGAAGAAAGTACCATTTCCTCATTGCAAAGCTTATGTAGACCAAGGCATTCAATGATGGTCCATTCAGTTTTTCAAATGCCCATGAACATCTACACTGTAAACCAGCTTGATTTGTATCCACATATTTTCCTCCTACAACTGTGTGGTAACCTGTTCTAGTAAGTAACATTCACTAGCATGGCTTTTCACACTCTGCTGTAGAAGAAGCTAGAGTTCTTTCTACAAAGGAACAGTAAAAACTCCAAACTTAATTTGCTCAAGTCCTGCTATCACAGAGAGTTGTGTAGTACTGTATTGACCCAGCAGTAGCAGCTATTACAGCATCTGTTCCTGTATGTGTGGTAGATGTTCATCTACATGCACACGTCATCAATTTTTATTAGGTGGGAAATATGGGAAAATATTTATGTGTATATATACAGAGGATATATAGTATTTTGAAGTGCCTTGCTTGTCACTGGGGATATACATATGCCACTGTCACTAGACTCGTCTAATTTAAGAATGCCACGACATAGATCCAACATGGAGCAGTAGTGCACAGTAACAAATATACATGTGGCAGACAGAAGATGGGGGAGAGACAGGAGGACGTACCTATACCTAAGAGCCTATGAGGCTCTTATATAAACCGCATGCTGAGATAGGCTCAAAGACAGGAAATAAGAACTAAGTTCGTTTCTTTTCTTGAACTTGACAGTCATGAACAGTGAAACAGGTGATATTCTAAAAGGACAAAATAATGCCAGGCTCTATTTTGGTATGCACTGTCATTAGACTGATCACGTGCTTGCAACACTCTGGAGAAACTCAAAATGTATACATTTTCATTGACATTATGAAATTTTTCTTTTGCTTCTTCCTGTCCTCCTGATTATGACACATAGATCTGTGGTCTGAACTTCATCCAAATCACAGAATATTTTCCTGAATCTTTTATTTCTTTCTGCCTGCACCACTATTCCCTTGTGTCACTGGCTGGTGCAGAATGTTCTATCGAATGTATGTGCATTTCTTCCACAGAATTAAAGAAAGAAAGTTCTTCTTATGTTCTCCATCTTGACAAAGGCAGACACTGATATTTTTTATTTCTTTGGTGTGCATTTATTTCATCCCTTTACAGCAGCCTTTTCAGACATCAACCTACAAAAAAAGTGTGGTAGAAACAACTCACTTAAAAGAGGCCGGGATCTACTGCATTGGCAGTGGGAGCGAGGGGGTATGTGACGTGGTGTCAGGACAATGAGTCCAAGTCTTTTATACTGGTTTCATTTATTTTAACTATTTCATGTACAGGATGATTCATAAAGAGTTAAATAACCTGGAGAACCCAGATCAGATTAGGCAGAAATTTTCAAGGCCTTTAATCAGAAACTGTAGAGCCACACTGCAAACGAATGATTGAGAAAGTTAGACAGCTACAGGACCAGCTGTAGGGAGTCTGCAACCATTTCAGAAACCACCTTGAATTAACCTGTAGGAAAATCCTGAGATTTGACAGCCAGAAGCAAAGACATTTTAGTGAAAACAAATAGGGTATTGAACCAGCATCTGGGGCTTGTGAATAATAATGCTTTCTCTTGCCCGTGCTCCGTATCCTGGACAATGTCATGAAATACAATTATTGTGCTACCAAGAGAAAGTGCCAAGAGGCCCTGAAGGGAGTCTTTCACATGATACTGCCACTGGGATTTATAAGTCAACCCTTCATCCCACCTGCACAAGCAAATCCAAATTCCAGGTACACATAAAGCCAATTTTAAGGAGCTTGTTCCTGACAGGTACAATCCAAAGAAGATTCCAAGAGAAGCATGAAGAGAAGTCGTAACTGAACAAAACTTCCTTTCTTTCAAATTTTAACTTTGAATACACTTCCTTAACCTGTAGTTCCTTGCCTATAAGCTTCCCTGTTTGCACTATCCATTCTACTTCTTCCTCTTCTAACTCTAGATGGGAATCTATAGTAAGCTTCAACAAAAGACAATAAAATTACACCATGCATAAGGTTGGGATGACAGCTGTTTAAAATCCTACACACATCTACAGCAATACATTAAAAACATATTTTTGGTAATAAATTACACTTTATTACTGACAACTGTCCTAAATTTAGTAAAATATCATAGATATCTTCATAATTGCATTCATACAAAGATCTCATAGTGTTAAGCATTTACTGGACAGTGAAGCTGTTCAGCTGAGGAAGTAGGTGTAGAGGTAAAGCTCTGTGTTTGTTTTGTCTGTTTGTTTTTTAATTTTAAAAACTTGCTTTCTTCCCAGGGAATCAGTTTCTTCTTCAGGGGGAAACTCCTGGCATTTGAAACCTCACTTTCAGAAATGTTGGAAGTGTACTGGGGTAAAATGAAACTGTAGCTCAGTGAAGGTCCAAGTGTGCCAGCCTGCACAAAATACAGCTGAGGATAGTTACATCCTTGATAGAGAGGATTGCTGAACAGTACAACCACTTTGCACTGCTAGGATGTGTGTTGTGTAGAGCTGTGTGGTCAGGACCTGGAGTGAGGGAAAAGGCTGTAATGTTCCCATTGTAAATTTTTCACCTGAGCTGTTTTGATTTGAAGATGACCCACGTGCACATTTTGTTTAGTCTTTTTGTCAGGAACTACAGTTCCTTCAGACACCTGCAGAGCCTCAGAAGAGATACGGAGCATCCCAGAACCCCCATCTTCACCCCATCTTCACACTTCTACAACAAGGATACACCAGGATGGGTCAAACAAGATCATGCAACCCCACAGAGCTGAGGAATTATGTGTCTGGAAACTTGGGCTTATACTGGGTTTATGTTCTCCAAACTCCTGCTGTGTGAACACCAGAATGATTTTTAAGGGCTGCTTCATGGGTATTGTGTTGTCATGGCTGGAGCCAAAGTATGCAGCACTCATCTGTTTGAAGAAACAACAGGGGAGAAATCTCTAGTAGATGAAGACCTTGAGAGAGTTTCTTTTGACTCTTTCTAGGGTTTTTAGAATAGAGAAATCAAGCTTAATTGGAATTTAAAGACATTATCTGGTAGGAAAGACCACTGATGCTTGATAGTTGAAACTGAATCAAAAAACACAACAGTCACATGTAGAAAGTATTTTGAAATAGCATATTTACATACCTTTAAATGCTTTGTATAAAATCCCTCAGCTCTTTAGATAATTATTTATAGAGTTCATAAATAATAGTATAATGCCAATTTAAAATATATGGCAAGTATTTTTCCATGAAGTTGGAGAAGATAACGTACTTTTACATTTAAGTAAATTTCTAACCAAATGTTGCAAAATGTCCTTTAGTTTAATTGCATGCACAAACACAAAAGCAAAAAAGACAAAACAACTTTTCATTATCTTCTTCATCACCATCATGGCATCTGTGAAAAAAAGATCAAATGGGAGTAAAGGGAGCCCAACTTCCTTTATTCCTACTCATTTATCTTCCTACATATAAACTATCTTATAAACTACTATAAATAAATAACTTAGTAATGATACTTTTTTTTTAAGACAGACAATTTCTGGCAAGTAGTCTAAACACAGAAGAATATTCTGTAAACTGAGAATAGCCACACTAATAAAATGCAATCATCGTCTACAACTAATATCAGATATCAACTGACAAAACTGACTTTCAAAGGGCTTAGACAATCACTACAATCCACATGCAATACAGACAAAAAGACAAATAAAAAAAAGCATCTCCAGTGTGGATTATTTTATAAATTCTGTCAGTCCACTATGTATTGTATGTTCTTCACAGATTATGACTGATCCATGACAGTCCTGAGACAGGCCATTGCAGTTGTAGTGTTATGGTTTTAAATGTAATATCGGACATCACCATGAGAAAAGAATACCCCCAGGAGTTGAGGACAGAAGGTAATACAGTGGCTCTTTCAGTGGTGTGGGAGACATGGCAATCTGCTGCATAGCTGAACAGTTCCCTTTTGTTCCCTGTTCAGCTATGGATCTGATTTCTCTGAATTGGGCTTATTACAATAAATATAGATGCACAACATGATTATTTATGGGAAGAAAACAGACAAAAGAGGTTGAGTTGCTGGTACCTAAAACCTAATTTTCTGAGTTTTTTCCCTTGAGGCCCTTTTCAATTGTTGCACCACTGTATTCTCATTGTTGCTCAATGATACAAGCCTAAGCTGTTCATCAATTTACTCACTCCTCCAATCTCTCTTTCTCTCACATGTGTGCTTCCTCTCTCTTCCCATGTTAACAGTTCCCCTGAAATACTATCACTTTGCTGGAGGATTGATGTAAGTCTCCAGCAATTAACATAATTACAAGCCTGATTATCTTCTAATTGCATTATGAGTATTTGGTTATTCACTACACAAATTAGAGAAAATTAAAGAGGAGCAAGATCCTGTGGTGTGGGCGGTACGCTTTCTGAACTGTTATGAGCATCTCAATGCTGTGAGATAACAAAGTAAAGACATTTTATATTCCTACTGGCTCACGATTGTTCTTGCCACTGTCTAATTTTTTTTGCTTCTTTCACCAGTGTTTCACGTTACCAAAAGATACGGCATTACTTCCTTTGTTCATGCAAGTTGACTGACAACATACAATAAACCAAAGTAAATTCCTTATTTCTACATGGACGACAGTGTAAAAAAGATAGAAATCTGAACAACAGGCACCTAGAGGATAGGCACTGGTACTACCGAAAAACATCAAGAATTCATAAACAATATAATTAAGGGTTGCTGTTTGTGGAGACAGAGGAAAATAACAGTAAAGAAGCATGGAGAATTATGAGTCCTTGCTTGTATCCTTCTATCATTTCTGAGTTTACCACATTATAACTTAAACAAACAGGAATAAGTTTAAACACTAAGTTTAAACTTATCTTAGTCTAAACTAGAGGGCAGTTTTAAACCTACATAACACTTTGATGAAACATAATCAATGTAGGACAGGAATTACTGTATCAGAAGCAATGCCAGCCATGAAAAGAAGTATTTGAAATGTATAGAACGGAAACTCATTATAAGAAAAAATATGTAACTGGATACCTTTGAAAGCTGTATTTTTACAACAAATATAAAGTCTGCACAAAACATTGACAGAAAAAATTATGACAGGGAAAGGAGCAAAGACTTATAGAAAGGTTTGTAGCGTCTGTAGTTGTTGAGGTTGAAGACTACGGCTAAAGCTGGAAAAATGGTTATCTTGTACCTCAATCAGAGGTACAATCACCTCTATGACATACACTACACAGCCAGTGCTGTAGAAGGGTGCAGGTCTCCTCAAAACATATCTGAACTCCCCTGAGCAGTACTGCAAGCATCCATCACTGACTCCCACCCTAAGTAACTGGTGGCTCTTCTTGTGCTTTGGGATAACTCAGTATCTGTCATACGAGCCATATCCTGATAGTGTTTTTTTGCAGAATGTTTTTCATCTTGTGGAATTTTTTTTAATAGAAATTAACCAATCAGCACTCAAAACTCATGTCCCTGAATTAATTTACAGGATACAGCAATGGTCTAATATCAGTGAATGTAACTGCTTCTGTACCAGAGGACCTCTCGTCTTCTCTTGGCCTCAAGGCCTCTAGTTACTGCTATTGGTGTCCAGACACGAGAGAATAAATTTATGGCATACACTCACTTCAAAGGGGTCAGTAAACAGCCTTTGGAAGGGAATTCTGTCTTCTGACCTAGGAACCAGTCTGAGTGGAATTCAAATGTGTGACCTAAGGTTTTACAGCTGTAAAGCATCCTCTGTAGAAAACCATTCCTACTCACAGCATTTCATTGGTGCAATTCTCTCCAGGTTCATAGCTTCTCAGGACGGACAGGAAAGGACTTCCCTTTTTCCACATCTAAGGAATAAAAACATGCCTTGTTCCATAGAGCTCTCAAGGTTCATGACTTCTGGGACTCAACTTCTCATAGACATTTATTGATAAAAGAAGTTGGTCATCTTAAACAAAACAAAACAAAAAATCTGAACTTAAGGGAGAAAGGTGAGAGCAGTCTTAATTATATATCACTCTGGCATAACCAGAAAAAAATCCTTCATCAACAGAAGAATTTTCTCAGACATAAATGAACCCTGTATACATATTTTCATTTGTTGTTGCCAAGTATGCACACATAAGTACCCAGGAAAACAACACCACGTGCTTCAATTGATTCACATAGACAGAAAATAAAAAGAAAGAAACTGTATACATGACACAACTCCTTAACAGATACTTCAAAATTATTCATGTGAGTTCAAAATAGATTCAACACAAAATTGAATATTTGCAAGTAGGTAAAATTTCATATAACTTTTTTAACCTGTATAATTTTAATAGCTGTAAAGAGTGGGCCAAAATGAATTTTAATGTACAACACATTGAATTTAATGAAAAGCTTCATTGAATTTACTGGCAATTTTCCCAGTTGCCAGCAAGATTCAGTTTTGCACACACTCATTCACTTCCTTACCACTGCTTCTCAAAGCTTCAAATATACATATTATAGAGGTTTTCAGAAGTTCAGGACTGGTAGTACAAGTGGATTTAGTAGTCTAATATCAAAGAAACCAAGGAAAAGAGCCCTCGTGGAATTCTATCAGAGGAAGTAAACAACAGAACACCATCTTCACTGTTCTCTCTGTAAAAGGCCATCTCTAAAATTTTACATATACTTTGTTCTGAATTGATCTCTGAAATTTAAACTGAAGTCAGGACTTACAACTGAAAGTGAATTAGAGGCAAATAAATGCGTATTTTATTTTGTATTGCTTTTGCACTATTGAAATCATACTTTTCAAGTAGGTAAGAATTAAGAGGACTTGAAGATGATCGTATCAGCAGACGACGCATATGCTTGCCTTAAAAAAATCCTGAATTAGATAAGTAAGCCAGCACTTAAATAAAATTTCCAGAACACAGTGCCCATATTTATTCTTTAGAAATTTTTCTAGCAACTGCTAGGAGGCAATATTCCTGACAGGATAGTCCAGAGAGATCTCAGACTGATTTAAAACAGAAAGCAATACATGACTTAGAAGGAAGGTGATAAAACCATGCCACAGCTATCCTTAAATTTGAAGTGTTATCTTCTTTTTTGATGTGAACATTCTCTACCACAGTGAAAAGCAAACAAAATATTGTTTCCCTGCTTCATTACTTTAGTAAGAAGGATTGACGATATGCTTAGCTGGCAGGAAAAAATAATTTATTTCACTGTCACATTATTTGTTCACCTGCTGCAAGGTAAATAGAAGCTAAGTCACTTTTTATTTATTTAGCTTTTGCAAGACACCCATACTGACATAGCTAGCATTATCTATTATATACAACCTCTCTATTATACTGATTACAGAAAACAAAAATAATGCAAGATCTTCTCTCCTAATCGTTAATATTTGTAGAAAACAACACACCGCCTCTTAGACTTCTGAACATAATTTCTTGAATTCTTTCACTCATCACTTTTTCAATTTAAAAGGTGTTTTGAAAATAACAATAATTTAACTTATTTCATGTTCAAAATGTACTAGGAAAATAAACATTCCATATGTAGAAGTTTTCAGTGTCTGGGTTTTATCTGTTATCAAAAATCAATCACTATTATTAGTAGAATCTCTTTGTCATAACAGTACAAAAACTGCACTGATAAATATATTTGAAAATGCAGTTGCAAGCCAATTCCCATGTTAATTTCTCAGAGAAATTTCCCACTAAGGTGTGGCTGAAAGCAAAGAAAGTGAGTAGGGAATGTACAGAGATTACTATGTATTAGTGTAAAGTATATCTCCTCCTGTGAAGTGAAGAATGGTATAAGCTCCACACTCAAAATGAGAGTATAAATTTGACTCAACAAAGCAGCCTGCCTGTAGGAGCTTGTTCCACTCTCATTTCATAGCACAAATAAAATGCTTTTTTTATCCTGTCTTTGCAAATAAGAGTCAAACATTCTAAGTAAAGTAAAATCTTATATCAAGGGGACAAGAAAGAATTTATGTTTCAGGAGATTGCTTGATAGCTAGATGCAATGCACAGAATCACAGAATCACAGAATCGTAGGGGTTGGAAGGGACCTCCAGAGATCAATGCAAAGTAAAAGGGTATTATGAAAAGCAGATATACGGTCACAGAATTGAATGCAGTAGGGGGTTTGTTTGTTGATTTTTTTTTCCTATTGTCTTCAGGAGATGCAGGACTGAGCTCTTCAGTGTCACTTTGGTAGATAAGCAATCGGCTCAGATACTCGGCCTCTGCATGGGTGAACCTCCTGCCAGCCTGATCCCCACATGCAGGTGATTTTAGTGGGGTGTGCTTTTCCAGAAGTCTATAACAAGAGTTAAACTCACACCTTTTTTCACCCAAAAAAGAAATTGTCACCAAGTCCACAGATTAAAAAAAAAAGGGCAACATTTCTCTCTGTCAGGTGGATTCTGTTCTATATAGCTGCTTCACATACAGTAGATAAAGAGATAGCTTAGTGCTGCACTGTTTACCTATTGAAATATTACCAATATATTCCAATAATACTTTCATTTCTTGGAAGTTTTTACAGAATCACAGAATTGCACGAGTTGGAAGGGACCTCAAGAGACCACTGAGTGCAACCTCCCTGCTACAGCAGGTACCCTACAATATGTTGCAATAGGTAGGCATCCAGACAGGCCCTGATTATCTTTTATCCTTTTTGCTACTTTGGTCAGAATTCTGCTTCTAATGATGATTTCTGGAATATTCAAACATTTTCTGGGGGAAATGAACATCTTTTTTTCCTCTTGAGGAATAGGGACCCCCTATTGGGTCCCTGTGCTAGAGCTGGATTGTATCACTTATGATCACTTATGTATATGTGTAAACAGACCGGAGCACGTTCAGTGGGGGAAACTGAAACTACTGTCAAGAGGCAGGGCATTCACCTCAGTTGAAAACTGAGGTTCAAGCCCATCATGTAAAGTAGACATGGGAACAGACTGACCTTTGTGCTGTCTTATTTTACATACATCTACCAGCCAGGTGGGTCTTCTAAGCTTTATTCACTTTTAACCAGAAAAGCCTTCTTGAAACTGAAAAGGTTTTGTTGAAATTGGTACATTTCTGAGAAAGGAAAAAAAAAAATAGAATCTGATTTCAACCTATCAGCATTTTCACCAGGAGATTCTGACATAGTTCTTATGGTAAAAAGATAATTCAATTTTTTTTTTGTTATGATTCAGTAGCTCTATATTTATTTAGAGTACCTCGCATTCTGTTTTCACTTAATCTCAGAAGATTTAACAGCAATATATGGAACACTGTAGGAAGACTTTATGTATATATTTGATATATTAACCTGATACGTTGCATGTTTATGGAACACCAGTGAAAAAATATAAAAGACTGTAACACTCGATTCTCAATGACATTATGCTAATACATCGTAGTTTTATGTTTTCTGAATACTTTTCCTTTCCACTGAAACCAATCAGCATTTTTTCAAGACTTACAGACTTATTAGTGAATATCAGATACTTAATTCTCCTCACAGTTTTGGGATTATAAAAACAATATCTGTTATAATGAAAACTCCACATCATACTAGGCCATACATACTTGTACACTGTGCAAAGATTTCAGCACCCTCAGCTTCTACCAGTCACATTCACTTGAATGCTGGCCTCACCATTACTTAGCAGGACCTGACCAGGAGCTGTAACTTTGCTCTCCACTTTCAAGCTATGCCAAAAATGTAGAGAGCTGTCTCCAAAGTTATATAAGTACATAATCTTTTTCTTAAGATTTTTCTTAGGCTCCTAAAACACAGTATATTATATTATAGTTCTGGACTTGCTACACTCGGCTCAGTAGAGGACAAAAGAGAAATGAAAGAGCTAGACTAACATATTCTGGCAGGAGGTGGTCCTTGCATGAGACACCAGGGACTTTAAGTGAGAATTCAATGTTTTCGTCACACTCATGCCTTTTTTCCTTGTCAGCAGCTGAGGATCTGGCTAGCGGTCTCCAGGGCAGTTCACTAAGTGCTCCTGGAGAACATTTACAGTGAACTACCAGTGAGCTAATAACAACTGGGAAATAATATCTGAGCACATACAGTTTAACTAGGGATTGAAGCAGGTGATAGTCACCTGCTGTTCTGTCATAAGTTTTACTATATTCAGATCTCCTCTCCAGTAATCTGAGCAGAACTCAACTTCAGAGCAAGTAGTACTAAACAGAAATTTATTTCCTCAGCTCAAGGCATACTGCTGTTAACAAGTAATTTCCTATATACTCAACCATGCATTTTGCATTAATCTAAGTTCTAAACATCTTCAATCATCTTATTTTCCTTGAACTGATCACCTAATTGACCTGTAAGTGAAATTCTTGGCAAAAAGCTATTGCCCCTTTAAAACTGATCTTGACATTTATAAATGATTTTAATACAATGGATATCAGCAACATTCTTTCATAATTTCAAATTTTCTGCCTTTTGTCTTCATGCTCTTTACAGACTCTTTGTTGATTTTTGCCACCATAGCTTATGATGTTTAGAGGTGACAAAACTCTGGAGAAAAGGTTTACATAATTATGACTGATTCCTTACAATTTGGTAAAGAAAATATACAACTTACTCATTTTTAAAATTTGGAATTTCTGTTCAACCACTTCAATGGACAATATTTTTTTTTTCTGTGACAAGGCTGATCTTCAAGATTTTGAAAGAGATTAGATGAACTCATGAGGCTTAGAGCTACCAGAAGTAACTACTGAAATATGTAGGCACACCAAATGAAAGACCACAGAGTACTTGCACTCTCTGCTGTAATCTATTCCCAGCACACTTCATGCATCCTTTTAAGAGATAAGAAGAAGTGTGACCCAATACAGTAATTCTTGTGAACTATATTTAATCCCCAGAAATTCCTTTTCAGAATTTTGAAATTAACCAACATACTTTCTGTCTTACTAATTAGGCCAATATTTTTAAATGGCATCGGTTTGCTTCATTTTCAACTTCACATGTGGATAATCATTTGCAGTACATATAGCTGACTGTTCCCTATCATTTCTTTCAAGCTATCTTGATAAAAGGAGGTACTGATGTTTGATAACCACAGAATGTGATTTTAGAGACCATCTTTGAGATACGGATCGGCAGTTTTCACATATGCTACAATTACAGAGAAAAACACTGTCTGAAATCCATTTGCATTTGCGAGAATACAGCCCTACAGTGACTATGGACCACAAAAATATAATGCTACACAGAAATTGTATCATGAGTCCAACATGCCCCCACTCTAATACCACATTCTTTTAACATGAGTAGAACTTTAAAGATTTCACACTTGTTGAAAACAACCAGCAACAGTGATTTCCATGCTTTTTTTTGTTTTTGTTTTTGTTTTTTTGCTCCTCCAGATTTAAGGCAATTTTGAAACTGTATTGTTGCTAGGTTGCTTCTAGGTTCAGTAAGCCTAAAGGAAAGTGATAATTTCATTGAAAAAGTAAATCAATAAATAGAAAGATGAAATGTACCCTTCCACTCCATACACTTATTCGTACATCTTTTCTGCTTGTCTTGCGCCTTCACATCAATCTAGCATTAGTCTCACTAAATTCACTGAAGAAGAGATTTTACTCAGATGTCTTTAAAGCATGTCCTTCCTCTTGTCTTCACCCAAAATCTGGCCTGAAATTAACCTGTTTGTCATGAGTCCATTATTTTAAAAATCTATAAATTTGCTTCACTTATCACATTAATATGACTAAAAGTAAGCATATTCATAGTTCATATAATTAATATTATTTATATTAGTTTACCATTCCTTCTGATCTTTTTTAACTACCATAATGAAATACGTGAACTTAGAGACTAAGAATGAGGCATTATGAGATGGCATAGTCATTTATTTGTCTAGATGAACAAGCATTGAAGGGTATCTTGTGTTTCACCCATTTCCTCTGAAACATTAATGTGTTTTTCTTTCTTTTAGCATAAGACCTTAAGCCCCTTAAATGTTTGCTGGTCCATTACATTTGGAAACATTGCCTAAGTAGTGTATTAAAGTGTATATTTATTTTTCATATATGCTGGTGAGGGTAAAAAGCTGAACTTAACCCAACAGCTAAATTTATCAGTGGAGTTTCCATCCTAAATACCAAAAATACCATGCTAAAAATAGAAATATGGATGTATGTTGAAGACATGTATTATATATGTAATATTTTATTATTAACCTTGCTTGACATCTACTATACTCTATAGAAAAGCTGTTTGGGACTCTACTTCATTGATTTTAATGGAAACCCAAAGGCCTGTTCTATAAAGTACGTACAGAAGGCCATATACCATAATGCAAGTAATTTGGCATACATCCATAAGTCTTGAAAGTGTGAGTGTGAATTGCTTTGCAATCTGCAGTGTGGTAATATAGCTGTCAACCATATTTCATGTAGTGCAGGACTAAGGATAGAAAGCATCTCTGGAAAGACATGCTTTTTAATTTGAAGAAACTGAACAAGTGATATCTAAATTTTTAATTTTTTTTTTTCTTTTATCAGAGTCTAAGAAGTCATATTAAGAAGTGCAATAGAGAACACTTCTTTTCATGGAATATGGGAAGTTTACCTAAATAAAATATGGATTAAAACAATTTCTTCTACATAGTTTCCATACAAAATACAGAGAGAAGAAGGGAAAAAGAAGAAAGAGATTAGGAGGGAACAAGGTGTAGGTGAGAAAGAGAGAGACAGAGAGGGAAAGAGACAGGATTCCTGTGCTTACATTCAGCCAGAAATGTGAAAGTTGGTGGTTTTTGTTTGGACTTTGCACGGTTTCAATTCCTCCTGAGTTTGCACCCTTAAGTTTTACTTTAGGTTATGGGGTGAATAAAATGACACTCAACACCCATCATGTTACCAAAATACTCCTTTCTTCAGTATGAAATCATTAAAAACCACGAAGTCTTAGCAGCACTTCTACCTGAAGTTATTTATATTCTAATATTCACTGGCTATTCACCTTTGCTGAAAATTTTACAAACTTTGGCAAACTTCACCTGTGTTCTGGCTTTGTAGCAGATCATGAAAATATGAAGTTACTAATTGATTCTGCTTTCATTATGAAAGCTCCTCCGCTATTTATAGCTGGCCACACAGAACAGACAGTAATGGCTGAATTCATGCACTGGAGTCATCTGGGATCGACAAAAGATGAATTTGACTTCTGTAGCAGAAAAACATGATTTACATCAAACTCTTATTTTCTTGCTCAATTTGGTATCTCACTTTTAAGTACTCCTTGATCTGCTGCATGTTCTGAGTAAACTATCAGATTTCCCTCTGCTGCAGTTTCTTCCTATTCTGTAATACCAGGATAATGTTTACTCAGCTTGGTAGGGGTGCTTACACAATTTTGGATGAATGACTAAAAACCAATTTTTACCATTATGTTTTAACAACTGCAGAAGCCACATACAGAGAATCTAGCATTCACAAAATAGGCATTTTAGAATTGTTCAGGCTTTAAGCATTCTGGTTCTGGGGCAAGGGGAGGATCTAAGTTATATACTTAGTAACACTGCATTCAATGCAATGCTGCTTCACGAACTGAATTAATCTCTTAAAAAACATTAACTGTTTGAATATAACTTAGAATTTAATAATCAGTTAAAACTGGTCCTATTGGAAATGCAATCCAAAAACTTTTCCTCAAGAAACTGTTAAGCTGTCCCTGCATGTTCAGCGTGCTGTAGCTTCTATACACACACTAAGTTTCACTTTAGATTAGTATCTTAATACTTTGAAGAAAACAACCGGAATTAAAATAAAATAAAATAAAATAAAATTTAAAAAGTTTAAAGCTGTTAGGAAGAAAACAACTGTGTTTGATATCAGATAAAACTACGGTCAGTGTCTGATTCACTGGCGTTTTCTCAGGCACAAGACATGTTTTTCCCAGGGGTCACCAGGTCCAGGCAAGCTGCATTCTTTCTGCCAGGCACTTTGTAATGTGCAATGAACAGTGTCATTTATTTTCATTTCCTCATACTTAATTGCATGCTTCTTGCTTCCAATAATAAGCCAGAAGGCAGGTGGTAGAAGCAGTAAACTAAACTACTACTAGCTGTCAGAGTTACAGACCATGCTACTCTCCTCTTGAAAAAACTCAAACTGCTGAACTGGAAAAACACTTGCTTCCATTGCGCATTAATAGAGATTTCCTTTTTATTCTACTAAAAAAAAAAAAAAAAGAGAGAGAGAGAGAGGAAAAATAATACAAAGTGCTTAGCAAACACAAATTCGTTAATTTATCTTCTGTCACATCAAAAGGAAGCAATATATGAAGAACAGCAGTAGTATTCCAGTGTATTTTTAAAGTGTAGTGAGATGGCTCTTTTAGCCAAGTAATGTCAGCAATTATACTTCTGTAACTCATTAATGATTTCAATATTAAGCTATTTAAAACCTGAATGATTGTGTTTGAATGTAGAAATGTCTATTAGCTATGCTACACTCGCGTTTATCACATTTGAAAATAAATGAATTATTTCATTTATTGTGGAAATTAACATTTATTTCATTTTCTACTATGATAATAAATAAAATAAAACTTTATTGAAGACCCCCTTAAAGAAATTAATTTCATCTTCATTGTGCACTCAGGCTGACTGGATAATTACTTCTGGTGTATTTTGCTGATGGGTATGTCACTTCTGCAGACAAATCAGGATTTATTGGCATATTTAGATGCAAAGTTCTCATGGTACTGCTGCATGCATGGATAGCACTTAACAATACATAACTATTTTTTTAATAGTGTCACTGTTGTGCCACAGATTTGTGTTACTGTTGAAGTAGATACTGGAAATCCTATCACACTGCTGCAGTTAAAAGAGAATGACAAAAAGGTACAATTAGAGTAATAGTTAATCTATTCATGATCACTTTAAAAATGTACATTCTCACTCCAGTGACTTCTAACTCTACCCAATTGTTTGTGGATAAAAAGGTGCTGCTATTCCTGCTGCAATTATCTGACAGAGATAAGTAATAAAAAGAGGATTTCTAAAAATATTATTTGCTGATTTGCATAATAGAACAAGTGTTAGTAGCAAACCCAGCAAAAAAATGTCACTATACCAGAACACATTCATCATTTTAGCGCATAAGTTTGCTATGTGCAATTCTAATACACTCATTACTAACTGTACTAGTTAGCATAGAATGTCCTTAGCATCAAGAATGTATAGCTGCTCACTTTCTGTAATGCCCTTCTTAAGGATTACTGATGCTATTATTTCCTGTTTAAGTTGCACATTTCAAATACATAATACAGAAATACATGAAGATTCAGGCTGAATCCTGCAAGTTACATTTCCTGTAAGCTTTTACAATTTGGCTGTACACCCTCTTGAAGTCAGTGGAGCTTTGAGCAAAGGATCACTTTTCACTTGCAAAATAAAATGGAATAGCGGGGCTCCATTTTAGGAAAAATGATACATCTCACTCAGAAAGAGCATAACTTACATGTAATTAAGTAATTTATGCAAATTATTTTCCAAAAGTTCAATCCAAATCTCTTGTCTAAAGAAACAGTATAGATAAATAAAAAAATATAAGCAACTGGGCAAAAATTAATTTGTGTGTGTTACCTTTCCCACTTCTAGCTCAACTTCAGATGTTGAGGAATTACTTGGATCCTAGTCTCTGTTCTTGTAGGTAATGGTCTCCTGCATTTTTATCATTATTTTTTTAATTGACATAAGTAATTTTTTTTCTCCATAAAATCCTATGTATATTCAGAGAACCTTAGTTAAACTAAATGTCCAATTGCCCTAACAAGTGAATGGACAAAGGCTAAAATTCATAAAACTACTCAAGTATCTAAACCATCAAAGTTTCATTTTCAGGTATGACTTAGTTTTTAACATACTAAATTCCACTTGTTATTAGTGAAACTCAGGTTTCCAGATCCAGTTTTCAAAGGTATTAGCACAGTTCCATCAAAATAGGTGGAAATTGTACATTTTTTTAGAAATTCCAGCAGGCACTTTTCTCCATCTTTCAGCATTAAAATCTCTTAATAAATATGGCTTTTAAGAGTTTTTATCCCATTGGAGTACCTGGTTCCTAAGTGACTAACTTATTTTGGCTACCCTTAGAATCAGTGGGAAGGGACTGAGACAACCAAAGGCGTGGGCAGTCTAGAGTTCGGTGTTGACCACCACTTTCCATATTCAACTTGAGGAAATTAGAGTAAATGACTCCTTTTTCATTTCAGATTGGTGCTTAAAATTAGGTGAACTGCATCAGACCTTAAGGACAAAAATGGGTTTCGTTTTTCAAAAGAAATTTAATGCCTTTTTCCCATTATTCTGCCCAGTGGTATTTTGCTCTAGCTCCCAATCTTTCTCTGGTGATCTATTATTTTAGGACAGATTAGATGCACTCCCTGAGGAATACCAAATGAACGTAAGAAAAGCTTTTTAATTCTGAAGAAGGAAGTGCTCCAGGTGTGCCTATGCCCTTAAGATTCCCGACTGCTAAGTTCTGTGTGACACTACTTTTGAATCTTTTTGAGTTACCAAAGTCTACCTGCATACTGAGAAATGAACACAATCAGCCATTCCCTGGTCATGACCGGTATCCAGTTCAGATACCTAAGTTCTCTAACAAGTCTTGAGGAAAGCTAAGGAATGGCACATGGAAAGTCAGAGGATTTGGAAAAAATAGGAAATATTAAAGGGAGGGGTCCATACAAAGTCATTTAGCCTCTGCAATTCAACCACATTAGCTTAAATATGAGAAGATACCCCCTTCCACCCAGGCATCACAACATACAGTTTACTTCTAAGCACTTTATTCATGAACATAACATGATGAGTCTTTCCTCACATACTTTTTCCTCCCTAAGAGAGCTAGAGGCAGAAACACTTCCCTGCTCCTGCCCTGCCAAGATCCAGGAAACTATTAGTTGAAAGTGTGAGTGCTACAGGACAAGGTATGTATACTTGACAGACCAGTAAAGGCTACTGGGCTCAGTTTTATAGGATATTTATACAAAATAATGCCTTTTTATTTTGTAATCCTACTAGCACTTGCACATGACATAAGAGACTATACTGGTCTGCATACTTAAAACTGTACTTTTAGCAATGTCTGAGAGAGACATGTCTACACGTAGACATGGATAACTCAGGATGAAATTGCTCCCTGCCTTACCCTTTGGCTGATCTGGAGTATTTTGAAATTAGGCATGATATGTACTTGTTGTATTAAGCACATAAGTCTGTCTGTACAGTTCAGCTGGATGTGCTTTTGAAAATTAAAGGCCTTTCCCATTGATCTCTGCTATTTGTATTTTTAAAGTCAACCAAAACTGTTGATTTTTGTAAACTCAAGATCATAGTCCTCAACTGAAAAAAGCATAGCATTTAAAAAAGCGATGATCTCTCAGATTTATTTTTCCTGGACTTTACCCAAGATGTTGCTGAACATGAGTATATTACAGCAATAGAAAAGGCAGACTGCCCTGATAACTATGGGCTAATAAAAAAATAATAACTTCCTAACTCCAAAATCTACTCCCTTATTCCTTGGTGGACTCACTCCATGGTTTTTTACTTCCACTGTGATATTGCATTATGGAAGCATCCAGAGGTGTGAGAGGGCTGGCTGGAACTACTACTATCACAAACTTAAAAAGAGACATCTAATATTTATACACTGAAATGCCTTATACATTGCTATCTGAAGCACATTCAGTGCATAATCTTGTAGATCATTCATTTACAGGTCATGCCTCTATATCTATGAATTCCCAAACTACAGTGTTTGTTTTTCATCTATCCAGATGAATACCCCAAAAAATATCACTTACCCTTTGACATGATAAATGACTCTGTGGGGATTTTATTGCTGAGATGCAATACTCTGGAGAGTCATGCAATCGTGCAATCCAATTAGTGTTTTAGATGGTGCAAAATTATTCAGTGAATGAATGGGTAGAGACACATTACAAATAATACTGTCAGGACTCTTCTCCCTACCTTTTTTCTCTTCCCTAAATCGTATCTACAGACAAGGATGTGTACACATACACAGAAATGCACTATGTACCATCCTAGATAAGATCATTTCTCCTTAAGTCTATTGCTTTTGTTGAATTTCATTTATAAAGACTTTCCAAATTATAGACAGGATCTTTACATGGAGAACGCATTGATGAATATATGCTGAAAATGATGAAAAAAAAAACACATTTGTAAGCCATGTCAGTTCCTATATTCCTTTTCAATATCATTTTTACAAAGGCATTTAAAACCAGTGGTGAATCTAGTTTGAACTTTATTTTTTATTTTATTTTTATCATGTATAAATTATAAAATGCATATCCATATTCTTTGGGTACTACAATTTAATGTACCTCAGAAGATGTATTTTTTTTTTTTTGTACTTTCTGCTATACAGCTGCTCACAGCTGAAATTGCTCAGTCATAAAGAAAGCGCATTTGCTGCATTCCAAATGCCTGCATAGGTATGCATTTGGGAGATAATTTCCTTTTATTTAATGTCATCTACAAGGAAAAATATTGGCAAAATCAGCCATTCTTGAGAGAGTTCTCAGTAAAAGTAAAGCAGAAAAAACTTCTAGACGCCTACTCTATTGAGTCCTAATTTGAGTAACAAGTGTAATTCTGATATCTAACTTTCCTATCATTTCTGCCCATGTTTTTCACCATCTCTCCATATGGAAACTTTAAACTGTTCCAGGAAGTTTCATACAAGGAGTGGATGTCTTAAGTTATACTTAAATTTCTTACCCTTGATCCCTAGTAAATGGACTACAAGTTAGATAAGGTAATTAATCTTGCCGAACTCTGATCCAGAATTTGACTTTTCAAGGATAAAAACAGAGTATGACCTCCTTGAGCTACATTATCAGAGCCATATGCTTTATAAACTGCAAAATGGCATGTTTTTTTCTGTTTGGAGTACTTCTTATATTTGCCCATTCATTCAGGTCTAATAGAAAAAAATAGGACATCATTGCCTCCTCAGTCAGGAGTACCAATTCAAAAATAATTACACTGCAGCAAAGGCACAAAATTCTGACGTACTTTCCAAAAAAATTAGAATGAAGTTGTCAATTTTCTTTTTACCTTATTTCCCCTACTACCATCCTTCAGTACTTTAAACTTTACTGGCAAAATATGTCTAAATGGGAGCAAGTCATAATAGCTTATTGGTACCTCTGCAGCTAAATTATGTTGGTGGAAAGTGTGTTTATGGAAATACATACCATGAACAAAATTTAGGCAAAGTATTTTTCTGTAATCTTTAAAGTTACATAACTACAAGAGATAACATCAGTAAATGAAGACTGTTAAACTGGCTAATTAATTCACGTTATTAAAACAAGACACATTATTCTCTTTTCATTCCTATTTAGGTCCTTATTCTAAAAAGTATTTAAGAATATCGTGCTTTTTAGTTTCTTATGTATTCCTTTAAGCATAAATCCAATGAAATGTTTAAGGGTGAACTTAGGTATGTGTTTGGGTGGTCTGCTGAAAACAGGCATTACCCTCGAATGCATGGGAAAACATCCAGCAACCTTATGGAGAAGAGTCTATAAAATAAGGTTTTTGACTTAAAAATAATTACAGTTGAAGAGAGAAAATGCTCATCCCAGCCAGAAGAAAAGGCAGAAAATGTTTTCGGAGGCTGACATATTGATCTTTCTATCACTGTATCCAAAGCACTAAGACAGAAGTAAAGCTTATTTCATGGTGGTAAATACAGGAATTCACAACATTTGCTGCACAGTTCTCTTCAAAGCTTCTTGAAATTAATAGTTAATTCTGCTGCATAAGCTAAGAGGACAGGAAAGGCTGTCATTACACTACTTTGTACCACATCTAACCTTTACGTAATTAAAGCGTTTTTTCATATTCACTTAGTTACTTAGAAGACACTGTATGGTGACCCAACTCATGATGTAGTTTAGACTATTTCTTCATTATTTTGTTTTTTGTTTTTTGGGTTTTTTTGCTTTTTTTTTTTTTTTTTTTTTTTACCACAACACCATAGCAACTTAAACACCAAGTATTTATTTTTCTTCTCCAACACTGCAAGTTATTTTATGAAAATTTTTATGCAAATTGGGCAATGAATTGACTCATTCTGTTTGTCTCCCTTGTATTTATCTCTAAGGCATCTATCACCATGGTGCCTAAATGCTTTGGTATCTTTGTGTTTGCCAGCTCTATCTTGAGAGTGGTATCATCATTTTTGTCCACTTTTACATAGTCTCTCTATATACACTGCAAGGAAGTATTATCTAGGATAAATCAGTCATGGATTAAAGGCAAACAAATGTTTTCTATACTAATACAAAAATCAGTAAAACTGAAAGTAGTAAAATTGAAAGTAGTAAAATTGAAAGTTCTTACTGTTTTCTTCAGTTTTCATAATGCCGAAAAATAGCTTCTACTGCATTGAGAGCACTGTGTTAGTAAAGGCTTCTTGATCTTAAAACCCCCGAACATTACTTAAAATCACTTATATTCTACCTTCTAACCATCTTGGATAACCGCACATGCCCACAACACCAAACAAACCTAACGTTCCTTTTTTTTGCAGTACATCAACTTCCTTCCTTCTTTAGGCTTCATTCAGATTACATCTTCCCCCAAAACATCCCTACCATACTTCCAGACCAATGACTACCCACATACAACACATGTTGTCATGAGAACAGTGTAGTGTAAGCAACCTGCAGAGCTTTCAGGCTGCTGCAGACCAAACCAGGGAGCAGTGACAGTTACAGTTGTAACATACACCTGCTGTCAATGGTAAAAGTAAGATTTTTTTTCCCTCCTACTTTTTTAATAACAGTCAAATGGAAAACACAGGAAAAAGTAAGTAAACTCTATACTCAAAAATACTAACTTGGCCCAAAACATTGTGACGGTGTCTCTGGCTTGCCTTGAAATAAAACGATTTTTCTCCCCAAATATTAAATGGAAAAAGTATTACGAGAAAGAAGTGAAATGGAAAATTGCTAAAGCTCAAAAACATAGCACACAGAAAGGTGGTTTTTTTTTTCTAACAGCTCTGAGAAGATATGAAAAAGTGAGAAGTGTGAAGGAGGGGGAGAGGAAAGGAGAATAAAGCATGGGAATGTGAAGCAGACTGAAAACAGAATGTGAAATAATCGATATTGTTATGGAAAGACCAAAAAAAAATTAAGTAGGGGCAAAATCTACAGATGCACTTTCAGTAACACAAATATTATCCCATAAAGCAGATTTTCCATAAAATGTCTAAATGTAATTAGCCTGGTCATCATTCAGAAAGCTGGATTTTTCCTAGTTCATCTGCTATGGGCCAGACAGTGACTTTTATTTTAATTCCATAGCAAGTGTAACTGTGAGGTTTATCTCACACCCTTCAATGCTATGCTCTACTTAAAATATAACCCTTACCCAATATTTCCAAATAAAAACAGTTTTTTAAGCCATTGATAAAACAGGATTATAATTTTCACCAAACATAGAAAAATGGGAAAATGTCTCTTTGAAGCTGTTAGTAAGGATGGTAACACTGTTTGACATCTGTCATTTGGGGAAGTAAAAGCGCTTAATATATTACATGAATAAAGCCCATTTTGCCTTTTTTAATGGCAGACATATAGTAAAACTCTTTGCTCTACATTCAGTATTTGGACTCTTCATTGATCAGCATAAAGTTGTATCAACACTGAAGTGCAAGGCATTTTTAGCATATCCAAAGCTATACAGAAGTGATGATTTCATATACAGATGTAAACAGTAGCACCTTCATTCTCATCACTAATACAAACAACAAGACTTCTGACACCAGGAAAACACAGAAAACAATTTAGTCTTTTCAAAATTCAATCAATTTTACAGAACTTTAAAATTTCCGCTTACTTTACAAGAAATTTTGCCTAAATAAAAACTAGCTCCTTGTAAATTTCTCCTCTGGGGGGGGGGGGGCGGGTACAGGCATGAAGCCTCTTCCCTTGAAGGAAATAAATGAGCATTACCTTATCTTCTCAGGATTATGAAATTTTTCATTGAAATTTTCCTCGACTGTTTAAAACTCTTGCATCTTGAGATACTGCATCAGCTAGAAAGGAACTAGCCAAATCTGTGCATCTCATGCACGCCCTGTTTTTTTCTGTATTTTAAAAGACTCATAAAAAAATTGGTAGTTGTATTCAAATATGGTCCATCATAATGATTTAGTATCCTTCTATGTCATATAGATTCATCTGACTGTGTGTGTTTTACTTCAACACATTTGTGAAATTATTTAAGTTGACGTATCTTTCTACAGCTGATCTACTGAAGTTCAGGACTGCTAAAATGGTCAGTTGCTATGAGAGCTTAACCCTTTTCTACTGATAACACAGTTACTCGTGTTAAATTCCTAGACAAATTAAATTAAGTTCATCCCCCAATATTTGAACCCTCTTCGAGTTGTTTCTATAGCCACATAACAAGTCTTTACTCCTCATGTTGCTGTGACAGCTAAAGATCCACTTTTCGTTCCCAGTCTTAAAGGAATTTTCATCCTTTTAGTTCTCATGGGAAACTGTGTTAAAATTCAACAACCTGACCTTAGGTTGCATTGAATATTCCCATTGACTTCAGGCCATAAAAAAGAAAACTGAGGAGAAGAGCTATATTCTGTCAGAAATAATATGGCTCCAAACACTGGAATCATCCTGACAGCTCTATTTCAGAAGTTAGCCAAGGAGAAAAAAGGGGCCAGGCATCTTGAAAATTACATACACACAGCTCACACACATGTATGTACACACGTACAAAGCATGAAGGAGAATAGAGGATAGAACCTGGAAAGAAACCATGCCAATATATCAAGTGGCAGATGAATTATCCCCAAGAGTTTCATAGAAGCAGCAGCCACCCCATTTTAAGGTGAAATTTTATTTCAATCTCAGCTGCAGCATAATCTAGGATCCATCTGTTCCTCCATTCTCCCCCCCTTCCCCTCAGTCCCCCTGCTCCCTTCCCAACTCACACGCTGACATAGCTCCATGAAATCACTCCATCTCCAGCACCACCAGGTTTCATGAGCCCTACTGGTGGGTAGGAATTGCAGGAAGAGTGATGGAAGGAGTCAAAAAAAGGAAAATGGTAAATTTATTTCTGTGAGTTTTCATCCCAGTCAGACTTTAAGACATTTTTGATCATTTTTAGACGAAGTGTATTTTCAACATTTTCCCCTCAAATAATGTTTCGTGAAAAGATAGTGACCAGTGAGTGAGTACTGTCAACATCTCTGTGAACTCTCTAGCTATTACCATTATTTCCTTTCAATACCCACTTTTCTTTGTTTTTCCTGTATGATGGCTCTGCTTCAAATCCTCAGTATATTACTCAGAAAGTAAATACATAAATATTAAGAAAAAAAAAAAAGGAATTTTCTGATGCTTGGTCTTCTGTAACACCAAAAACACAGTTCACCTCTTAGTTTAGCAAGAGGACTCCTATGTGCAGTTTCATTAAACAAATCTATTCATGGACTGTATCAGCCTGCTCTCCTCGCCCTTCTCTCCTTCCTCATTTCAGTACTAGGTTCTCCCTTCTCCTCTCATTTCGTCACTAGTTCTCATGCAACCAGAGTTATTCAGATCAAAAAAACCCAGCCCTGATCCACCTGAGATCTAAACCATGCAATAATTTTCAGCCTGTTCCCTGACAGACATGGCTATGCAGCCATGAGCAACCTCATCCTCCCCAGGGAGGCCGTAGGAGAAGGAGGGAGGGAAGCAGAGCAGTGCCACCATTTCCAGAAGCCTTCAGCACAGAATTCAATTCGCTGAAGCTGACTGCAAAGCCACACCTTTCTTATGCTAGGAACAGAATGTCCCAAATGAATCAAACTGTATGAAAGAAACAAACAAACAAACAAATGTGGACACCTGATTTTGAGTGATCAAGGAAGACAAACAAATTCAAAGATTCTTCTGAATCAGAAACACCAAATGGCATAGAGTTTGTTTTCACAGCAGAACTAACACTAATACTCTACACCTGAATGCTGTGTCCACAGTGACTCCTGACTTACAGGCAATGCTGGTATTTATGGCAACCCTTTGTTTGTGACAAAGTGTGCACCTCCACAGATTAAGGTTAAGGGAGAATTTGTCTGGCCTTTTCAGATGTGCACAGAGAGCACTTTGGGAAGAGCCACTGGAAGATACAGTCAGCAATAGTGATCACATTAATAGTGATATTAATTGCATTAATACAGACAGCTATACCTTCTGATGGCCAGTCAACTGAAGTATTAGGAAACCACTTGTACTAAAATCTGAATAACTTTGCAGCACAGTCAAAGCAAAGAGATGTCTTGCAAAGCCTGAAACAGGAATTCCGTTGCTTTAAATTGTTCCAGTGGGCCAGCCTGCTTCTGCGGCAGAAGAAAAATAGCTAACTGCTCCTGTGCAATCCCACTCACCAAGAACAACTCAGTCTGACACAAAGCTACACAGAGAATGTGAAACACTGCTGAAATATTTTAGTTTTAAATACAGAAAATTAAGGATTCAATTAATATTTCTGCTATGATACTTTAGAAGATCTTATCCTGGAACACTTGGGTGCGCTGACTAATTACATAAGTGTTGTTCATTTTGTGTCCTGAGTGCCCTAAGACTGCTTGCACAAAGTTAGTCCTTATCTGTGACGCACATCTTAAAGAGAAAAACATAAAGGCACATGGAAGCCTGGGGATCTGATTAGTTATTTCCAAGATATTTAACTGCTATTATAACCAGAAAGATGCTAAAATACTATTTTCTTTTATTTAAGGGAAAACCTTGAGTTAAACACTAGTGCAAATTCCATGTGACTGCAAGCAGTCTTGGGAGTTTTAAAAAGCAGAAGATGGCAAGCTAGACTTTCACTGGTTATTTGCAGTTCCTTTTATAAACTTTGGGCATAGAATCAAACTTTCACATTTTACACTGAAAGACAGAATCTTTCTGAAAGATCTTTTACAAATCAGCAAGACTGGAAATAATGTGATAGAAGACTTACCATGTATGCTCTTTCAGCCATTTCACAGAAACTCATTTTGGCTTTCTCTGAGGTAGAGATAAACCACAGCTAAGAGACAGTTATTAAATCTTCTTTATATATTCTGTATGAAATATATTAAACGACAAAAATGCTATATTCAAATAAGGTTAAGGGTCTGACTTAAATCCACACAGACATGGAAATTCAGAAATATTGTCTCTCCCCACCCTTCCCTCAGTGTCACTTGGCATTGTACTCGCAGCACAAATGAGCTGTGCTTAGATTCCTTAAAACCCTTCCTTATAGTACATTTCCTCTTAAAGACACTTTTTACTTTAAGGTTCTCATTTTGCATCTCCCTCTTCCCTGGACTGATTTTTTTTTTAATATAATCTCATTTTTTTAAGCTTATAGAAACAGAAAAATGAGAAAAATAAATCAAAAGTATAAAATTGTTGGCACTGACAACTGGCTTTATTTTTTTTAACACATAATTGATATCTAGGCAGGCAGATGTAGGACATGCATGGCTCTCACCAGGTATAAACACATGCTTCAGCGCTCTCTCCCTGCTGCAGTGCTAGTTACACATATGTGAATATTCTTTACATGTTTCTCCAGCAAACTCAAAAGGAACCTTGGAGATGACACTAAACTATGATTTTGTGCCACAAAACACTGGACTTTCTTCCAAGGACTGTTTTTCCAGAATACAGCAGTGAC
This sequence comes from Tragopan temminckii, assembly GCA_028571105.1. Classification (NCBI taxonomy): domain Eukaryota; kingdom Metazoa; phylum Chordata; class Aves; order Galliformes; family Phasianidae; genus Tragopan; species Tragopan temminckii. The sequence goes on along the minus strand of JAOWBP010002052.1, from coordinate 49,646,342 downwards.
CAGTGGAGCACGACGCATTATTAAAAATAAAGTGAGACACTTGTAGTTCATCTCAAGAAGCTCTCAGTTTTGAAACCACCTCCTGTCCTCCAGTAAAACAGACTGGGCCTGCTGACCTCCTGGGCAAATCGTGTCTTCTCAAGGTAATTTCAAATGAGGAAAATTCCACTGCGGGAAAGAAGAAGGGTATCTTAGAAGGGGCTTTTATAAAACTACAAGGATTCAAGGATTCAACAAATGGTCAGTAACTCAGCCATTTCCAGTGTGGCTTGGGGCTTCCCTGCAGAGAAGGACTTAGGTGCTGGTGGATGAAAAGCCAGACATGAGCTAGAAGCATGCTCTTGCAGCCCAGAAGGCCAGCAGCACCCTGGACTGCATCAAAAGATGGATGGCCAGCAGTGAAGTGGTTGTCCCACTCTGCTCTGGCCTCATGGGGACCCATCTGGAGTACTGCACTCAGGCCTGCGGTCTCCAGTATAAGAAGGATACAGAGTTTTTGGAGCGACCCCAGAGGAGGGCCACAAAGATAATCAAAGGGCTGGAACATCTCTCTTATGAAGACAGGCTGAGGGAGGCGGGGCTTGTTCAGTCTGGAGAAGAGAAAGCTGCAGGGAAATCTCACTGCAGCCTTCCAGTACTTAAAGGGAGTGTATAAATAGGAGGGAGACTGACTTGTTGCTTGGTCAGATAGTGCTCTTGAAGCAGTTTTCAAAGATGACAGTCAAGACTGACTATTCAGCATCTGCAACTGGTACACCTGGAAACTGCTAATAACAGAACAAGGGATATTCCAATAAGAAAACAGTGTTGATTATGCTCTGATAACCAGCATAAAAGCAGATGATTTCGAGAACATCCACAAATATTAATCTTTGAAGCGTGACTGTGATAAAAAGAAAACATACAAAATCCTCAAAAAAGTCAACAGCAGAACAGCATAAGACTTTAAAATAACATCTGCAGCATATCATTATCGTAAGATGTCACAGAACAAAATACAGGATTTCAGGAAGATTTTCCTTAAACAGTACATGTCCCTGTAATTTCCGATAAAGAGAAGCAGACAGTAGTAGCCTTGATCCACAAAAGCATTTCTGCCTTATACAGCATAAAAGGCAGACATTTAGGAATAGCTCATCCATGAGAAATGGTGATCTCCTATTGCTGCCAAGGTCAGTCAGACCTGTTGTGATATGTTCTGTAAATGCTGACTCTATCACTTACAGTTTTCCAAGGACTTCTTTAACACTTAAAGATTTTTTATTTTTATTGTGGAACAAAGCTCTGACATGAAACTGTCAAACTAAAAAGCCCAGAAAAGGATGATAGGTTTTTATTAGATTTGAGGGTGACAGCTTCATTGAGAAAAAAAACCATGTAGCAGAAGAAAGGTGGTCTGAAGTTCCTGGAGATCTAGCAGGAAAATGCTGAAATCTCAGCAAAGAAAGAAATTTTGTTCTGAAGCCAGCAGTCCAACAATTCATCACACCCCTTAAAAACTGATGGCAGATGACACGCGGATGATGTATCTGCATCAACCTATTAAATTTGAAGGGGACTGGATTTATCTGCTACAACAGGAAGCTCTAATGGAACCTCCCAACACAGTTTTACTATGCCTCAGTCCTGACCTTCTGCACTTCAAATGCCAACTGTGCCCCCTTGTGTGGTACTTTTCTGATGGTAACCGAAGTCCCTGAGGCACTAGGTTAGATTCAAACAAGCCATTTTGCTTTTTACTTTCCCTAGTTCAAAAATTAAATGACCGAAACCAAACAAAAAAGATAAGCTAAAAATAATGTTTTAGTTTGTGAAGTCATCACTGTATTTATTTGTTCTCAGAGACAATACAGCCTGGATCTTTACGGCTCTATTAGCACTTACAATTCTGCACCTGAAGTATTAATTAAAAGCACATAAGAGAAGGTATGCTGCCTACTTTTTTACATAATGGGGTGAAAATCTGTTGCAAGACCTCCCTGCTTGGAGCTTTACAAAACATCAAAAGCGTTGCTTCACAGAAACCTTGTAAATACAAAGGAGAAAGAAAACTACTCTCAAGCAAATGACATCTGAATCAGATGAGAAAGCAAGGCACTGAAAAAAAAAAAAGATTTTCAGTAACTCTGTAGAGATCACTTGATTCCAGGAGGGCTCATGCAGTGGGATCTCAAAAAAGAAATCACTGATCTGAATTGAAAACTGATTAATCATCTACTTGCATTCTGTCTTGGCAGATGAGAATTCCATTTTCAATGCTGTGGAAAACCTGGTGATATAGACAAGTCCTCACATTGTCACCTGTCTCTGCTGGTGAGCAGCCCTGCGTTTTTTCTCTCTCCTGACCATTCAGTTCATAATGTGCACAGACATGTACTTATAATGGTATCAAACATTTACATGCATCTGTTCTCTAAACATCTGTAATCTTTATGATGCATTTCACAAATAACATCTACATAGCTTCTTGGAGAAGCTTGGATCCTTGGTTTTAGAGGAAATAAAACCAAATGCCTTTAGAAGCCCTTTAATTTACAAAATATGTTGTTGAAAACATAATTTTCCTTCAAAAATCTTTAGTTTCTGAAACCCCAATACAGTCCTCCAGTATACTTCAGATAAAAATAGCATGAAACCAGAAATTCCTGATCTCTTATCCTTCTAGATGTTTCATAATTGATTTCACAAGATAAGTGGAAGAATAGAAAACTGGCAACCATAACACTTGAGAACTAGCATACACCATACTGTGATGTATTTTTGAGCCTTTCTGCATATCACATGGACAATGTACCTTATAAAAATCACTTGGTAAAACAGGAAATACAGGAAGGGGGAAAGGAGAACTTCACATTTTCATTTGTTTCTCTGACCATGAGAATAAATTAATTTCATTCTAAGGCCCAGTGAAATGTTCTCTTTCAAGCTTGGCCCACTGTTTGTAAGTCTGCAAGGCCACGTTAAATTTGGTAACTTGAACCATCTGGCAGTGTCTTTGAAGCATATGGGAATAGATCGAAGCTGCAAATATGCAAGGTGAATTTTACATTTTTATATTTCTCGCATAGTTAATTAAGATCTCGATTCTTTGAGGGGCTGTGTGTTTAATTCCTACTGCAGGCAATGGCAGATGAGTGTACTATGAACCTTTCGTAAGATACAAAACACAGACCAGGTTCAGCCCACGTACCCATACCTCTATCTGTTAAACTGGCTATGTACCATTTGTTTGAAATGAGAAGACATCACAATGCTCAGACTTGCTCTTTGCTTTATAACAAAGGAAAGTCAGGGTCTTTCTTTCCTTAACTATTTAGAAGTGATCTTTACAGAGACGAGAACAATTTATTTCCATGCAACTGTGACAATACAGAGCTGGCCATTTTCACCACAAATGAATTAAACAAGACAGGAGCAGTGGCTAAAATAATAAAATAGCTGCCTCTTTCATTACCTGTCTGACAACACTTGACTTGACAGACTATTAGGGAGCATTGCAAACTGTTTAAATACTCTGAAATATATACCACTGCTATAAGGCTTTGATACCATATTGTAGATGTTTCTGTTTAAACACACTGATTTATGCTAACTTATGAGGGCACACCCAGAATGTCAACAACACTTAAAATGAATCAAATTCTTAAAGGATTTGAGTTCATGTTGATGAAAAGGACAGATTAATTACTTTGTTTTAAATATGCTGTAATCTTAATTATCATTATCTTCCGCATCATCCCAGATCTCAGTGACGTACTCAGTTTAAAGACATAAAACAGGACATCAACAAAAGGGATAGCTTCTCATCCTATTATTATTTAATTAACAACTCTCTACAAATTGATGAGCACTGAGCTTTGTTCTGAAAAGTAAATAGTCCTGTGCATCAGAACGCAAAGCGAAAATTTCAGCAGGACAGACCTGCTCAGCAAAATCACGTGACCTCTTGGCTCCCAAAGTATCCCCCCCATCTCT
>JAOWBP010002052.1:49584496-49625540 GCA_028571105.1 Tragopan temminckii | reverse complement strand
CCATTACTACCATAACCTACTAAACCATCTCTTGTAGCTCCTCATCCAGATGCCTCTTGAACACTGCCAGGGATGGCAACTCCACCACCTCCCTGGGCAGGCCATTCCAGTGCCTGACCACTCTTTGAGTGAAAAAGTTTTTCCTTATGTCTAACGTAAACCTCCTCTGGTAAAACTTGTGGCCATTTTCTTGGGTCCTGTTTGTTGCCTGGGAGAAGAGGCCAAACCCATCCTCATCACAACCTCCCTTCAGGAAGTTGTAGAGTGCAATGAGGTCTCCCCTGAGCCTCCTCTTCTCCAGAAGAGTACATACATACAGTACAGTACACATTCAAATTCCAGTGAGAAAATGCATCCATTAGTGAGAGTCATGGCTTTTAGACATCCAAGTGTGTTTAGATGGTTTACACCTGTGCAAATCTCTGACCCTGGAATTTTCAGTTCTTCTGAGAGAATTTCAAAAATTCTTCCTGATTTTGGGAGACTTCTGTCACAGCCACCAGATTCATAAGGCTCCCAAACCTAGGAATAACTGTAGACACTGGAAATGAAAATCTAGAAGAAATGAAGAATGTTTAAATATTTTTTTTTGTTGTCAAGGAAAGACAGTACTCAGTTTGTGCAGCGTGGTAAAGGTAGGTTCAGCTTGTGACTAAGGTTTTAATAAAAGTGTGAGTGGACCCTGAAGCTGTAATTTTGGATTAATACCAGGGCCATTTTTGTAAATCAATGTAGTATCTCCTGCAATGTTGAGAAGATTACAACATTGCTGTCATAAGGACGTGATTTATTCAGGACTTCGTTAGCTTATGAAGTCAAATACTCTAATGCTGAAAATACCAGATTAAAGTCTTGATTTTGCATTTTTGGACATCATAGGCATCGTCATAGGTAGGAATTGATGGAATATAGCAGTGGATGCAGAATAGGTGATCATGCCATTGTAACTTTATTATACATGCAGTTGCAAATGGCAGGTGAGTGAGTCTTAAATCTGGCATTTTCCAGATTTTGGCCTCTTGACTCTGTAACCCAAATAATATTCTTTCAAACATAACTTTTTTGTATGTTACTAATTCACTGGATCATATCCATGACATTGCTGTTTTGTCTCTAGTGTTTGAGTCTCTTCAGCATTGCTGCACAGATTTCCCTGTTGCATAGTTAACTATTAGCAGAAGGGAGAATTTTTCCACAGTAAGTAAGGGGAGAGTCAAGTCTTGCTCCAGCTAGGAAAATTTTGAGCTCTCTTTTAATGGCAACTTTCTTTTGAGGATACCTTGATACAGGCTACCAAGAGGAGTGTTTCAAGAGTTGGGGTCCAGCAAAAGAATGTTTTGTCATGTATTTTGTCATGGTACCTACATTTTGCTGAGGAACCCAAATGTATGTTAAAGATTTAGTCATTTCTACACTTTGAACAAAAGCTAAAATAAAAGACATTTTCCTATCTCAGCATCTCTTCTACTGAATTTCAAGCAGCAGATAATAGATCTGGCTGAGTTTTCCTTAAGGACAAAAATACCACTTAAACTTAATTCTGTGACCAGAATTCGTATGTACCAACCAATAACTGTGAAATAAGGGAAACTCTGTCATATATACCTTCTGTATCTTATGTAGATACTATGCACATAAAAATGTGTAAAGTAGCATCTGTTAAATGTATGCTCATATTAAACTCTCTAGTTTGTATAAATTAATTTAGTTCTAGTAAAACCAGAGGATTTAGTATACAAAAGCTGGCAACTTTGTCCTCTAATATTTGTCTTTGAAGCTATGAGGGAGTTTTCTGTGTATATAATAATGAAAGCTCAGAGAAAAATATACTTTTGAAATGGAAAAAATTATTATACAGCTGAATCCTTTGCCCTTTTAAGAATGCTTTGAGTCCAAAGGACTCACTCAAACAGAATATTACAGTGGAAATGCTAAAGAAGCATGCTCTAGCTTGGCTTTGGTTTTATTCACTCTTTTCAGAAACTCCAAATATGAACATTAGCATTCACTGCAGAATAAAATAGGTAAAGCTTTTAGTTTAGAAATTTTTCATTGGAGGAGAAGATTGCAGACTTTTAAAAAACAAGTTAATTACAAAATAGACAGCCTTTCACTTGCTGCTTCCTACATGGTTGTTTGGAATTCTAGAGATGTTGGAAACTCATGGCTTTTCTTAGAGCAGTAAGCATATTCCAAAGCAATGGACACGTTGATGTACCAGACCTGGATGTTAATTTTCTGCCATTCACTTTTCAGGGCCTCCCTGTTTTCTTATTTCTGAGTTTGTAATAGCATCATACGAAATTGAAAAATCACAGAAATATAATGCACGTTTCCTCGTTCAAAGGAAGTAACTTGGGGTGAGAAAACATGACTTTCCATCCCAGTTCATAGCTGGGCCACCGTTCAGTTGAGGGTGGGAGAAGGAAGCAATGGGACATGGAGCATTTAGAGAACTCGTCTAAGAAAAGAGCTGGGATGGTGGGCTCTCAGCGCGGGTTTGACCATGTGTTTGCATTTTACCATCGCTGAATGTTAGTCTTCTTTATGCCAGCAGACTCCTTTCTCCCTCTCTGGTGAACAGCTGCTGAGATTTGGAAATTCAGATCCGTAGCGTTCTTACCTGTTGTCTGGTGATTAGGGATTTGTGCTACAACAGAAGAAAGCCTGGAGTATGTCCTCAGGTAGAGGGTGCTAGAAACTCAGAGCTCTGATATCCCACAGAAGGCAGATTTTCTGACTGGTCTTGGCCAAATCTGGACATCATTTCCTTGGACATTTAAGCTATCTTCAAGGGAAAGCTGACCAGCTGGCTAGGTGAGAAGGGATATGACTGGAGGATCCCAGGTTTGCTTTCTTGTCAGTGGATAAAATAAACTTTTGACCTCAGCTCTTTGGAGTAATTGTGTCTGTGGTTTAAAGGCCTAGACTGACAATGTACCTGTTTAAACAAAACAGCCAATTTCAGATTTTCATGGCAACACAGCTGTTAGGATTAGGACTGATCAACAGAAATAGTACTGGATGTTTTTAAAAGTTCCAAGAAAGGAACCATTTACAGGACTCTATGGAGAATTATGTTGCTCTTTTGGTGGACTTGCATGACTTCATGCAGTGTTTGCTGCCTCAAAGAACCATCTCAGAACTGCAGAGGCTTCTCTGAGGTTTGAAAGAAGAATCTTTTTTCTTCAGTCCATGAAATTTTGTGCTAGTTATTCCATCAGTGCCTTCACTTGCTACCTTCCTCTTGTATCCATTAGAAGTCGTGACAGCCTACAGCAGAGGCTGCCTCTTCATCAGCTGATTTGCCATCTCATGCCAGGGTGTATCTTTTAAGAAAGTAGACTCCAAAAATATCAGGAAATCCTTCTGTGAAAATTCTCAGGCAACAGAGAGAGGAATCATTCACCAGAAGTTTAATTGTGAAGGAGGTCTAGAGAAACCCTAGGAGATGCTGTACCATTTCATGTCCCATTGACCCTACCTCTGATAAGACCTCTCTTTTCCACGTTCCAGTTTCTTCCTCTTAACTTGGATGAGTGCCTTGTTCTTCCTCAACAGCGTCTTACTTCATTCTTTATCTGGTGGTTCAATGCCTCATGCCTGCAGCTCTTAAAAAAACAAACAAACAAAAAAAAAGGTTTGGATTTGAGTACAAGCAATAGGCTGCTCATTTATGTGAGCTCTCTTCCCTTTAGGGCCACTGCACAGAGAATTTTTCTATTTAGTGTGTTGTTTTTTCACTGCCTTTACCAATCATGCAGTTGACTGCACAGAGAAGTTGGCAAATGAATCCTGCTGCACAGAAATAGTTAAACACCTTAAGACTGTTGATTGTGCCAGTGTTGGACTAATGAGAGGACCTGCTTATACCCATGAAAGTGAGGAAGAAAAAAGTCAGAATTGTAGCTTGAATTCCATACTTAGTTTGAAATTTCTAGTTATGGCAGCATATTTTTGTATATAGAATTATTACTCTTTGGCAAGCCCTTCTGTGTCTAAACACTTTTGGGTGGGCTAAGGATGAAGTTTCAGTTTAACTCAGAATTTTCTTGCTTTTGTGGTTTTAAATTTCAGATTGTAATAACATTTCACAAGCATCAATTTTATGGTACAGTTATTTGTAGAAAATGTTATTTTTACACAATCCTAGTGCTAAAAGAAGTTTGCTGCATTAGATTTTAAAAGGTGAAGTTCATTATGCTTTTTTTTTCTCATGCAAAAAATGTATGAATCAGGATATAGAAATGTGACAAGCTGTTTGTGAAATAGTTCAACAAATCATATATTTTCTTTTTTGTCGCATTATCCTAAAAAGGAAGGCATCCACGAGTAAAACTTCACTTTCTGAGTGCTTTGTTGTATGTGCTGAAATACAGTTCTGAATATCTTCTTATGTTCTACATACACCACTTATATAGGACTGCCGGTGTCTGTCACCAGCCCTCCTTAATGCAGTCTCCTGTTCTTAGTATTTTGTGTTTAGACTCAGTGCAGCTGAGTAGAAAGTAGAAAAAGTAGAAAGCTGCTGTCTTTTTAGTGTTGAATTTTTAATATGTTTCAGCATTTATAATGATTTTATTACAGTACTGAACAGAATTAGATTTCATTTTTTTTTGCAGATACCACCGAATGTGAAAAAGGAGCCATTCTTTCCTTGAAAAAGTGTGCACAGAACATTGTGTACTCTGTTCTGTATGTATCTGTGTCTCTAAATTAGTTTGTATCACCTCTGTTATAAAACTCCTTTTCTTCCACCACTCCTCTGAAATTGCCTTTCATACTCAGTGTAACCTATGAATTGGTCCTGTGAGTGAGTCATTCCAAGGTTGTTGTTCTTCCCTTACAACTACATTTAATATAAAATACTGAGCTGTATGTTATGTCCATCTTGTTCAGATGGAACAGTGTCTGCTGAGATGGAAAAGTAGAATGCAATATCAGAATACATTTAAATGTAATAACATCTCTAGAATCTGTCTTTTTTGTGGCACAGAAATAACAGCTCTCCTGCCCTTATCACTGCTTTGGCTTTTAGAGCCTTGTGGTATCAGAGTATTTCAATAGCGGGCTGCACCTTGTAGTCCGCTCCATAGAAAAAGTGCCACTGATGTCCAGGGGAGCTTTCCTTTCTCCAAGGACTGTGGTTTTACCTCATGTCAGCTATATAATCTCATCTTAGATAACCCCTTCTATTACATGAGGATTTACATAGGTGTTATTGTTTAAAATATGCTGCACATTTATTGCATAAATGAAATGATACAACTGGGGTTAATTTTCAGGGCTGTTGCGTTTTATGCATAACGGCCCTAAAAAAAACTAACCAAGAACATTACATTTGTTTTCTATAGAGTGTTATTTTTCCTATAAGCACATGTACATTCCAAAGGCCATCAAATGCAAAGATTTTAAAGTATTAAACCCACATCAACCATTACTGTAACAACTTCACATTTTTGCTGTTGCAAAATTGTGGCTGAGGTTCATTTGAGTTGCACTTTCCTCAAGAAGTAATTCGTTTGTTTTATTTTCCTCTGTGTAGTAGATCAATGCAAAAGGTATTTCATTAGAAGGACAGAGGTGCAGGCAGGCTGTGAAACTAGGATAAGAGAGAAATGCACAAACCCACTGACATTGCCTCACTATAGTGCTCCCTACAAGATTCCCTGCAGGTCTTCTACTCGGTAAGCAGGATAAACTGTACAGCTAGAAGAAAACTTCAGTAGCAGAGGGAAACCACAATTCAGGAAACTTGTTTTTGTTGTAGGACAGTCACATAGCTTTCCATCCACATGTTCATGTTCCAGACTTTCAGAAACACTTCCTTGCCCTCTCAGGATGCCTTTATGTAAAGAACTTGACTTTGAAAGTGGGTGTGCAGTATTGTTTCAGAGTGCTTCAGGGTAAGTTTTCCTCCATATCAGTGAGCAGATCTGGTTTACCATGTGTCTGTATAAGGGTGACAATGCAAAGAGAGGGAAAACATCACCTTTTGGTTAGAATTTTAAAGTGGGATTTAATCCACTTCTGCAACTCTGCTGTAAAACTACGTGGGGATTTTGCAAAACAGTGTATATACTTCCAGTTGATGTAGGCACACTAATCTGTTTTTGTGTACAGCCCCACGCATATATCTGCCCTGGGCATATTTTGGAAACAGCCTCTAGGTGCCCGTTACTGCGTGCAATTCAAGAATGAAACACATCCTAGAACTCATCAGTGGATGCAATTCCAGTGGCAAACATAGCTTTTTGTACTTAAAAAGATATCGAATATGATCTGACGTTGACAGGCCCAGCTAACTGAAGAATATAACAACTATTCTAGTTTGCAGTAGTTTAAATGTGTCCTTAAAAGTGTTTGAGGAATCATTTTGAAGTAGAAGTCTGTGAATATGAGATATACAGTAGGAAATGTTTCTGTCTATCATGAAAAATCTGCATCTAGCTAGAGGCTGCAGTGATTGTGAAGAAGAATGATAGCATCTCAGCTGTGCTGTATGCATTTTTGACTGTCAAAATTTGCATATATTTAATGCACTGAACTGTTTTAAAAACACAGTTCTTACGATGGTTGTCAAAATATTTTCTATAATGGATGAATTTAAATCTAATTAACATATTCATTTTTAAAATTTATGGACTTTTTATCTAAAGTGAATAATTTATGTTCATATTTAAATATATATATCTCATATTCAGAATCAGTATATATCTCAGGTGTAAGTTGAATTTGGATGTTGTTCAGTCAACAGCTTTACATAGCTGTTCATTGATATTCTCTGAAAGGATTGAATAGATATATTTAGTATCAACAGCCTTTCTTGAAGTTTGTTTGTTTATTTGTTTTTAATTGTGGAATAATAATATGAAGAGAAAACTATCTTAAATTCAAGTTTTGCAAAAATCTTGCTGTGTGTGTATGTGTGTAATACATATATAAATGTGCAAGAGCAAATAGCGAAGTGTTGAATAGGACATCTATATAAGACATCTATATAAGCTCTCTGCTGAGTTCTGAATAATGCTTTGTTAGTTTCCCCAATAATTCAGTCTAATCAAGTACAGGGATGTAAGTGATATCGTGTAATAGCTTTTTGGAATCAATAAATATGCCATGGTTTTGAATTACTAGCAGTGTAGATGTGGCTGATAAGCTCAATTGTTGGAAAGCTGATCCCATAAAAGTGAAAAGTGAGATCTTAAAAAAAAAAAAAAAAAAGGAAACCATTGATAATACAGAAATAAAGTGTGTCCAATTTCTACTTTGCATAAATTTGGACATATAATTAATGATATGATAAAAATAAATACACGAGTTTGATAATGATGTCTTCTGATGCCTTCATGTTTTTAACTATGGATAAAACAGAATTCAGGGTCGAAGACACAAGATATCAGTTTTCTCAACCTTCAGAACATCCTCAGAAAACTACCTTGATATCAGCAGTTAAATTAGAAACTTGTGATTGTGACATAGAGCTACATTGGTTGGTTTCTAAAGCTAAAGTACAGGTAATGGAGAGATACAGCCTCTGAGTAGTCTTTTTGTTGTTCATCTAGTTTGCCAGTATGTCTTAGTTTGTGATCCCTAAACTTCTGAAATTAAAATAGCATCTTATTTAAAAGATAATACAGCTTATGCATTCTATGCTAAGTTTGTGTGCAACCACTCATAAACAGAGTTTGTGGTGAAGGAAACTAATTTTGAACAGCATAAAGTTTTGCTGTGCGTGCTGTAGGTCTTTATTGACAGGTTCCTCCTCTAAATGTTAGCTATTCATTCTTACTTGGGTGTGGATTGAACTGTAGTGTTTTTGCACCAGTGCCCACTAATCAGTCTCAGGCTTCTTGGTGGACTTCTGTGGAGTGGGAAATCTTGTCCAATTTGCATGGCAGAAGTATATTTCTGATGTACAGAATTTCTGTATAAGATACTCAGCATAGTTTAGATTCAGTGTTTACTCAGTAAATCTTGTGGTAGCTGGCCTCATCTGAGATGTCTGTGGAACTGGAATGTATTCATCTAAGACCTACCTATGCAATAGGTGCTGATATTTCTCTGATGGTGGCATTATATATGCCAGTCCGTAGTGTGGAGGCTAACTAAGAAGAGAGCTGTAATGTCTATGTGGGAGCTGTTGGGGTTGAGAGGCTAGTGTGTCATCACTGCACTTGTTGTGGAGGATGGATGGCAGTTTTGATGACTCCTTTTCCCCCCACACACAGTATATATATATATATCTTAATGGAAGCTCTATGGATAGCAGCATCCATAAAACAGAGATATATTTAATGAAGATAATATATTTCATAACTTGGGCTGTTTTGGTTCAGTACTCATAATTTATTTATATGCTGCTAGCTTCCATATTTAGTTCAGTATAAATTAATAACTCTATATTTAGTAAATATGAATTATAATCATTGTGCTATTTAATTTGGGTCTAATAAGTACTTGCCAGACTAATGTGTAGTCATGTAGTTGGGCAGATGTACAAAAATGTCATTAACTTGTTTTGATTTGCGGACAGTGATGTATGTGGCAATGTCTGTGAATACTCCTGCTTTTCCTACACCACAACTACCTCATTTGCCAAATATGGCTATGATCCTTTGTCCACGTTAATTGAGAATGGCATCCTTATTCATCATGTGCAGGGTTTTTTTCAGCCATTAAAATGCTGTCCAAAGACTACTCAACTGAGGAAAACTACAGAATAATACAGAGCGCTTGTTTATCTGTTGTTATAAGCCTTCTGTTTTATCCCATTGTAATGAATGGGAAAAGGAACTCTGATGTCTGAATGCAGTGCTGTTGCTAAAGAGCAGAAATTCTTTTTAGAACGTCAGCGTTAATAATCGGAGCAGGACTTGCTTGAAATATTTTTATCAGAAATGTCTCTGTTCAATGTTTCTTCTTTTTCTTGACCTTCTGAAAAAATAGTGAGAAATACATTAAGGTAATTTATATTAGTTGTCAAAAACGGTGTTTATTTCTTTGATAATAAAGGTTTCCATTCCTTGATTAAATTTACACTTATATTTGACATTTTCCAGGGATGCATAAATTTGTGTGACAGTTAAAGTCTACATGTTCCCAGTACCTAGTGCCGGATTGAGTTGAATTTGGACACATCGCATAAATAAAAGTGGTTTTATGTTTCACCTTCATCTGGTAGGTGAGCACTCCACCTTTTCTTGTGAAACATAATCGGTTTTGACATGGCAAAATTAGATCCTGGCTATTTATTATCTGCTGAAATCAAAAACCATAACTGGGAAAGCATGTGGTAAGTCCATTGGAGCAGCTTGCATGCAGAGAAGAAAAGGGGAGGCATTCCAATTTTATAAGCTCAAGGTGATTTTCTCTAACACCTAGACCGTTTTAATTAATTACACTGAAAGATTGAGTAAATTATTATTTGAATACTTTATGGCATTACATGTTAACATTTCAAGGACAAAGTGCTGTACTTAGCTTTTCAACAATGCTTCATCTGTCAGAATATATCTTCTGAATTTATGTAGTATACTGCAGTGTAAAGGGTAGTCAGAACTTGAGTACTATGAATTATTACAAGGAACCTGAGTCAAATATGATCTACTGAAATGGGTGCCCTAAAATTTATGGCCACCTGGCAGGGACCTACAAATTAAGAAATCCACAGATCTTGCTGCTTAAGAGTTAAGATTTCTTTATCTTTTTTTTGTTACGTGTTTTCTTTTTGCTCTTTTTAGACATGAAAGTATTAACTGACTGAATGCCATTAAAATGTATGGGTATAGGCTTTGCTGTTAATGGCAGGTCTGTGAAATAGAGCTTTGCATATTTGTGGGATGAGATGCTCTTTCACTTGTACTGCTTACACATTAAGGAGAGCATCTCCATTTTTGCTTTCTTTGTGGCTTTTGGTTTTGACACCTTTGGAAAGCTCTCGGAAGAAGTCTTGGGGTATGAAACAGTTACTATCCTGGTGGATATACCTGTAAGTTTCATAGAAGCAAATCTGTGTAGTACATTTAACGTTGTGGATTGTTTAGATGATGTCTGTAACCAAAACATCAGCCACACTCCAGCTCTACTGGAGCTGTACTACACAGATATAATCTTTCTTCCACTGGAGGAGCACAGAACCTTTTAGTAACTTCATCCTACCATCAGTAGATTAGATTAAATCCCCATTTACTGCATTATATTAATATTTTCAATGGCACACTAATCCAAGAAATAAATGTGTCAGTTTCTATGGCTACACCGTAGTGGGCACAACCATAAGACAGTGCCTTAAGGCCACATAAAAGACTTAATGTACAGATTGAATAGAAGCACATTATTTATTACTAAGCTATCAAGCTGAGAAAATTTAGTGATCTCATTTTTTAGATTTGCTCATTTGACCTGGGCCAATTTACTTGGCTGATAACACTGAGTATTTAATACCACAATGTTTTCTCAGTTTTAAGGATAAAGTGATTCACACTAATTTGTTACAGAACAGTTTTGTGGAATGAGTGATTTTTATGGTCCTGTGATATTTATTTATTGTTCGTTGCTTTTTTTTTTTTTTTTTTTTTTTTGGTGGCCTGATCATTAAGTAAGACTCTTTCAGCCTTCGAACACATTAGAATTTAAATGTACTGTGACACTAAGTGCAGGAGACATTCTCCCCGAACCTCAGCATATCTTGTGGCATTCTGAGTTATAAACAACTTAGCATGAAGTAGGATGCGGTGACCGACATGAATCCTGGGGACACTTCTGACCCTGTGAGAAAGAGTCTTGGAGAGTCTTTGAGGCTGTTGCCAGTTTGTCATTTGAAGACCAAGCTCATCATCCTTGCCCTTGGTGGATCACACTTAGTAGAGCGCTGGAACTGTAACGCACTGTCTTAACTGGAAAGCCACGTGTGGGCTTAGTCCTTTGAAGTATGTGGTAGCTGCTATGTCACCCTCTGCCCTGTGATAACTTTAATACATAGGGTAAGAAAATAAGCCACATGGGCTGTAGATTGATCCCTGCCAAGGCTCAGCTGTCAGCAGCAGTGATGATGTTTGCAGGTGCTGACTAGAACATACCTGTCCACATCCGTACTAGAAGAAGATGAGGAGAATTATAGAGGTGAAACACTCAGGAGACATGTTTGGTTGCAAGCTAACGTTAAGTAAATGGAAGGCCGGTTGATCAGTGAGAGTCTTGGGTCAGATCCATCAATTACAAACTAATAAAGAGATGGTGGGGGCAAGGAGGCAGTGTACAGTGAGAGCAGTTTTCTTCACACTGTGCTTTTCCTCCTTTTCAGAACCCAGTACTTTAGGAAGTGCTGATTGTTGAAATGTATCATGACTTGAAGGCAGACTAGTGACTCACCAAATAATGTAACTTTACTACACATTTGTTACTTGAATACAATTTGAAGAATCTGCGGGTTATTTTCTTTCCTGCACAGAACTTCTAGTTATCACGTCATTTTCAAATGGTTTGTTGAAAGACAAAATTGCTCCTACAAAATTTTCTTTTACACTTCCTAAGAGAACTACTAATAACACTTTTAGACTGCAACACTTGCCAAGAGCTGACATTTTCAGAATTTCAAATGTCAATAAAACTGCTTAAAACATTGTAAGGAGGCTGAGTGAAGACAAGGGAGACTTAGCAGAACATATTAGTGGTTTTAACGCGGGTCTCCCGGTCTACTTAGCCTTAAAATTTATGTTCTGGAAAAGCCCATTTCCAGTAAGTCAAAATAACCTTCACAATGAGTTTTATCAACGTAAATGCTGAAGAAAAGTGACAGATACGTATAGTGCATAGCTTATGTGGAATGTTAGCATAAAGTTTTAACCCATTACCTAGTTACAAATGAAATAGCGTGTCCGTGAAATAATGTAGATTTGGGAAAGCAAAGGGTAACATCTTTTTTGCCTTGTAATGACTAATATGTACATGTTTTTTGGTGTGTGTTTGACATTACTACAGTAGGCATTTGCTGTTAAATATCTTTGTGCATTCAGGCACGTCTAGCTTAACAAACAAATGATCATTATGCAGTCTTACCTGAGGTCAGAAGAGTGGGTATGAAAAAATCTAGAACTATTCGCAGTGCAAAGAATAGAGGAAAAAGAAAATCTGAGACTTCTGAACCTGTACAGGTTAAGTAAAAACCTTGGTGGCATAGATAGTTTGTATTATATACTGCTTCTGCACTGTGTTAGGAGTAGTGTTTCCTAACACCACATTTACTGGAAACATATGTTCTGTCCCTCCTGTTTATGCAATTCAGTCTGGTACATGGAAAACACCTGATGCACTGAGCAAGTCTTTATATTAGGAACAAAGGCTTATGAAGCAATGCAGTCAAACTGCTGTAGCTTCTCAAATTTTCTTTGCTGTCCACACTGCCTCAAGAGAAAAAAAAATCAAGATTTCATCAGCTGTCTATAAACAATCAGTCTCAAATCCTGCCCCAATAAAGTGCTTTTATCAGGACAGCCTTTTTGAAAGAGTTTGGGATCCTGTACAAGTCACATGCTCTCCATCATTTTGGCAGCATTTTTCACAATTTGTCCAGATCCAGTCCTGTACTTTCTAGGTTAACAATGTTGGCAGGGACATGAATGGCAAAGAAAACAATCCCTATTTAAGCCTTTTGTTTGAAAGAAATGTAATGTTGCTAGCAACAAAATTATTTTCCACGGGGACGAAGACATCTTGTTGTGTTTATTGTATTCTGCAAAATACTGAGGATAGCTTTATTATAAGCAAATGAGACTTTCCAAGTAACAAGTACCCTCTGTTTAAACAAATGATTTTCTATGCAAAGGTTAAACACTAAGAGATTTTTCTTCTTCGAGTCATGCTCATGACTTTGGAAAGTCACCAAGCAAGTATGCTTAAAAAAGAAAATGTGAATGGAAAATTCTGAAGCATTTTGCCCTTTTAGTTCCTAAGAGTGAGTTATCGCTTCTCTACACCATGGTCATTAATAATGACAGATCTATGTGGTGCAGAGTTCACCTACATTATTGTCAGTAACAGGGATAGAGAAAGAATATTTATTACAGCAGAAGGAGGGAGGGGAAAGACATGATGTTGAACCAGAAGACAAGAGCAGACTTCAATGTTTTTCGTTTAGGCTGGGAGGAGGGTTAGCAGAGAGCATGCATTAAGGTTTCTTAGAGACTAATACAGCTCTCATTGAAGTCAGTTGAAATACTGCTAAAGACTGCATGCACTGAGGGGTGGATTGATTGGATCTATCATATGTTGTGCTTTACAGTACTTCAGTAATGCAGACTTATTTCACCTCAGCAAAAGCTCTTGTTGGTTTGGATTTGCAAACAAGCATAGTATCAGTCACATTTTATTTATTTATTTTGATGAACTGACCAAGCACTAAATCATGCTCATGAGATAATAAAAGAACACTCCCAACTAGTAGTGGAGAGAGACTATGTATTAGAGAGACTATGTAGTCTCTCATTCATTTTGAGGATATGAACTATAGATTTAGGTTGTGCACCCATCTTATGGCACAATTTGCCAGTTTTTTTTTTTTTTTCCTGATTTTTATCATTATATTGCCCGTTAATATATATATAATACATATGATTTTTCTTGCTTATTCTGTTGTGGGGAAAATACGCACAGTGTCCCCCAGA
Source organism: Tragopan temminckii (assembly GCA_028571105.1). Classification (NCBI taxonomy): domain Eukaryota; kingdom Metazoa; phylum Chordata; class Aves; order Galliformes; family Phasianidae; genus Tragopan; species Tragopan temminckii. Next base: position 49,611,876 of record JAOWBP010002052.1, on the reverse strand, counting down.
GCACTAGAGAGATCGATGAACTGATGCTATGACAGCCTCACTGAATACTGTGTACTCATTGGATTACATTTCATCCTACCTGGTGGTAGACATTTGACTGTGTGATCCAGAAGTCAAGGAAGAGAAGAAGCCTCTCAAAAGGAGTCATTTAAGTATCGGAAGCCTCAGTCACTGGACTCCATGTCATCACTGTGTTGAAAAATATACTTGATAATGGATGATTACTGGATAGAATGGAGCATGAAAACATGGTGCAATTTATGAATCGCCTGACAAATTATGTTCTACTTAAGAAATTATTTCCAGGTGATCTTGCATAGCATGAAAGGCAAATAGGTGGAACTGGGATGCCTGTTTGTGTTTCTGTGAGAGGAACACAGGATTAGGTTGTCAAATATCTGACCCTGTCCTTTAACTAGTGTTAGGGGATTTGCAGATTGCTCACTTTAAGTATAAACTTCTTTGTCACAGATCATTGTTATAGTAAGTTGTACTGTATTAAGTTATATTAGATTTGATATTTTTTTAATCTGCAGGCCTTGATTTTTTGTACCCTTGAAATATCCCATCAATTCCTGTTAGAACTACAAGCTAGCACAGAAGTTTGAGAAAGTGGTAGACACTGCAATATTTGAGACTGCTACAGACTGTTCAAGTATCTGTATGAACAGGTTCTCATTTGTACACTTGGATTCTTGTACTAAACTGCAAGTATCCATCACTATTTGTGAGCATGTCATTATGCTAAAAATCATCACTAAATATTGCTAATCAGTAAGATAATTATTGACCACTCTCTAAAAAGAATTTGTTAGTACTCCAAGCCCTCTCATTTCAGTTGGTGTTTACAGTCTCATTACTGAAAGGTTATAGAAGTAAAAAGATGCGTTCATAAAATGTCCTGAGAAATTAATAAATCCAGGTCTTGAGGGGGAAAACTGTTAGTGTATTACTACAAGGAAAAACAAAACTCAACAGCAGTTTACATGGTGCTAGCTCTGGTTCAATGTTTGTTTACTTCATCAAATAGTGAGACATAGGGCAGAAGATTTCACTTGATGGCCAGACAACCAAACAAGAGCATGATGGCACCACGATGTTAAGCTAACACCTGAAATGTCCATGCCAGCCTGCTCAGTGAATGAGAACTTTCAATTCTCTGCTAGATTTTTATCCAAGGAAACAGTCCCAGTGATGCTGGAAACGGCAACAGAAAAAGAACCACCTTGTAAACGGCAACTCTTTTTGCTGATGAAAAAAATTACCGACATCGTTTCAGTGCTTTTCCTGCTGTTATCTGCTTGTGCTTGCATAGTGGAGTCCCTGGTGATATTGGCACAGATGTTTGTTCTTCAGCTGTTAACAAAAGATAGAACTATTTTTTGTGTGTTTTAGTTTCTCTAAAAGGAGTGGGTACCAAGGGACTGATGTTCACCTGCTGCAAGGTGGGAGGCCCACTGTGGACTGTGCTGAACTGTTATATGCGAGTCTTAAAAAATCCTTTCTCTGGGCACTGAAGTCTAATTTTCAAAAAAATCTATTTTAAGAGGTTTCCATTCATTTTATTGGATTTTAGGGGATGTTGTTTCTAGAATAACTATAGTCGAGAAAAGAAATAAGTAACTAAACACCAACAGGTTTATAGCTTGTTGTTACATGACTTACTTTCTGCAATAAAATGATAGTACTCATCCTCTTAGACAGCAACAATGCTTCTTTTTGCATGTAGGTATCCTGTGGGATAAAAATCTATCCTCTTTCAATTTCTGTATGCTTTATTATTTCTTTTTTTTTAAACTTGACTTTTATAACAGTTGCCTATTTAAACTATTATCCTTTAAAGCAGAAGTCTGAGACCTGCTTCAGACATTTTTCCCCCCATTTTCTGGGAAAATAATTTATACTCTAGCGATCTTTCAATCTGTTGGACTGTCAGTTGAAGAAAATATTATGTAGCAACTGTCATTAGTACAAGTGCTTCAGTTTGAGTATTTTTACAAACAGTGGTAATATGTTATCCCTATCAAAATGAATATGCATTTTGAATTTCCTGATGATGATAACAGAGAATAACATAAGAAAATAAAATAATTGCAGTGTTTCATCCTTTATTAATGACACTGTAAACAATGTTATAGTTGAAAACAACATTGAGTATAAATACTGGAAAGGATTTGCACTGGAACAAGAAGTAGATTTGTTATGTAAGATCTTTCTGGAGAAAAAAAAAAGGGATTTTGAACAATTAGAAAATATTTTTTTTACTTTCCAGCTTTTGAAAGAACTGCAAGTAATTCTAGAAGTGATAAAGAAGAGCTGAGAAATTATATAGGCACTGCAAATATTCATTTGTACTCCAAATATTAGGAAGGGCTAAGAGTAGATCTTGCCTGCAGTAAAGGTGATGAGAGTTGGAGTTCTCCATGGTAGGTGGATGGACACATCCTAAAATCTTCCACAGACACAGCTGTAGGCCCAGAGAGGCAGTGGATGCCCCATCCCTGGAGGTGTTCAAGGCAAGGCTGGATGGGGCCCTGGGCAGCCTGGTCTAGTATAAAATGTAGAGGTTGGTGGAGGGGTTAGAGCTTCATGATTCTTGAGGTCCCTTCCAACCTGGGCCATTCTGTGACTCTGTGGAAAAAGGCCACCAAGTCTTGTTTGTCTTTTTGCACCCAACAGGGGACCCATCAGATCTGAGCAGAGAATGTTAGTCTGTTCCCCTTACTATCTATGTGATACAGTTCTGAAACATGATGTCAACTCTATCTTAATGTACCAATTCATGAATTTCTGTGTTTTCTGTGCTTTTTAGCCTGTGTTCATTATATGGTTGAGCCCACCAATGTTAAAGCCCATCTCTTAGTTTATCTCAGTCATGTTTTAAAGCATAAAATGTCTGCACTCCTCTGCTGCTGCCTTGACAATCAAAGTATTATTTTCTAAGTGAACAATAAAATACTGAGAGTCTGAGAGTTATTGTGGTGATATGAGCAAAGTTAGCAGAAGATCTAAACTCATTAAAGAATCAACTTGTGAGTGTTTTGATTTGGATAGTCCTGATAATTCTGGAAAAGTGTGAATCATAATTTGGTGTTTTTTTTTTGTTTGTTTTGTTTTGTTTTTTGAGAAAGATTTAATGTACAGATATCTCATTATATTGAAAATACACTACAGAGATCAAGTAATTCTTCACTTGTATGAAAGCGTGTGCATGTGCTCATATTTGAACTGATGGGCAGTGATTTGCTTTAACTCCTAAAACCTGCTCTGAGCTGTACTGACAAATCCTGCCAACTTTGCTGATAGTTCTAAAAGACTATCATCACTGTGTTTTGCTAAGTAGTATAGTACAATAGGCAAATACAACAGTTAGGGTATAGTAGGCATGGCAGGCACAGGTAGTAAGCAGACCTTATATTCAGAAACTTACATATCAGAATAGATACAGAAAAAGAGGAAAGAGTTGTTTGGCCTTTTTTTATGTTGATATGGTTAAATACATTTGCATTACATTCAATAGGAAGCATTTCCATGGTAATTTAATATGAAACATATATAAACTGTAACTAAATATTTTGTTATGTCTACAAGGGAAAGGTAGTGAGTTCCAATTCTGCAGGAGTCACCTTCTATTAGGGTTCTTTTCTATCCTTATTCTGTATGTCAGATGGATCACTACATTTAATTAAGCAGTAACAATTGAGGTGCAGATTATTTCCTGGGGATTAATGACCAGCTGGACAGAGTTGATAGCCCAAGGTATTGAATAGATTAGGCTGCATAGCCTCATGGATTAAGTATGAGCCCTATATATTAAAGGTAGTCACTTTGAATAGTGTAAGAGAAAGCATCAAATTTAAGATAAAGTCTGTATCTTTTATCTTTTCTTCCTTCAGCACCAAGTGTAACAGTACATATCCAGTCCTTGATCATCTGTTTGTCCTGAAATAACCTATAAAACAACTCTTTGCTCAGGAAGACAAGCCACTCCTTTTTTTACCTCCAGGTAGTCCTGTTGTAGCTGGGCTGGGCTAAGGATATGAGACACAGGTTTGTTGAATATTACATCTTTTTTTCAAAATATTGCACAAGTTTTTCAGCCTAAAACTAATTTTCCAGTTTTATTACAGTTTGCAGGCTGATTATGAGCAGTTTTGCCCTTGTACTGCATTAGGTAATTAAGTTTTGTAGACTTCATTTCGTTATTTCCTCTGGTACATTTCAGCATGACTGTTGTCCATATTTGTGTTGTATCTCAAATAAATATCTTGATCAATTTTACCTCCCATCAGTGCTTAACGGTCAAATTTTTGTGGAATCATAGGTTGGTTTGTGTTGGAAGGGCCTTAAAGACCATCTAGACCCCCCTCCTCACCAAGGACAGGGGCATCTTCCAGTAAACCAGGTTGCTGAAGGCCCCATCCAGTCTGGCCTTATGTTATGCCGAGTCCTTCAATTTTTGTTTGTGCTTTTTAATTTGCCTGGAGTTTGGGAGAACCAGTGGCAAAATCACTACAAGCTAGATCCTCTCTTGCTATTTCTAGCTGTTCACATTACCATAGGAGAGATAGCCTAAAAACCCAAAGACTCTGGTGATCTGTTGGAAGATGCAGTCCACACTTTCAAGTGGATTTCACTACGAAGTAATCTACATGAGCTGGAAGTTGGTCATACTCAACTTTCTTCCAGTCTTGAGGTCAGGACACATTCATGGGCCAGCAGTGGGATGTGCACACACTGTTACATCCTTTTGTTGCATTGTGTTTGTGTGCAGCCAAAATCAGTCTTGTTTACAGTTCAGGGTACCTGAGATAAAAATGGCTTGGCTCTGGGAGTTTCTTCCGGATTGTTTCTTCAGCATGTGCTTATTTTTACTGAGGAAGAATTCATCATAACTTGTGCTGAGCCATACTTTCTTATTTATGTTTATAGTTGGTTGATTTTACAGTATTTCTTACTACTACGAAGAGCCAGCTGATGCCTAAGCTTCCTGACTATCATTGTGCAGGCAATTTGGTATCTGATTTCTAGATGCAATTAACAGAAATAGGGGAGATAATAAAATGTCAGAATGTTAATACATACAATTTTTCCAGCTAAGTGCTTGTCTCTCATTTCTTTCATATTGCAGGTATGCTGTCACCAAAATATCTAAGCTCAGAATGCAGTATGTAAGAGAAGCACATCAATCGCTGTCTGTAAATTAATGATTTTCTTCACCCATTCCTTGATAGAAAATGAAAAATTAATAATGTCCTAAATATGCCCTAAAATATTCTCAACATTTTTCTGACTTGAAAGAAGGAATATATTATATAGTAATCCTTGTGGGCTGGGGTCTGTCCTGGCCCTATGCATTTATGTTATTGAGGTAACAATGGCACAAAGACCCCACATGAGCTAGACCAGGATCAGCTGTTATTCTAGCTCTTCCTCTCCCAGAGTGCCTGTGATATCTCATGCCCAGGGACATCCAGAGCCACTGTCAGGGACAGAGCCCTTGACTGTAACCGCCATCCCCAACCTACTGCTGACCATATTGTCATGAAACAAGGAACGTGTTATGCCCCATTAGATCTGTCTCTGTACACCCAAGAGATGTTGAGAATACTCCTTCTCAGGGCCTAAGTCGAATAATCTTTTGTTGTGCATTCTGAAGAAAGCTCACTATGTTACATTTGAGTAACTGGCTGCAAAGCACAGCCCTAAAAACTGAAATTCTGAGAGCCTCCATCTTGCTGAGCAGTCAGGGTTGAATTGCAAGCTGCCAGAGCTGAAAACGAAATACAGCTTGAGTGAATCCTATACCACACATAGACCAATGTTCAGAAGAAAATTTCATTAAAGAAAAAATGTGGAAAAAACAGACACAAGGACTTTGTGTTGCTGTAGCTTTAATGCTTTTCTCCTGTGCTTTTTTTCTTTTCTTTCTCATTCTTTTTCTCCTTAGCACATGCAATTTCATTAACTGAAATCTTAATTTTTATATATTAAATGCATACCTACTGGAAAACAAGATTTTTTAAACATAAATATTTCTACTTTTTCTGTATGAAGTCAACATGGGACTTTGCATTTTTTACTTTAGTGTACTGATAATTCAAATGAATAAAAGAAGTAACTGAGCACATTATTTTTTTGGATAGAAATGTGAAGAAACTAGCTGTACACAGATTCTGAGGTATGCTTATTTAGGCATTAAGAGCCCTTATGCAATTTGATTTCATTTTCTATGTGAATTTGTGTAATTTGGATTTTCCTTGTAATTTATACCATACTTTTGTAAAAACATAAACATCTGAAAAATGTTAGATAAATATCAGATTCCTATAGTTACTAATTAAAACATTTCTGTGTTTGAAGATTTGAATATTCAGGAATGTTTTAGTTCAACAGTGAATAAATTAAAGATAATGTTGTGAAAACAAGGTCCAAAAGAATGAAAAGTCTTGTTTGTAAGACCCATGGAAGAAAAAAATTGCTGAGGAACGGAAGTGCATGTCTCAGTGGCAGTTTGGGTGAAAATGCGAAGAGATGGAAAAAAAAAAGAGGAGAGAGTAAGTTGCGTGGGCATCTCGAGATCTGTATGTCTAATAGGCAAAAGTGTCTGGAAAGGAACAGATTTCCTGACTGCAAGGAGTGACTTACTAGAAAAGCAGAGGAAGAAAACTAATAATTGGGAAGAAAGAAACTAAGATAGGGACTTGGTGCACTGGAAATAAAGAAGAGAAATGGACAGTCAGAAGATAGCAGATCTGAAGCAATTTTTTGATATACTATCTCCACAAAGCAAGACAGAGATAATAGAGGAGCCAGAAGCCAGAAACAGCTAAACCTTGCACAAGATAGGAAACTGTGAGAAGGTACAGACTGCTGGATGATCAGCACCAGCATCTGACAAAGGCGTGATGTGCAGCTGGACGTTCCTTGATGAAAAGAATGCACCTGGCATCAAAGGAGCTAAAGGCAGTCCAGTGCTCATTTTGGGCTGGGTAATGCCACCATCTGCTTCATACGCACTTCCACATCAGATGCTATTTTGTCACACTGTCCCTCTGCTGCCATCTGTCACGTGGCAACAATATGTAATGGAATATTGATAGCAAAGTTCAACCTCTACTGCCATACCACCAACATCCGCCTCTGATGTTGTGGGCCAACATGATAAAACAGGAGGCATTACTTTAAGAGCAGCCCTTGCATTCATGTATATATAGTTATACATACATATACACATACATCTCCGTATTTAGAGGTGCATACACTATACACTTATGATCAAGTCTTTTTCCTAAGTTTAATTTTTTAAATTTGGAAATTGGATGATCAACAAGTAAAGAAATCTAATTATGATTATAGAATAGTTACAGCCAGAACCAGGAAAAAAATAAATCCAGAAGCAGCAGAAAGCAAAGCAGTATGTGGAGCTGTTATGAGCTGGTAAATTGAATTGCTTGGCTTTTTTTTTTTTTTTTTTATAAAATAAGAAAAATATTGTGTTGCTACCAGTATGCATATATTTGAATAAGAGAAGTATGCGTGGGCAGCATTTCTCATTTCCCATTTTGCTAGGAGGAGGAAAGTCGTTTCCAATCTCTTGAAAAGAGATATCAGAATAAATACTTTTATAAACTCGGTGAAGTCAAATGAATTGAAGAAGTAAACTTAAGGGAAACTGGGGTTTATTTATTTATTTATTATTTATTTATGCAGTCAAAAGTGCAAAAATTGAACTTCATTTCTAAAGCTGCTTCTAAAAAGTTTTTATGTCCTGAGGGACTCCAGCCCTTAGTTAAGAGCTGACTCAAGAAGAGCAATAAGACTAAGCAGAGAAGCTGTAAGGATTACAGTCTTATCAGGGAGGTGAAAATGACCAAAGTAAAACACGTCAGACTTTGCAAATGATAGTAAGACAAACCATCAAGGTTACTCAGTTTTATAAATAAAAATAGAACAGGGAAAGAAGAACTATAGCAGCTGTACAGTACAGATAGGTCAAATCTGCAAATTGTCTTTAAGCATCTCAGTATCTGAGCTGAACACATTATATTCAGTCAAGACAAATGATGTAGAGTAGTTGGAAACAGGAGTGTGAATATGGAAATGACAGACACTGATGTGTAAAAAACTCTTAAAAGAGCTAAATGATCCTCAGGCAAGGCATTAGAGTTCTGAAAGGACTAACTGGAAAAAAAATATATCCTGTTGGCTTGGTTCTGAGAGAGAGTACCAGGGGCATTTGCTGTGCTGGGTATTTGCTAGGAAGGCAGTGCAGCCTAGAAGGTGCACAGAAGGTGACTGAGGTGCTTCCAGATCGATACAGAACCAGATGAAGATTGAGAAGTGAGATTATTTCTCTTTGTAAATATCTAAGGCAGGAAAGAACTAGGGAAGGAAAAGAACTACTTCAAATTCAGATGTTGGTATAAGAGCAAATGGATAACAACTGCCAGTGAATAAATTTCTAGCTATCAAAACAAAGCATTTTCAGTAACGGGACAGGCCTTTACAGCTGAAATGGAAGAAGACATTCGCTTCTGTGCATCTGCAGAAAGTTCTGCTGTGCTTGCCCCTTCCTTTCTCCAAGCAGCGAACTAGTTAAATTGCAGAGTAACTCTAGAAACAGTGCAAACAAGCAGCAGCTGCACTATTGTTTCCAAATAAACGTATATTTAAATGACCTGGTGAAGGATAAGATTGAAGTGATAAGCAGTTAGATGGTGAACGTGTACAACAGAAAGTGTTACTGTAGACTGCTGTAGTCATTTTTTCTCTTCCAAAAGTGTTCTTAATAAGTATTAAATCTAATCAATGACACATGCCTAAAACCAATCTGATACATTTTATCCCCATGATGAAGACCTCAAGAATGTAGGCATGGATTTTAAACTAAGGAAGCTTGCCAGCACATGGCTTGAATGATCATGACCATTTCACAGAGGGATAATTACCTTTTTGTTCTCTTTTGTTTTTAGCAGCTTTTATTATTTTAAATGTATGTCCTCACCCTTGTGTTCACAGTGAAACTGTTTCCTTGTCTCTGACCTCATGGCTATACAAAGTACGCAGTGAATGCCTTCGTGGCCACTCTGATTTCTTGAATGCACTGGTGAGTGGTAGGGGTCTTCCAAGAAAATGTCTTCCCCATCTTTCTCTTGATTATTTTCAACAGCGTAATGAGAGGAATGAAATCATCATTTCTAAGGATATTTCAATATTTTAATGACAGATGGGCATAAAGAAAAAGCAATCTATGATGACAGCAAGTATCTTCATTCAGAAGGACAAAATGCATTGAAAACAACAACGTTTTAAAATTGTGTGCTGGTTGTGATGATTTCCCAACAGGCAGAAGTTAATTTATTTGGGTTACTGTGGCAGTATTGCTCAGGCTTGCCGAGCACAAAAGATGCTATAGGTTTTTTCCTGACTCCTGTCCCAAGTTAGTCAGACAGATTTATTCTCACAATTATATGTTTTCTCCATATATTTTAGATTGCTGTGATTTTCATAGGTCCTTAAAAGGAATTGGTTATTTTTTCTTAATTATGAAAACGTTATTTCAGTAAATGCAATTTAATTAAAATGAGAATTTCTGCCAAAGCGTTTAAATAAATACAGTATTCTTTTACAAGTATGAAAGGAGTTACTATTTGCTGTTTCATTTCCTCACTAATATGCTGGCATGTTTGGTTTGAACCTGAGCTTGTGGAAGTTTATTCTTAACCAAAGCAGTTCCTTTTTCATGTAAGTAGGTTAAATGTGAGTTGTAGAGCCCTAGGGCTCTTTTTGTTCAGTTTTAAAGCCCCCTCAAGTGGGCCTCTTTTAGAAACCTGGAATCATATGTTTGTAAGGTTGATCCAAATTACCATTAGAATAGCTCTTTTCAACTTTTTATTTATACAAAGAATCGTAAAAAAATGCACCAAACTGACAAGGTATTAAATCAAACTGAATAAAGACAGTTAATTTTCTTTTTTTCTCAACAACTTTTTTTTTATTTTATTTTCTTAATGGAAACTCTCAAATTGAAAAAATTGCCTGTAGAGTATGTTAAGGTGCTATGCAGTATAATAAAATGCTATTACTGTCACAAAGGTACATGATAAAGTGCATTTGCACAAAAGGCACATATTAATGTCAATCATTTTCTGGTGATTTATATACTAACTGTAGTGTTTTAAGAAGATCAATATTCTTTGTTTTGACAACATTTCAGAGCCTTGTACTTTCCTGACAACATTAATCTTTCTACCACAGTATGGGAGAATAATTTTAGTAATTAGAGATTGGCCAGTTTGGTGAAAAGATATGCAGTAATGCTACATTTGCATATTACCAGGTAAAAAACATAATTCATCTTTGAGCAGAAAAACACACTAGCATCATTCTAATTTTTAGTGGAATATAATGTTATGTAATTAGTATGAAGCTCCAAAAGCAGTGCTATTTTCATATCCTCTAAATGTATTTTCTGTGTATGTATACTAATGACAACCATCGAGATACTTTCAAAGTGTCCCTCAAGATATAACAATAGATAAAATTACAGTAGTTTTGAGACATAATTTTCTGATCTACTTCTCAGAAAGCATCAGAAATACTTTAATGTTTATCTTTTCTCATTCTCTCCTCCTTCTCAACCTCTGTATGTTTTCTTTCTTTTGCCCTTCTCTTGCTTGTGATCCATTTCTTTTCCTTATGGTACTTATTACTTTTTCATAGTAGAGTGGCTAAGTCAGAAAAAAAAAAAAAGATTTTTCTTGTCTCCTCCTGTGATGAATTCTAAATTTTTTCCTCTACTAATAAAAACCCCATCTCCGTTCCTACTTGTTTAAGAAGTTCCACAGCACCTGCAGAGCTCAGCTCCAAGAAAGCTTCCTCCACCAAAGTAGAAATCTTGGAGATATTTTTGGAGAGCTCTGGAGAGGTACTTAAGAACTATACTTCTACTATAATTTGATTTAACCACTGCTTACTTGTGAAGGCCTGGTTCAGCTGTCTTTTCCATCCTAAAGTTCTAATTTCTATAGGAGACTCAGTATCACAAGGGCCATATTTTCAAAGGCTGATATCAAAGCAGTGATTTTCAAGGTTTTTCATGACTTCTAGTCCTACACTCTTAAAATAACAGTTTGAGGAACATCTCCAGTGTTACAGCTATTTCATTATGTAAATAACTGAATTGTAATGTAGGACGTAGCTGCTGTCCAATGATTATGCATATATGATAATAGCTGTAGCAGCTTTGCAAAGACAAGGTCTATATTCCATACTGTGTAACTTACCGTTCATTTCAGCCTCCTAGATATCTTGTGGACTTTTACTCCAGTAAAACTCGGTGTGAAATATAGGAAAAGCTATGCAGTTAATTATAGTGAATACTTACGTGCTTCTCACTCATACTCCTCCTACTATGAGATACTGACAAAGAAAATGTTAAAAATATCAAAGTATATGTGGATAGGCATTCAGAGCTCCGATGGACAGGCACAGAACACCTACTCTTAGGTGTCTTGTAGAAATGGGCTCCCCTGAGAAAACCTGAGTTCATACACCACAATTCTTTGTGTGTTTCACAGAATCACATAGAATAACAAAATTGTAGGGGTTGGAAGGAGCATCTGGAGATCACTGAGTCCAACCTACTTCTAAAACAGGTTCCCTACAGTAAGTTGCACCAGAAGAGTCCAGACAGATCTTGAATGTCTCCAGTGAAGGAAACTCCACAACCTCTCTGGGCAGCCTGTTCCAGTGCTCTGTCATCAGCAGAGTAAAGGAACTTTTTTTTCATATTTGTATGCAACTTTCTGTGTTCCAGTTTGTGCCCTCTGACCCTTGTTCTGTTGCTGGGCACCATTAGAAAAGCCTGAACCCACTTTCTTGATACACCCCTTTGAGGTATTTTTAAGTGTTGATAAGATCCCCTCTGTGACTTCTTCAGAATTTGGTCAATGACTCGCAAAGGCAACTTTTTCCAATGGTGGAAACTTCGTAGGTAGAAAATTCATAGAAGACAGTGACCAGCCATTACACCTTAAGAGTAAGCAAAGAGACCCGAGAGCACAGCACAGTTTTCATGAAACTGTGATGAATGTTGTAGATTCCTACCATGAGCCACAGGCCCAGGATGGGCAGCAAAGACAACAGTTTGTAGCAGGATGCTGCTTGGGAATATACACACCTTGCAAACTTCATAGTGCATTCTCATGGCTGTGCCTAGCAGTGGGATCTAACTCTGCCCTATCAGACTGTTTTATAAGATTTTATTTATAAATCTGAAATAAGAAAAGTTGTAGGATAATCTGTTCATTGTTTATAGAGACTTTATAGTGCTTCGTGTGATAAGATAAACTGATGGTGGTAATTTAAACTTCCAAAATGATTAGGGGAAAAAATGAATACTTTCAACTGGCAGCTAATGCCTTATCTTACGTAACTGGTTTTATGCTACAAAACTGGAAAAATATGGTCAGCCATCAAACAACTACATGCTTTTATAATTTACCTTTAAATTCTGCTCATCAACTTTCATATGTCTGGGAATAAATAAAAGTTGATGAGTATTACCTTGCTAAGTGTACCACATAACTTTCTTTTCAAACACCTGATCTGATAAGCAAAAACTCAGTACATGGTAAAAGCCAATCACTGTAAATATGTCTGGTTAGAGTTAAAATCCATATCTTATATTCATTGTATTTATTTAGATAAAAAAGATTAAAGGTTAAGTTTTAGACATTTTTATGACTGCATTCATGGAAGTTTTTTCTTCTTTCTGTTTGCCATTCTGGCAAACAGGGCACTTACTTAAGAGCACTTACACAACCCTGCACCTGTTCATTTGTAGGGTTGTTAGGAAAAAATGGTTAAATCAGCACTGAACTCTTTGGGAGAGGATTTTATTTTTAATTTGAGATTGCTGCCATATGTATATCAGTCAAATCACTTGGATTTTCATATCAGTTAGAGCTGGCAAATAATTTCTCAGGGTTATCTTCTAGTGCTGCTTATTTCAACCTGTTCAGTGGTTCCAGGAAAAGCTGTGATTTTATTGGATTCTGTAGAAAGAACTTCCTGATCTCATTATGATTCCTGAGAGCTGGAGAAGATCCCTGACTGTCTCGCTAATTTTGTCTCTTCATTGCTTCAGAAGTTCTCCTTTTTCTGTCCTTTGCCAGAAATAGGCATTACGTTATTTTCTTTTGGAAAGTTATAAACACAGTGCAAGAACTGTGTAAAAGCAAGAACTTTTCTATGCATTAACCAAGGAAGTTTTATTTTTACCTAGGCTGCAGGTCTTGGCTCTTTTCTTTTAATGCTGCTACTGATTTTATCTACATACAAGTCAGTGCCGATGGTGATCGAGTGATTCGTTAGGTCGAGTTGGCTGATACAATCAGCTGAACTGTAGACAAAAGTCCCTGTGTTCTAGGTCCAGTACAGTCTAAAAGAATGTTTCAGGTTCAAGCCCCATATGTGGGAAATAAAAAATTGGTGGAAATTTCCAGATGGAATCATTGCACTACCACTGAAATGTAGCCACATTTTGTAGGATGTTAATACTATACAATAATCTGAGATATATACATGGGTACAGTCATGCACATTTGAAGCTAACAGTTTCCAGTACCAAAGCTGAAATTTGTCTGGAATAATACGGACCAGTAATTTTACTAAAATTGTTCACGTGAAGGAGTATGATTTAGATCTGGGATTATAAGCTTTGTTAAGTCGTACTTTGATAGAATCAGTTTAGCATTGCTTAAGTAGTAAATGTGTGAGGTGATAGTTCAGTGATTTTCTTTGTTGAACAGGAAATTAAATCACAATATTCTGGTGAATTTAGAAAATTTTATCCTGTATGTCCAAAATGTATGTCTTCAAGTGTAGATAAAATTTTTTCTCATATTCATATATATGAATTTCATATTCAGAGGAAAATTTATATGCATTCACATTATTCAAGCTCCACAAATCACACAGCAATCCAAGGACATGCTGTACAGCTTGGAAAGTGTCTTTCCCAGATAGTATCAAGCCCCCTTCTCTCTCGTATCTGCGATTTCCTTCATAGGCAGAAACATTCTTAGTACAGTGTTTGCAACATTTGAAACCTGCTTGCAGGAGAAGAGATGGTAAGATTGAGGCCCCTAAACAAAACACCTTCAGCTGTTGAAAGTTATCACCCATTCAAGCAGCAGAGCCTTCATAATCCACTGCCCTGTGATCAGAACAGTCATCGATGAATAACAAAGTATTGAATGAGAGGAAAGAATGCCACCATTTGAATCATTCTTTCACGTAGCTCTGGCATTTTCCTGAGGAGTTATGGAAATTACAAAGGTCTGATTAGTTTGGATGATTTGAAAGTTAATGTTGTGAAAGGCAAATGTGTTTAGATTGGTTTCGTATTACTTGTTCGCATTAGACGTTTTTTTACAGTAAGGCTTATCAGAAATTAGCTGCCTGAAGAGATACACAGGCACAGAAGAAATTAGTCATCAAAGACAAATGCCAGCATGAAGCTAGCCAGACTTGAGTATCCATTATCAGGATTCAAAGGGGCAGCAGACAACTGGAGTAACAGACCTTTGAAACAGAGCCCAGATTAAGCCTGTCAAGGACCACATTTAGATTTCCTCCTTTTTCTTGAGTTCTGATTTGACGTACTCTTAGAAATGATGTAAGGGTGTGATTATATGCAATTCAGCTTCTGTTTTGTTTTTTTTTTTTCCCTCTGCATATGTTTCTAAAAATTTCTCACACTTATTTTAATTCTACATATCCTAAATACATCCTCGAAGATATAGATAATTTACAGTGAGTAGTTCTTCCGTTTAATTTAATTTGAGGAATTTTGTTTACCTTTGTTGGTTTTTTTGCCTAATTTTTGACTCACTTAATACTTCACTGTGGGGTATTACATCGTGTAAACAAGGATGTATTTTGCTTGGGAGAAAATTAGGACTGCACCCAAGAAGAGGTGCAAAGCATTCCCTCCCATTTCATGCTATGACTAAAACAAGGCATATATGGGTGTTTATCCATTGCACACGTGCATGTGTCAAAGCAATGGAAATGCATGAAGTCAAGCTTACAAGAGCTCTTGCCTCCTCCCGTCCTGCTGGAGGGAACTGGAGCTGCCCCAGTGCAGGAGGGAGAACATAAAAATACAAGTCTCTCTCTTCCTGATTTCTAGGCCTCTCCCAAACTTTAGGAGAAGTGGAAAGGAGCTGTGATTCTGCAGTGAGTATTTCTTTCCTGGGGAATCTCACAGCTACAGACAGGCAGTCTGAGTGTATTTCTAATCTTAATTTGAATTCAGTTCTCATAAATTGGAGCAAATGTCAGTTTCATAAAAAAAATACTTGGTAAACTTGGAGAAAAGAATAACAATGTCTCTTGTGTGTATTCACATTTTGTAATGAACAGGAGTGTTGATTGCAGTAGGTCTATTAACTCCATTTGCTACTATAATTAGACATATTTTAAAAAGCATAAATTACATGCTGATATGTGGAAGTGCTGGATCTCTTGCATATGGAATCACTCAATTCTAGGGGACAACAGAAAGAAATTCAGTAGGTGAGGTATCACCAGCATTTTGAAATTAGTGTAAAGACCTCATGTGAGTTCAGAAATTTAAGAATAAAATTTTCAAAGAGCACCTCTCCCGGCTTCTTTGCATGCAATTTACTGCAATCCACAGTAGTCAGTGGAGGGAGGTGGAGTTGTTGGTTAGTTGGTTGGTTTGTTTGGGATATCACAACTGCTAACAGTAAAATCCTCATGCTTCTACTCAGTTCATCATATTGTACATAGTTCTTGTCTTAGAGAGGGATGTCATGGATGATATTTATCTTCAAAATTCACTGCCATTTATAGTATTATGTACTAGCAGACTGAAAATCTGAACTCCATGTGTTTTTAAAATTAAGGGTGTGAGTGAGCAGTTCTCATTATGCCTTTCATTTACTGTGCACAGTCCAACATTGCTCTTTTTTGTGCGCTGTCATATTTTTGAAACTAATTTTTGGTTTTGTGGTCTTGGCGTTTCTTCCATTTTTAAACTGTTTCTCATGCTACACTCTTTAAAAATCTTTTTTTCTTAAAAATGACTCTCTTCTTCCTCTCCCTCTCTTGAAAATGTTACTGAGGGCGTTTATTGGAACAGTAAGCCTTGTGGTGTCCCCAGTCTAGCATAAAGAAGTTAATTAACATTAGTTTTAGGTGATAAAACTTTGTAATAAATATTTTGATCTCATAGTTGCCTGAGTTGCACTATGTAAACCAGAGAATCTTTGAAGTCAACAGGAATATTATCTGAGACAGTGGTAGCTGGGCTTTTTGAGATAACTTGAGACTGCAAATAGCGCATAGTATATCAAAGCAGGAATTATACAAGCTCTAATGATAAGATTGCCAGCCAGGAAGCAAGACTATGTAAAATTGAAGGTATATCCTGATATCATTTTGTTGGCTTTTATGAATTCTGGATGGCGCTGTGTGTTTTGGCTTCAGTGGCTAAAAGTCTTGTTTTATTGTATTTATAGACCAGAACTTGTAATGTTTTTAATATGTTAATGAATTTCAATCTTTTATGTATTCATAAGAATTGTTTATAATTGAGTTAATTACATTCTAAATCATTTATTGCTATTTTAATACAGCTATTCGATTAATTATTGAAATAGGCTTTTTGAATCCTTAGTTTGAAACAACACTGGGATATCTAGAAGCCTTTTTATTTTTATCTACTTTTATGAGATTCTTTTCAATACTTGGATCACAAATCATCATGAATGGGCTATTACAAAATAATGGAAAATGGAAGTACAGTTTTAATTACGTATACTCCTGTTTCAAAGGAGGATAAAGAGTTAATGTCCAAAGTGAGAGAGGTAAGATTAAACATATCAGACTTACTCTTCCAGGAACCTCTCTCTAAAGACTCAGTAACTAGAAACAGCTATGATTGCTGGCTGACAGCATTTCTTATAAAGAAACGTCTTCCAAGAACATTTGCTGCTCCATCTTTGAGAACATGTATAAGTTCAGACCTGCAGAAACGCCTCTAATGCATGTCAGTAAAGATGGTATGCTTGAAAGCTATGTACTCTTAAGGACTGAGTTAGAGAGGTCTCAGAACAAACTCAATAAGGTGACGTACTGTTACAGATTTTATCCTTCATATAAGCCATTACGCTGGGGTTTTCTTTCAGTTGGCGGTTGTTGTGTTCCATATCTGAAAACTCCAAAGGTTAATCCACAAATACAAACAATCGTGTTCCTTCTCTTATTACTACCTACAGATTGATCCATGTGCTTCATATCATACTGAGGAAGTGCTTGTTCAAGCACAGTAATTCATTCTGTAAAGCTGTTTGAGATACGTGACACTTAAAGAAAAATGGTTCAGAAATGCCAGTACAAAGCAAACCATGTTATAAAGGCTGCATTGCCAGAAAGAAGAAACTGAGTTATTGGTCAATATAAAAGGAATGAAAACAACACACAAAATTATGGTTTATATTTTTTCTAGTCAGGACAGGCCAATATATTTCCTAGACAAACATGCTGAGATTCTGCAGGCAATGCAGCAACACTGAGAGAATGGTTATTTTAGAGTGTGTGCAAACATATACCATGTGCTTCATCAGTTTTTTTCCTGTCTGTTAGCCTAATGAAAGGAGTCTTCAGACAAAAGATGCTTAGTTATCTTTATTAATCAGGCATATTAAGAAATGAGGAGGAACAAGCAATTGCCCCAGTTAATACAGAGAGTTGGTGATTGAGTATTACTTAGTCTATGTTACAATAGAAATATTGTTAGTTTCAGAGAATTATGTGCTTTAAATTAGACATTGTGGATAAATCCTCTTCAATCTCCAAAACACTTTTCTTCAAGGCTTTTTTGGTGTGCGTTCTTTTTTTTTTTTCTAACATCAACTGAGGTTACATTTATTTAGCAAGAGCAAAACTTATATCATTAAAATCCAGTTTGCTCTTTATTCAGAAAAAAATTGGCCTTTATATAGAAGTATTATATTTGTGCATACAAATTAATTTCAATATGTTCCTTACCATACTACCTATGCAGCAGTATTTTAACTCATATTCAGGGGAGGAAGCACTAATAAAATATTCAGTACAGCTACTTGAAAAGGAAAAATGTTGGTTATCAGTGTTGTGTTTTATATATATTCATGGGCTATGAGACTATAGCATTCAGGCCATGTCGCAAAAGTAGGTAGGAAACGTTAATTTCTAAAGTTACTCTGAATTTTTTGCTAGAGTTGTCATTTTCTGTCTATTTCAAGTATTTCATGTAAACATATAGAAAGCAAAATTTATTTTCTGTGATGATGAAACAAAAAGCAGAACAAGGTAGAATGTCAGTTATTATGTGCTATGTAACATTTCATTTTAGATTTAAAGAACTGATGCATATTTTATTTTGAAAGGTTGACAACCTTCTTGGAACAGCTTATGGAATGTTCACATCATACAGTGATATGTTTATAACCTTCAGATTCACTGGGAGTTTCCTTATACCTTTGCAAGATTCTTTGTTATGTCTGTATCCACTTTAAGTTGAAAAAGTTACATTAAGTACCACTATGAGTATGGGAGATTCTGAGTATCTCTTTGTCTTTTGCAAACACTTTCATTTCCTAGAACGAAATGAAAGTGTTTGCTTTTGCAGAATTCAACAGTGAATGGAGTGAATTACTGCAAAGCAAACTGATTTTAAAATACATAGATATAAGGTTTAATAGATTGAAACATAATCTTCTTGTTTTAATGAGCTGTGTTTCATTTTGTAGACAACTTAGTCAATATTTTCATGACTTTGTGTTTTATGTGTGTATATGCGTGTGTCCTGGCATGTTTACGTAAAACTGAGGCAGTACTGTACATTAATGTCTTGTTCATGTCTGGGCAGATTGATTCCACGGATTGACACGAGATCTTTAAAAGTAATCACACTGGAAATATTTTATGTAAGTTTTGTAAAACTGTTGTGCGAAGTACATCCAAAATGCTTCAGTGTGATCTCATGTATAAGGACACTGATAACTACATACATGCTGCTTTTTCCAGTCACTTCCAGTACTGCTGGGACACGAGAATATACATATTCTACCCAGATTTTTTATCTGATGATTGGGTATAAAATGTAATACAGGTTTCAGTTCTTTAATCTAAACTTTATACACTGTTGATGTCATACAGTTCTTCACTGCACATCAAAAAAGGGAGGAGACTACATTTTTGAGCACTGCACTGAGCATTTTCACTACAGAATGTTGCTTTCACTCCTCATGTTTAGTTTTAGCAGCTGGACTGATATTCCGGAGCTTTGCAAACATTTGAAAAGGTGGTTGCATTGATCAGCTACTTAATTACCATTGATTCTCAGTGTGAGTACATAATCTCATGGCACAGCCTGAGTAACAACTGTTAACATTTGACTAATCAATTAACTATTTCAGTATTCATGAAGGGAACAGATAAGACTGATTCTAGTTTTCAAGTTCGCACTGTAGAAGAAATACCAGTTTTCCTGATGAAATACTAAGCATTTAATTTTCTTTACCTGAGACGTATGAGTCATTTTGACTTTCTATGCCTTGTATATGAATGTATCAAATGCTAAAATCCTCATGAGGAGATTGACTTGGCGAAAATGCTAATCAGGAGCATGTGCTTACTGTTGTCCTTCCACATCCATGTTAATTTCATTACTTCACCCTTGTGTTCATGTCTCACATCAGTAAAGTATTTCTGATGAAGAAAATTTTAAACTCAAGACCGGATTTACAAGAACACATGACCACAAGTAGACACAAATGAGGACACATTTCTTCTTTCATCAGCACATTTCTTCCAATGACATAGTGGCTCTGGAGGAACTCTGCGAAGGTCTAGACCACGACACAGCTCCTTGGCCCACTGCTTCTTGACAAGTGCTTAGTATATAACAGACGCTCTTTGGGAAGATTGTTTTTGCAGCTTTCTTCTCTTTCTCCACAAAGAGCTTTTCTGGACTGTCAGTATTTTCCACACATCTGTTTCTGCATCCTGGGATAGAAGAAGCCACAGCTGAAGTTGAGTTGGAGATGTGGCTAGGGAGGCCTGGTGCGCAGTTCCGGCTGTTATATGTTCCGGGGAGGATGCTGCCCAACACTAATAGGGCAAAAACCTCTTAGTCCCCCATCAATTCACAGAAAAACTTCCCTTTAATTTGTTAACCTTTTGGAACTGGTGACCTAGAGATTAATACATCTACAGTTTGTTACCAGTTTCTTTGTTCATTTAGTTTTTCTTATTAACGAGTTCCATAATCGTGCATTGTGAAAATACTACTACACTTCAGTAACATTACATATCTTGAAGGAGTTGCGAGGAAATAGGATTTCATTGAATTGCTGAAAAAATATTTTTCTGTTTAACATAACAATACCTATACTTCATAGTAAAATGTAGATACTGGGGAATTATCAGTACATACAATTTTATCAGTACATACAGCTTGTTTTCCTGAGTATGTTTTAAGAAGCTTTGCATTTCTGAAGTTAAAACTTTTACTGTTGTTTAGATTACTTTCTGTTCTCCAGAATTACTTTATTTTTAACCAGTTCATGATTTAAGGAAGAGCAGTTTTTCAAGAAAAGAAATCTTCTGTGGGTCAGATTCTGAGCAGAACACCATTTATTTTGTTCTTTTCACAAGTTAACTGTTTTTCAGCTTGCTTTATAGTTGTTGCATGTGATGTATTTGTCTTCAATATGATATTGACATTATGTTAAAGTTAACAATCACACAGATGTTTTCTTGTCATGTAATTCTATGTGACTGAAATCACTGAACTCAGGGGTGCCAATCCTTGTGGTTTTGTAAATCAACAGAATTCTGTTTGAGTCAGTGGAATTAATGTTGCATGAGATCACAGTGAAGTCCGGGGGTAATACTTGTGATCATTAACCAGAATATAGGCTGCAGAACTGGATCCATCCATGCTCAGAAGAGCCATATGCTGACAGCGATATTCACAAAGCTCATAGAAGTGATGGATAGATTCTTCAAACTTTAACATGTAATAACTAGTATGCACTTGAATGTTGATGGATATATCAGAATATGAGAACGAATGACAGACAGTGCCAGTTGCTCCATTTCCGTGCTATATTTGGGCTGGTAGATTTATAATGCATTCTTGCTCACCAGCACGTCTTCATTCAGTTACACTGAGTACAAGACAGTGAGTTTTGCCCATAACAGTTTCAAATACAAAACTGACTTATTTAATTGGGCATGGAAGTTTTCAAACACATTAACACCTACAGAGCGTAGACTATAGGCCAGCTAGTAAGCTTCATTTCTAAGCCATGAAATAATACTTAGATATTAAGTTGGAGCTTTTTGTAGGATGAAAGAAATTATTAAGGAAAAACTTGATCAAAAACGAGTCTTTTTTTTCCTAAGAGTAGTAAACTAGATCTTAAACCACATTATGTTCTAATTGTAAGATCAGGTATCAAGGGATGCTGGAAAAATGCTCACTAATTTTCTTCTTGCTCTTCCTGTAGTGGGTTAATTGAGGAAAGATTTTTAACAAAATAATTTTAGGCATCTGTTTTTTACTTTATGAAATTTCATGGATCAAATTACTTCTTAACTGTGATCTTGTAAGTTTGTTATTTTTTAATTGATGGGCAAAAATAATTGGAATACTTCCAGTCATGTTATACTTCAGGAAAACAGCTCAGACAGATTTTTTTTTGAACATTTCTGCAGTAACTATGCTAGTTAGCATAACACAATAGACAAAACATGATTCTGAATGCTTTTCAGATGTTAACCTATTGGCATTTCCTGAACAGGGCAAGAAAGAATCGTCATCAATCAGATATTTGTGATTTTCATTCCAAGTATTGCTCCAAGAACTTACATTTATTTTCTCCAGATGATTAAATTGTGATTTTTTTTTTTTACATTGACTAAAACACTTGAAAAGTGAAAGCTTTTTTGAAAGCTTAGTCTTGAAGTTTTCTCAGTTTTAAAATAATTTCTGTATCAGTGTAGCTACAGATGCAAAGTGAGTGGTTTTCTTCTTGACATAATGTTTGAATATCCAGCTATGCTTTCTAAGCATTATTTCTGTTGTCCAGGTGCACAGTGTGTGTAAATATGAAGTGGAAAAAGGCTGTTATTTAGAGTGAATCACCCTCTGTAATTAGGAATGAGAGTATAGTGGAAAAGGACACAGAGCAATACTTCTTATTTTTCTTCACATAATGACAGTGCACTTAAATGAAGAGCTGAACATTGAAATGGATGCAAAAATGCTGCAAATCCCTCTAACCAGGGGCTGTTTCAGGACAATGGAAGACTCCTAGGAATCTGACTGTTGTGGACCTCATCAGACCACTTGACCTCTGTGCACTAGCACTTCCAAGGGTGGGGAGCATGTACCTGGGTCGCAGTATGACAGCATCCCTGCCCACTAGGATGCTGGGAGTGGAAGCCACTCCTTGCAGACCCCTTTTTCATTCCTCTGGGTCCTGGAGTTTGCATCATTTTCAGTCTGCTTTTTTAACTGTTATAGTGTAATTTTTTTCTGATTGAACTTCCATTTCTCTTCTGTAATACAAAAATGAAACTGCAGGTTCAAAATAATAGAATTCATCAGTTACCTCCACTTGATGCTCTTCAAGTTCTTGCTTTATATTTCAGA
Source organism: Tragopan temminckii (assembly GCA_028571105.1). Classification (NCBI taxonomy): domain Eukaryota; kingdom Metazoa; phylum Chordata; class Aves; order Galliformes; family Phasianidae; genus Tragopan; species Tragopan temminckii. Next base: position 49,589,132 of record JAOWBP010002052.1, on the reverse strand, counting down.
AATAGCATGCATTTCTTACAGAGGTTTTCAAACTGAGGAAATATCTATGTGGACATTTGGCCACAGTTGGTGTGGTTAGAGTGATTAAATATTGGTTAGTCTCCATTTATAGGGAAGAAACAGTGGGCTTATAAATATTTAGTTAAGGAAATTGTATATGTTTCTTTCCCAAAAGGGAATGCTCTCATTTGTGCTCCAGGTGCCCTCCAGTATGGTAACAGCACTGTAACTGAAGGAAGGAGAGGAGATGGTGCGAGGGGTGCTCTGAAACTATTGACAGAGGCTCTGATCTGGCATTAGCAGAGCTTGAAGCTGCCTTTTCTGGCTAAAATGAACACTGAATGAGGATCTAGTGCCCAGGTAACACATACAACTGCCACCTTTGCCAAATGTAGAACTGCCACCTTTCACAAATGTGTTTGATAGGCATAACCTACTTGTATTGCCAGATCTGTTAACTATTCACAGTTCTGGCAGGCTTGTTTGTTTCACAGTGTTGATGGCTGCAACCCACCTTTTTTGATGAGTCCTAATAAAAATAATAGATTTTTACTTTCTGTAACTTAGCACCTCACCGTGACATTTTTAATACATTCTACTCACTTTTTTTTTGTAATCCCTTTGAAATTTTCACTGAAATGATTAAATCTGTTTTATTTTCCCAATGTGCTACTTATATATTTCCTCATGGTAGAAGGAACTGTTTGCTAATACTACACTGTGAGCAATCAACTCATAGAAATTAGAAAAAAAACTGCAAAAAAAACCACCTCTCTTGGGAGAAGAAGATATTATTTATAAACTTTGGACTCAGGAAAGAGAGAAGGAAGAAACATAATATAGTCCCAAACTAAAGTAATGTTGTGTAAACTTTATGGCTTACTCACATATGTATCTTATATTCCAACGCTAATTCAGCACAGGAGAGAGGAAGCTGGCATATAGGAATACAAGCTGGAAACTGACCCACAATGCCATTCCTTTTAGAATAGTTGCACAGTTTTCAATATACATATTTTGATAAATGTATACTTAGGTAAAATTTTTAAATTTTAAAAAATGCTCTGAAAATTAAGATAGATTTGGTCTGTAGTAATATTGGAAATCTTTAACTGTGTAAACTGTCTTCACTAATCTATTGCTTTTAAATTTTGTTCCAATTTTGCAATAGGTGTTTTGCTATAATTTCATTATGCTCTATTATTGCATTTGAAATGTCTTAGTACATTTGTAAACTGCAGTGCATACTTGAAAATACAAATCTGTTTAAAACTGAGTCAAACATGCTTCACTTTTAACTGCACACAATTTAGTTATAGACCTTTTATTGGAAGACTGAAATAAATGCAAACTTCTTTCTGCATATGTAGTTATATTATCCCTTGAGACATTTCAGCTAACAAGTGAAAGTGGAGACAGATCAGCTGTAGGAACCAGGCAGTGCAAAGTCCATTCTTTTACTGAATAAGTTCCAGATGGATCTCGTGGAACAGCCATTAATTCTGGAACTGGAGATGCAGTAGTCACCACAGTAAAAGATTTAAAAATCTTTGTAAAGGTAATAAGTCTGACATATATATTCAAAGAACACTAAGGTTTTCTCTTGAATTATCTCAGTCACTCAAGTTGGTCAGTCTTTCAGCTGAATGCTTTCACCTTAGCTGTATCATTCAAGAGTGCAACTCCTTGATCTACTTTTATCATTTCTTTACAAAGTGAGAATTTTCCCATTATTCTCTCTGGAAAATAGATTTACAAGAATAAGTTTCATGGGCCCAGCAAGATTCTGAAGTGTCCAGCACTAGCAATACATCTCACCGAAGCATAGACTCACCCCATGGAATATCTGATTAAACACTACAGTGTTCATTCTTCACAGCAGCGGCTGCCTGTCACCTCCTTTTTCTGAATACCTCTGTAGATAGGGATGAGTTGTGCCAGATGAAGCATGAAGATAGAAAACAGCCAGCTGAATGACACAAGACACACTTGGATGTCAACTATCAGCAGCACAAGAAACTTTTACGAGTCTGTTACATCTTTGATGTAACCCAGAGTTCTTTTATTCTTCACAAGAGTAGCCACAAAATAGTGATAATATATCTCTAAGCTGTGATGCCAAAACAGGACACCGTGGTAATCTTAGCAGATGTGCATTCAAAGATAGAGTGCAAAAACTTCTACATTTTAAATCAGAGTTTAGGAAATGACAAGTCCATATAGTCCCGTGAAACCCACTAAGTTAATAGAAACTCAGTGAGCAAGAGCTGTCTGTTAGTGATGTCCATGACCAAAGACCCTAATAAAGAATATTAGTAAAGAATATTCTGACAATGTTTTGCTCAATTTCTAAGACATAAGCTCTGTGAGCTTGCTGCCTATACAGGACAAATTCAAATCTCTGTTGTATGTTTATATCATTATTGTTTAAGTCCCTAACATCTCTTGTAAGGGAAGGAAAATATAGCAGAACCCTCCGGGCAAGCAAAATGTACCCGAATAGGATGTTACTCAAAAGGATAATTTAGCATTCCAAAGTTTAATAGTCTTCCCATCTCAAGTAATGTAGGCTGCATCCAGGATAACTTTATATGTTCTAGGGGAGAATGTGACATTGCAGAACTCCCTCAATATTGGTCAGGTTCTGGTTATGCAGTGGGAAAGGCACTACAAATACAGAGTGGTAGCTTCTTCACATTCGTGATAACAAGTTGATAGTCATCATACTTACAGACCTTTCAGCTCTGAAATAACTGAGAGCCATATGTTCTTGATTGGCGATCTAATGCATGTCGTTGATATAGGCAATAAACTCTACTGCATACTTTCAGAAAGATCTAAAATAATGAGTTTTTCACATCTGTTAGAGTTAGAAATTTTTCTGCAGGAGTTTTATATGATTATTTACCCTCTAATAGTGAAAAAAAGTAAGATTCAATAGTCAAGTATATCCAATAATGTATAGATAATATGACCTTCAAGACTCTCCAACTATCCTTTGGGATCAGATATCCATTTTGAGTGTATTACTAATATAACCAAAAGGAAAACATAAGATTTTGCTGGGTTTAAGTTCCCTTGAAGAAACAGAAACTTATTCAGACAAATAAAGACAGTAGTGGATGAAAAGATAATTTTGAAGAACCATAATAATTCCTGATTACTGAGAAACGGATCACAACCTGGAGGACTTCCCTAAGTGATCTCTAAATCTAACGGTCTTGAAGTTCTAAGACCCACACATCTACTTGGAGTAAATGGAGATGTGGAGTAATCAGAACTAGTTAAAATTAAATTATATGCTTAGACATTGTGTTTTCTTAGGTTTAGTGAACTTCTACATTCAGGTAAAGATTATGTCCCACATAATTCTTCAGATTCTGCCCTTACTATTGTGCAAGTTAGTACAGAATCTGTATAATTTTTATCAACAGCAGAACTTAAGTTACCTTGTGCTCTTTTTTATAAAAAATAAAAAGAAACATAGCAAAAGAACATCTGTGCTACGATATAGTTGCAACAGTGAAGAAAGTCTGAGTATAGGCATATGAAAGTTGCTTAAAATATCTTTGTTTCTGTGTATCCAGTCTCCAGGGATGGCTATGATTCAGCTTGAAACACAATTTTGTTTTGGATAAGGTGGACCTCTAGAGACAAATCTTGCTAGAAAGGTGCTCATTCTTTCTTTACTCCCTTTCACTTCTTGCTGTCTCCTCTCAGATGTCCTCTCCAGACTTGGGTGAGTGGAAGACCCATGGCAACAAGAGAATGCCCATGTTTTTTCTTTGGACAGGTTTTTTTTTATTAATCTTTGTATAATTCATGTCGGTCTAGTGATCAGTCCTGGGATTTTATCTGAGTCTTTTGAGATCAGCTTCTCTCTGCATGACTGACAATATTTTCCAGTAGAAATTAACCTATTTCATACCTAAAAAAGTCTCAAAATCAGTTAGCTGCCATAAATTTTTGTGAAAGTCCACACTGCAACTGGGGAGCTACTTATTAATGGTCCCACAAATGCACTGATGAGGGTAAAGACATACCATTAGGTGCATGAAAATCCAGATAGAGGTGAGCTGCAGTAAATCGTATTTCAAAAGTTCAGAATTGTTTTGACTTAATTTTGGGGTTTTGCACCATGTTATTTTAGAGTAAGTTGTTGACATTTAACAGAGTGATGACATTTCCTTTTTTGTAGTCGCATATTCAGGACCGTGTATTTATACAAGAAAAAGCAAAATACTGAATCTTTAACAGGTCGCGTATACTAATATTTTTGACTTTAAAAAAACAGTAAGTAAGTTTGATGGCTTAGTCAATATTTAATTGTGAACTTTTAAAATTTGCGGGGGAAGGAAAATGAAGCAAATGGTCTGATCTTTGTTTCAGTGCTGTTTTTTTTTCACACGAAGGACTTTTCTTTCATGATGAAGGCAGGATCTGATATCTCAGTCACATGGGTTTTGACTACAGGTTACCTAGGAACAGTAGAGCAATTCTAAACATAAGAAAGATGAACTTCGACCTTCTTTGTAGCAGATGGAACATTTTGTGAGCAACTGGTCATGTGTAAATGTTAACTTGTTTGCCTTTCTTAATAACCAACAAATGAACAACATATGCCTTTATTTTTCAT
>JAOWBP010002052.1:49550840-49578987 GCA_028571105.1 Tragopan temminckii | reverse complement strand
AATTAACAGTGGTGTTTTAAGTTTCAAAAAAGCTAAAACTCAAATCAGAGGTTTTCTACTGGGCTTGGATGTACTGCATGATCACTGAACATATATTTCCTGCGTACAAAATAAATTCAGTGAGTATTTAAACCATGGTCATCTAGCACGGTGCTTAACCATGATCAAGCTGTTTATCCCCAGAATCTCATATCTCATTATCTTTTTCCTGCCATACAGAACTACAATGAAAGCACCGTTAAAAATTGCATCATTAAACATCACGTAGAGTTAACTTAAGGCTAGCTATACATAAGTAACTCTGAAAGTAATGCCTCCTATTGATTTCTGTGAAAACTACAACAAAGAGCACAGTAACACTATTTGATAGAGCAAATTCACACCTACAAAACATTTTTTCATTATAGTAACTACCATTAGCTCTGCATTTTCACTAGCTATGAACTAGAAGCTGCATGCTGTGCTTGTCAAAATTTGAACCAGCAAAGGTGACCCACTGTTTCACAACTGCTATGAAGCACCACACTTGGTGCTTCCTCCTTTGCTAGGAAAATGTTGCCCACTCAGTCCATCTTTCATCGACCCAAACAGTTGGAAGTCAGAAGACACCAAAATTGGACAAATTGGTAGAATAGTCCAGCAAAGATTGTCAGTGTGCTTCATTGTCTTCAAACTGGTGTTATTGTGTTGCAAGAGAAAGATTGTCTTCTTCTCTGATCTGACTCTGGAAATTGAAGTCTTCAGTTTAGGTACCACTGCAATGCAGTGGTCAGAGTTGGTGGTTTGTCCAGGATCCAGAAGGATCATGTTTCCTATCCCAAAAGACAGTGCACATCACTTTACTCGCTGAAGGCTGCGTCTTGAACTTTTTCTTCAGTGTGGAATTCACATGTCACTACTCCATGAACTGCCATTTTGACTGCTCTTGGCTTGTCACTGGTAATGATGCAATCCAGGAAACTGTCAACTTCAGCCTCATATTGCTTCAATAGGTGCTGACAAACTTGCATACAATGTTCTTTCTGATCCTGTGTGATCATTTGTGGGATTCACTTCATGCAAACTTTGCAATACTTCAATGTTGCCACTACTGTTTCCAACACATTGAAGTCAATGTTCACTTCCATACACAGTTCCTTGATTGTAATCTGCTGGTTCATGCAGATGAGCTGACAGACACTCTTCATTTCAGAGCGTGAGGACTGTGCATAGCTGTCTGGAATGTGGCTTGTCTTTCATGCTGCTGTTGCCACTGCTGAAATGCACCGTCCACTACCTCGATGTGCTTACATTCACTGTTTGGTCTCCATAAACCTTCAGCAAGGGTCAATGGGTGCCAGTTTTTCCACATGGCAGAATTCAGTGGCACATCTTTGCTTCATAGACACTTCCATGTCAGACACCATTTTGTCGGACTGTCCCTCTGCTGCCATCTGTCACGCAGTGGCAACATGTAACAGAATATCAGCAGGAAGGTTCAGCCTCCTCTGCCATACCACCAACATCCTCCTCTGAAGTCATGGGCCAACATAATAAAATAAGAGGCATTACTTTTGAAGCAACTTTTGTAGTTCGGACAGTGCAATATAAACACCTCATATTTCAAGAATATGTAAAGGAAAATGTCTTGCTAAACATACTTGAATCTCCTGATGCCATTCTCAATTTTTTCATGGGTGATAAGACATCAGGATATAAAAAAAAGTTTTGATGCCTGCGTTTCTAATCCCAGAAGACATGAAATCTACTGAATATGTATATTACACCAGTCTTAAAGGGTATTTACACTGTTGTGATTAGTGTATTTTAGAAGTGTTACTATGCAGTTTAAAATAAATTAACAATCTGCTCAGATTCTTCTGGTATGTAGATCAGATTCTCCAATCTGTCATTCATACTGTACATATACACATACATACACACATTTATTTACATATAGGCTTATATACCTTCAGCAATTTTTTCCTTTTGGAATTTGATCTATAATTTGTCAAACAATGTTTCTATGGGTTTTTTTATGCCGTGGTATCTTTTTATAGCATTTTAATACTAGCATTTTCTATTCAAACTTCAGTTTTGAAGGCATTTCCACAAAATGTGTGAATCTCCCTATCTGCAGGGTGTCCATGCTTGTTTCTGAGAAGCTCCAAATTGGTTGCTATCAAGTTTAAAGTGTGTAGTAGCTGTCAAATCTCAGAACAGGCTGTGGGTGATCTTATCACTGATTTAGCACATACTGGGAGCCAAAATAATACCAAATAATTGGCTGATTTTCCACCTCTATGTTTGATGGCTAGGAGCCATCAACTGTCCTCAAAGACAGTGTCTCAATATGGGGGATATGTAAGCATTTCCATACTCCCAGAAGTGTATGCGCGTTGGGGCTGATCACCACTCTCTTGTCTGCTTCACATAGGAACGAGTCGGTGCACACTCCGGCCAAGTCTTTGGTCTGAGAAGTTTGTTAATACAGACTTGAGTGAAGGCTGGGGTGAACTTCTGGATGACAGTTGCTAATGCTTAGCTTGACTGTACTTGTTCTATAATCACTGTGTGGTGTACGAGGTTTTTTCAACAAAGATTCTACTTCCCTCATCCTGCTTCAGCAAGTGAGGAACCAAAAGGGTGGGCAGGAGGAGAAGGCCTGCGGGGGGCTGGTGGGAAGAAGAGGTGGTTGTGGGTACATCTCTGTACATTCTGTGAAGGAAAGAGAAACTGAGCTGGAATCTATCAGTGTAGTGAACTCCAGACAAATTGTATGGCACACGGCAGCCCTCCAGCCTAACTTTGGAGCAGCTCTGTTAAACTCAGCAATGTAGATATTCACACTTAATTTATGCCTTCCGTGATGACTGGCTGATGTCTTCCTTTTACTTCCTCCAGCAAGCACGATGTTAATCACAAAAAGAAACAATACAGATGAAGAAAAGCAGATCAGAAAGCTTTGGTGGATAGTGATCTCTGCACTGCCTCTTGCCTGCTGTGTTAATCTTGGGTGATAGCTTATGAGCTGTGATAGTTCTCTGAGAGTTTTTACTACATGAGAAATGATTTGTGAAGGAACATCATTCAGTTTTTCTACAATGATATTGCTAATGAATTTAGAATCCTTCAAATTTTTATCCAGTTAACAGTTATTGACTGTGAGTCCCATTCTCTGCTCGGACAAAGTCATCATTCATAATAACATTTTGTTAAGGATCCTTCTGAGGCTCTTCTGTCTAAACAAGAATGCTTTCTGGATGTTCAGAAGATGGCCTAATTGAAGCTTAGTAAACTGTGCATGAGGAATTGTGTGATACTAACTTCAGGTCACATTGTTTTAGGCCTACATCCTTCAATGTGCAAGGTTCCTGATGGAACATAGGAAAAGGCAAAAATGTCCAAGGACCAAGTAGACTGCCCCTGATGGTGTGTCCTGTGATGCACATTGCAGCCTACAGAATAAGTAGTTATGTCTGAAGAGGGAGTGTGAGAGGGGATTCAGGTGTGGGTTCACCCAGTGCTTCTGCAGAGCTTAGTTGTAAAATCCAATCCCTGGCAGGCAGTCACTTCTCATCAAGCTGAAGAGAATCTCCCTGCATGACTAAAGCTAAGCCTATAATAACATGTAAATATTTGCCTTGTTGTTACTGCATATCTGGAGACTGGACTGTCTCCCAAACAGAAACAAATCCCTAGTTTTTGATGAGGGGACAGAGCAGAAATTCTGCTACTATAGACAGCAGCACAAAGAAATGTCTAAAACATTCAGCAAAGCTTTTTCTTTGTTAAATCAAAGTGCACAGTGTTGACCCTGTGTAAGACCACTGTTATGCATTTTTAATAGGAGTATTGTGAGCACTTGAGAAGCTGCATAATGAATTTCAAGCATGTGTTTGTTCTGGTTTGTGCTCTCACAGTGAAGAGAGGGGAACCGTAAACCCTGAAAGTAATGTTAATAAGTAATAAGAAACTTCAGAATGCATGAAGTCACCTTCTTTAGAGGAAAGGTATGGTATATATATATATATGGTATTATATATGGTATATATAATTATATCACTTAATATTAGGATTTCACTTCTGTTATAGATCTCTGAATGTCCCACAGAATTTTCTAGTAAAAACTTTTGTTCTGATTAGTAGCATAAAATAAAAGATCGTTACACTTTGAAGTATCTCCATAAATAAAGAAAAGTTAATCTAATGGTGCCATGTATCTAGGTTAAATATAATATTTATTTCCCATTCAACATTTTCATATCATCTCCAAACAAGGAACTTATGTTATTTTTTCTTAGTCATTTCACAGTAAATAGCAAAAATACCTCCCCCCCACACCCACATTTCCCTTTCCAAGGGGTGATGTGACTCAATTTCCTCATTTTTTCCTTACCAGAGGAAGGAGTGTAAGCTCTGCAGAAGTAAACTTGGATTTACAGTTACCTTGGCAAGCTGCTGTGCAGCCGGAATCATATTAAGAAGCCCCAGTACAAGTGACAGCCTGGCCAGCAGGTACATAAGAATGAGAGAAGAGGTTTGTGTCTGATATCTCGCAGGAAGTACAGCAGTTCCAAGAAGAGGTGGATATGTGTCTCTAAAAAAACTAATCCTGCACATAATGTTCTTCAAAAAAACAAAAAACAAAAAACCACACACAACAGACTTTTCAGTATAAAGTATCAGTTCTTAATCCCTCTACAGTGGTAAATATTGTTGAAACTTTAAATGCTTAGAAGGAGTTGAAATTATTTTGACAATTAAAACACTTTTCTTATTAAAAGCAAAACAAAACACAAAAATCTAAATGGTTAGAAATGCTAAAGCAAGCTGAGTTGGAATTTGAAACTTGGCACTTGATGTGAATACACATTTCCTTCAGGTGTTGCAACTCTACTTACTGGGGGAAGAAACTATGAAAAATATCCCTGGGATGTTTGTAATCACACACTAGTAGGATTAGGAGATTATGATGAAGCTTCTTCCTTTACAAATTTATATCACACTGAAAATTTCTTTATTCCCACTGTGATGAAAATGTGATGTTTTCTTTTCTCTGGGAAAAGTGAAGGGAATGGCATCCAGCCTGGGACTACTTCTTGGCCAGCTTTTGTGTGTGATACTGTATTTCCTCCAAACTGTGGGGAAAAAGAGGAGAATGAATGGAGCTATGCCTGAGATGTGGAAGATTTAAATGAATGATAGTAGTGATTGTGAGTGTTTTTGCAACTGTTTTATGCTGTGAAGCATTCTATGTCATTTACCTTTTCTCTCACAATAATAACTACTTTCCTTATCTATCTGCTGGGAAGATAGTTTTATTAATGCCATCTAGGAATCTGAGTTCTGTAAACTAGGGGTTGCTTTCAGTAGCTTTCAATAGATACCCACAGTGGGCAGTGAGGGTAAAAGCATGATTTACATTTATCCCATTCCCCTTAGTGAAACTCATTTTATGAATTTTCTTGGGTCAGTAAAGAAGGCTCATCACAAGTTAATTTCAGAGCATTCTTGATGTGAATAGAAAAAATACAAGGGGCTAATTTTAGCACGTACAGGAGGAGACAGGAAAAGAGCAAAAACCTAGTTTCTTTTAGGGTTGCATTGTATCTTGCTTTTCCTGGAAGAAAGGACGGATGAGGAAGGTGACTTCCTGTTCTTTCAACCAAGAGCTCAGTGTACTTTGCAGTACGTGGCCAACAGTTTGTACAAAACTTCTGTGCTATCTCTATGTTCATGTTTAAGGGAGTGGTAAGAAAGGGTTGAGATCTTCTCTCTTTCTTCAAAAGAAGTGGTTGCTGTCTGTACCCAGACTACGACATCTTACTAGGACCTCATGAGCAATGTGGCCATCCTGTGGGTAGAAGGAGGGGAGAGAAGAGCAGGGCACTGGATGTGATTCTGAGTCATGTTGTGCTTTCCAGTCTCCTCCAAGGAAGCTTGGAGCTTGTTTCAGGATCTCTCTGAGCCATTAAGATTAGTAATCAGGGCCAATAAATTTTAAAGAGAATGCAAGAAAGAAAGTTGCTGCAGGACTGCAAACTTGGCAATATTGTTCTACCTACTATAGATAGCCAGTTCATCTGATTTATTGCCTTTGGTATAGTAGCTTAATATATGTATGTACTTTCTCTTCATCTAATTAAATTTTGCAAATACATTCATGTGCACTTTGAGTCTGTACTGGGTATAATATGGTGAATATACACAATAGTTAAATTGTGAGATTCTTCTAATTTCAAATCAGCGTTCTTCAAATAGATTTAACATTGACTTTGCAATGTTACACAATATTACTAAAATGTGCCAATTATACATGCAAACAAATGAAGAAAAATATTTACATGTCAAGAATGCGAGTTTTGTTTTTAATTTTGTCCCATGCATTCATAAAATTTAGTACTACTAAAGCAATTTTGACTGGATTTCGGTCAGTTAATCATTTTTTTGTTGTCTTATACTTTTGACAGTGGTTTGTATGCACTAAGTAAAAGGTAGGATGAATGGCCTATTTCTGTCTGCTTTCATTACTGTACTCTTTCTGTGCACTCCATCTTATTCTCTGTGTATGCCTACTGGGACATTAAAGATTCTGTAATTATTTCAATAAGATGAGGGTTATAGATTTTTTGTTCCTCTTAGTTGTTTGCTAATAAACCTGCTTCTGTCATGAAGTCTAACAAATTTCTTGTTTAATATTGTTGTTTTTTTTTTTTACATGGTATATCAGAGAACATTTTAAAGGGTCAAGATTGTGCAACTTATTGTTTTCCTTTGCTATCGTAATGGTCTCAGAGTGGCTCCATAACTGAAAACTCCAAAGTCATCATCATCCTTTTGAAAACATGAATATTAAAACTGTTTTATTTCTGACTTCAGAATTTGAAGGAAATTGGGACAGTATGAGATATTTGATAGTTTAATCCTCAGTGTAGTTTTAACACTGGTAGGAAGCATTCTTATGATATCACAGATAAGATGTCAAAGGACCAGCATAAATTGGATAAACTGGAGCACAGCAATAGTATGTTCTTCATATGTGTTCATAGGATGTTCCCCAACACCAAGTTCTTTGATCTTGTTATAAAACACCATTTTTAATCATTTTTGTCACACTGTTTCAGCCCAGGATAGGGTGGAGAACTAGATTTTGAACAGGCTAATGTTCTGAGGTGTGTCCTGCAAACGCTTCAGACCTGTTCCCAAACCTGAGATCCATCTCAGTAGCTCTGCCACTTCCAAAGTTGACATTGTTTTTAGGTAAGGTTTCCTGGATTATGCCTATTCTTACCTTCAAAAGTGCTCATTTCTGACAGTTCTGAGTAAATAATTATCAGGCCTCAATACAGTGATTCTAAATAGCTCTTGGAAGAGAAGTGCTTTCCTGAGATCACTTTGCTCACTGAAGAGTCATTCCAGGTACAGAATCCAGCTGTAGATTCTTCAATGGCAGCAATTTTCATGTTTCCTTCTGTAGTTGTACAGAGCTTGTTTTTGGAAGCAGTTGACGGTTACTCAGCCCATGTGAGACTTATTTATTTTTACTTACGGCCTGCATGAAGCATTAACAGTTACTGTTACATCAAATCTGTCAGTTGTGTAGAGCTAAACCCTTTGTTTCTCCAGCTCCCAAACTGGACGTTGTCGCTGACTCTTTCTTGCCTGCTTTGTAGTGACAGTGTGGCAGTTACTGTCTTAGAAGAGTGTTTTACCTTATGTACCTATCCAGAAAGCTCTTCCTTGTCTTACTGACACTGCCCTTATAATTGACTAGCGTGTATTTTTCTTTTAAGTTTGAATAAACAGAGGACCTTCTGAATTGGTCTTGTCAAACCTTTTGGAAATTGTAGTGGGTTTAACACACGTCATATGCTTTATAGTGAAAGCTGCTATTAGCTCTACTCAGTAGCTAAAGCAATTTAGCCAATTGCTCTACAGATAAATTCCATCTTTGCACTCTGGTATTTCCTGAGACCAAATGGAGTTCTGGGACTTGACTGCAAATGTTTTTTTTGCACTGCTTCTTAATGCCAAACTTTATATACCCTAGTTTCACAAATTATTAGATGTCCAGTGCTAGCACATTTTAAGAAATGTGTGTTAAGTTTCTGCTGAGGATTGAAGTCTTCCCATGCTACCTCAACTCTTTGATGTTTCCCAACAAAACTATATAAGCTTCTGCTCTAGTTAGCACTCACTTATCCAGAGCAGCAGTAGTTCTGTGAAGGATAAAGGCACATTGGATGTAAGAAAAAAAAAACCGCAACAAGAACCATAGAATCATGAAATTATGTAAGTTGGAAAAGACATTCAAGATTATCAGATCCAACCATTGACCTGGCCTACTAAGTTCCATCACTAAACCATGTCCCTTAGTGTCATCCACACACCTTTTAAAGACCTCCATGGATAAAGACTCCATCACTTCCGTGACCACCCTCTCCATGAAGAACTTCTTCCTGATATCCAATCTAAACCTCTCCTGGCACAACTTCAGACAGTTTCCTCACATGCTATCACTTGTAATCACCCTCCTTGCTGCAGCCTCCTTTGAGGCAGTTGTAGAGAGCAATGAGATCTCCCCTCAGCCTTCTGCAGATTAAATAACCTCTGTTCCCTCAACCATTATTCATATGTCTTGTGTTCTATCCCTTCACCAGCTTTGTTGCTCTTCTCTGCACATACTCAGGCAATTCAATGTGCTTATTGTAGTGAGGGATCTAGAACTGACCACAATATTTGAGTTGTGATCTCACCAGTGTCCCCAGTGTACAAGGGAGCAATCACTTCCCTGGTCCTGCTGGCCACGCTATTTCTAATGGAGGCCAGGATGCCGCTGGCCTTCTTGGCCACTTGGACACACTGCTGGTTTGCATTCAGAACCAAAGATCTAGGACATTAACTCATGAAGAAGAGTGATGATAGCCACTCTCACCTTGTAAAAAGAATTGTGATAAGATGCTGGAACAGGATACATAGAAATACTGCAGTAACTTCCTCACTGGAGGATTTTTCTTTAGGAACAGATTTGGTGCTAAGTTGTTGGGAACTGCACACGTACTTAGCTGTGTGTTGGTGAAAGACATTAGAGATCACTTGAGACCTGTATTGCCATTACACTACGAGAAAATAGTTGAAGGACTGGGGCATTATGAGTAGTCTTATATTTACCTCCCCCACTATAATGTAGGCACATTATCAAACACATTACAAGCTCATTGATACCCTTTACGCACACTCACAGAGTGAAGGCACTAGAGCATTTTAGGATGAGCCTCTGCTGGATAATGACAGGGATGTTAAGAGCCCTCCAAAGATATGAATTGCAACTTTGGCTTCCTAACCATCTGAGGTTTTGTTTACCTGACAAAACTCCTGTTGTCTTGAATTCATGTCATTAGCAAGCAATGCAGATGAGATGATACATATAATCCTGGATAGCAGATCATCTTTTGTTGGTAATTTTTAAAAATATGTGGCCTACACAGATTTTAAGGTTTATGAGGTACCAGGCTGATACGTAGACCAACCTCACACAAAAAAAGGCCAAAAATCATACTGATTTAAGGATTCAATTTATGGAAAACATTTCATGTTTGTACATAGGTGGCTTCTGTGGGAAATTATTCTCAATCAAACATGTATGAGTTCATATTTGCAGTTTGTGTTCAAAGCTTCTCATAACCTTAATTTCCTTTTTCATTCATTTTGCCCTGAATGTTTCCTCGTGCTTCAGGATATTAGTTGAAGTGCAGCCACGCCAGAATTGGACCTGATATTCCAGTAGTGGGCTAACTGGTGACTTGCTGCAGAGCCGCTGCTATTCTTTACTCCCCTGTTTATAGTAGGATATTCCCTTGTTCTTACGTATGTCATTCCTATCTATGTTACTCTAGCAGTTCATGTGCATCACTGTCGTTTTCCAGCTTGATATCTTCCATTTATGAAAGCAGCCTTTACAAAACTCTGTTTGAATGCAGTTCAAATGAGTCCACTTCCAATATCTCATTCATTTGCTAGTTAAGGCTTTGTGAGCTCTTTGCATTTCTTCCAAATTTTTCTAGGTGAGGGTCAGAGATTCTGCTTATCTTTGAGTTGAGAATGTCATGCCAAGAAGAATTTATTTGACATTTTTCCAATAGCATTTTTTTTTCACGTGTCAGTTAACTGGGTATTGCTGTTTATTATGGATTACATTGAGTTCATGCACTATTTTAATACAAGTGAACTGAAATCTAAAGGATAAGAGAAGTACAACCATATTATGTCATTTCAGGTATTTTTGTTAGCCAGGCTTGTGATGTCATGATAAAACAAAGACTTCTTTAGTAGATTTTTTACCTATAAAATCAATTTCAATGCGACTATTTCACCTGTCTTTTTAGTATTTATTATTATATCATTTAACAGCCTTTGATGAATCCAGATTCATGCTAAGATGATTACTCTCTGTCTTTATTCTATTTATGCTTCTCAAATATGGATACATTATGGTTTTTATACCCAATTCACTTGAACTTCTCCACTATTTCAAAGTTTATTAATAAGTAAATCAGGGGAAGACACCAAGATTTCCTGAGCCTATTCCTTCTGAAACTTTGAGTAAAAGTTCTTTGATCCAGTGAGTTTATTGCATTTAAGCTGTTCAGTAACCTACATAGTTAGAAAGGAACTCATGAGTATTTGGTTCTCACTGCAAATAATGAATATATCACCTTTCCTCTTTGTTAAATATCTCATTGTCAATTTTTGAGACTTGAGCTGTGCAACTGCCCAGATTTCATTGGTTCATGACCCTAAGTACACCAGAAGTTTTGTTTTCTGCTGTCTTCCATGCTCAGTAGTCTACATTTCTAAACCATTGATTGGCACTTCTACAAGTCTACATTTTCCTTTTGTCATATTTGAAAGAAAAAATACTCCAGCTATTTTTCTTCTCAGTGAGGATATTATGCTCCAAAAAACTCTTCTTTCAAGACCGCAAGATTATTTGTTTTTTATAATCTGATTTTGAATATTCTTTTGCATTAGAATATCTACTTTGCTCAGAGTTGTTTATAATTGTCTTTGAAATTATTTGGGAATATAGATGTACGTGGGATATATACATATATGTAATACTGCTTTCACATTGCAATTGAAATTCATTTGTAATTGTTACAGGCAATCACCAAATTTAGGCAATGATCAAGTTGTCTTTGTGGCCTAGTACATAATGATTTTAAGTCGTTTGCTTTAATTTTTATGTTGGTAACAAATGTGTAGTTTTAAGACATTTAAAAATAACATCAGAAGTTTTCTACATGTCTGTACATGTTTCTAAGTAATTTTTAGTCTCACTCCTTCTATCTTCTCATCTGTGTTGGACGCTATGACTGTTCTCAATCAGATACAACTGTCCTGAATTATCCTGTAAGTCTAAAGTATGTAAATTATATCTTTAATGTGGAGTCTCACATTCTTGCTCCTCTTGGCTGTCTTTCATATTTAGGTTTTACTGGTAAGTTTTAGTCATGTGAATCACCATGCCAGTTTTCAGTCCTACCGAATCATGTCAAATTTCTTTATATCAGCATAGGAATGTAATCTGTAATTCCTCTTTGTTGCTCACAGGAGAATTTTTAGCTCTCTCTAGTTTGTTTGTTTGCAAAAATGTTAAAGTTTACACTTCGTGGCTATGTATTAAATAGTCCTTTTGCACTGCTGCTTGAGCTCTTTGAGTCTCTTGTTTTCAGGTGCAAAATTACTTGGAAAAATCAGAGCCATAGAAGCTCAGTCATGAGAACAAAACAGTTTTTTACACAGTTTGGTTTTTTTTTTCTTTCTTTTTTTTTGGTTTAGCTTGTGGTTGTTATGTAATGAAGAATATGTACAGACTTTCTTTCTCTTCTCTTCTCTTTGCTTAAAACAGATCAAGGTAAACAGTTGAAGCTGAAGGAAACCAACTGTTTTTCCATTCACCTTATTATTGAGCTGTGGTTAAAAGAACTTCCTTTTTGGTACTATCAAAAGATCTCAACTTAAACTTCAGTTAAACATGGAGTAGAAACAATCTCTCTCAGGGATGGGAAAATACACAGATACACTTACTTTTGCTTAACAAAAGACTAAAAAGTGTTGTGTTAAATGTGATTTGAAATTTTTCCTATACACTTTGTCATATACATGAGAGAAAATAGAAATATTTATTTTTATTCTTTGTAATTAAGTGTTGGACTTTTGATCTTATGAAATACTTTACATCACTGGTAATCACAGTGTGTAATTTTAGCAATAGTGGTACAAAATAGAAACACTAAAGGAACTGAAAAAAGGGAGTATTTTAGAAACATGAAGTGTGAAGCCCTGCCCAGTTTAGTTGATAACAGAACTTCTGCTAACTTCACCAAGGCCAAAATTTCACACAAAGATTGTAACCAAACAAGAAAGCACAGCTAGTACTGTATTTCTGGGTGATTGTTTTATGCCTCAGGAAGTATTACAAGGCATGAAACTAAAGGATGCATGAATTTAACCACCTGAGAAATGTAATAACCACCCGGGGGTGGGGAGGGCTGACTTCTGTAACAAAACTGATATTTTTTTAATTTTTTTTCCCCTACACCTAATATCCATCTGCTGAAAAATATGGAGATGGAGAGGACTTCACATAAATAATAGATTTTGTACTTAGAATTGCAAAGCTATTTTAGAATGAAGGAGAGGCACTGGATAAAGTAGAAGAGGTGGAAGAGTGGGAGTTGAGCCACAGGTTCCCTGCTTCTGGGTGCAGAACCATCTCTGTTCTAGTCAGTCTTCGGCATAGTTAATTTTAGGGATTTTTCATTTCATTTATTTTACTTTATATTCTATATTATTTTATTTTATATTTTCTGAGTGCAGTTTAAACAGGAAGGGATGAAAGCCATTTTCTTCCTTCCTCCTCTCCATTCCGAGGAGCTACAAGTAAGTAATTTGAGCAGTTGGTTTGAAATTATTTCCTGCTCTCAGACGTGTCTAATTTCTGACATTTATTCAGACAACGAGATTAGGAGCTGATGTGTCATGGACCCCTCTTTTCTTGGTACAACAAGACTCACATTTGGAGACTATCTGGAGTAGATGGTGCAAGGGAGGCCCACACTGATTGCAAGGGGAGCTCATGGTTATTTGGGCTCTTGCCTCAGTAGTTAATGTTTGTGGTTATAAAAATAGGTGCAGGGTGCACAAGACACGCACTTTCATTCTGACCTCTGGAGTTCATTTGTATAGCTTAGCTGTCAGTATCAACAGGCAGTGGTGTGTGCAGAGAGCATGCCGTTATTCTGACTTGGTGCTTCCAAATGTACTCATGGCTGTGTCATTTTCTTGTCAGGTTCGAGTACTACATTTGTAGAACATCTTCTGCAACCACTCCATCATAAGGTTTTAAGAGCCGTATTTTGCATTGTGCTTCAAAATACGTATAATCCTTTCGTTGAGAAAAAAAAAACTCCACATCAGTTCAGAAACAGCGATAAGCAGATGCTTAATTTTGAGATGTGCTTGTTTTATCATTATTCAAGAAAGACTTAGATAATATGCATAATATGCAGTATTTAATATCTGTAAGTGCTTTCTTGAATAGAGCCATTTTAAGCACATGCTTAACAATAAGTACTTGCTTAAATGTTTGGAAATGTTTTATACATATATACACATATACTTAATTTTTGCTCTGTGAGCAGCTCTGTGGAGGGCATATAACAGTTTACAGATGTAAAGTCAAGCACATGAACAAGGGATTTCAGGTTTAGGATTTAATGTAAAAATACAAATTGAAGTCTACATTAAATTACTTCACATTATACTAACTGGTTTGTATGTGTTCACTACTACAAATGTATCTGTAGCTATAATTATAGTTTTTTTACTCAGCATTCATCAACAATGATCCTGGCATGTTCATTTGCCTCTTGGTAGTCTTTGGTCATAAAAATGTTGCAAAAAAATAGTTGATCAAAATAATAACGCCCAGTGCATAACTCTTAATATATTCTCTACAAAAGAGTTTTGGCTTTTTTTTTTTTTTTTTTACACTTGTTTTGCTATTTGTAGTTTTTTGTTGTTTTTTGTTTTTTGTTTTTTGTTTTTTTTTTTTTCTAGCACAGAATGACAGCTTTCCTGTTTGGCAAAGAGCAGTCTAAGACAAGCATGTTTGGTTGTTATGGTTTTATTACATCACTAGACTAGGTGTAGAACTGCCTCTCTATTTCTATGCAGATTTCCTCTGATTTCTGCTTTCCGGTTCATAAACAGTCATTTTTAGAAACTACTGCTACCAAATTTCAAAATGTGTTGTTCAGTCCCAAGATGAAATGGTACAATTTAGTCAACAACTGCCACAAAACCCCAGCACAACAAGTTTATGAATATGAATGTTATTAATTAACTAATAGATCATCCGAATGAAATAGTTCTGAATAGAATATTCTCATTTTTGGAAAACTAGTTGCTAAACTGAGAAATAGGATTGCTCAGCTGAAATCAGCATTTTCAGTATCGTCCTTAGTAGTAGCACTGAGAATGTGGGGGCTGCTTTGAAGTTAAATGACTAAACCCTTTATGCTCACCCTAGTTTTGGTCATGTATGTGTGTTCTGGTAATTCTCTCGTCTAATGTCACATACATACTGTTCAGGTTTGATTACCTCATGATGTAATTTTCGATGGTACCCTAGTTTTTGTGTTTCTACCCATTTTCTATGGTACATTTTTATTTTTATTTTATTTAATAATTACTGCTCTATTTACTTCATTGGTACAGGGCAAATCCAACCAGCAAAGAGCTGTCTTCTGATATTTATCCCTTTCATTGTCATTTTTCTTTAAACATTTACATTTTATAATCATAAACATGAAATTGAAGATGGAATCAGTTCTAGAAAGATTAATTCAGCCCTGCTCACAGCTGTGAAGACTGTGGAAATAAATATCATTTTGCAATAACATATTCTTGACAAAGGGCATAACAAAAGAATGATTTCTATTCAGAGATAGTGGGATATTTATTTTGCATGTTGGGGGAGGGGCTGTGGTCGACTGCTTGCGACCCTGACCTAGTTTTGTAGCTGCTTATTATTCAGCTATATGTTTGAGAAATCTCTGTAATTTAATTTGGCAACCTCTTCTGCATGTCTGCACCTAGCAGTAGGTGCTCTTAATATTGGCCGTGTCCCATGCTGAATCATATTTATTTAGGAGGAAAAAAAGAAAGCAAACAACTAATGCACTCATAACTCAGAAAGAAACTGTTAATTGTTAGCAGAGAACCGCCTGATTACAGACTGGATGTCTCGTCCAGGGCCCTGCCATAATTAGTAACCACTGTTGACATTTAGATTTAAATTGAATTTTCTTCTAATTAAACCCAGAGGGGGTTGATCCTCTCAGATGTACAGGTTAATAAAATTAGTCAGAAACTGTTAGACAGTAAACTGAATTCTCCAAGAGAGCTTTCCCAGTGTATTGTTAAGAATTCTGTAATTAATATTCAAAGGATTCATTAGATTTGGAATTGTCCTTTTTTGTTTTGGGTTGCATCTGGGTTTGTTGCAGTTATTTCTTTAATTAGGTCTGTTTGCTTTTGATATCTACAGTAATACTAATTTCCATCATGTTTGTGCATGTGTAATTATAAGTGCTGTAACACCATTCATCCATGCCATGCAACTGTTATGTGTAATAACAAGCTGCTTTTTTCCTGAGCACATTCAAAAAACACTAATACTAAAATCTAATAACAAGTGTGAAATGAATTGTTGGAATATAGGCCAGGATAGCTGGTATCTATTTGTCATTGTCATACAAATGTTAAAGCTGCCACAGGGTCATTTACCTCTTTATTTACTATTGTTTTTTTCTTGATCCTTCACAAGCTTTTTGTTTAAATAGGATTATCTTTCTGATGAAATCTAGATTTATTTTTTTTTTCTTTTCTTTTTAAAGAACCATCCACTGAATTGCGATCTCAGGCTACGTGATATTAATCACTGTTTTTGCTTTCTTGTCCTGCACAAAGATTAAGAGTATGAGGGCTGTTAAACATGTGTGCCAGGAAATAGCAAGAGTATCAGTGGTGTGAGAAAAGTAGAGTCAGAAGTATTATAATGAGATATTTGAACATTAAACTTGGAAAATATCAGAATTTTTGCGAAACTGCTCCGTGGGAGTAAAGTTTCTCCTTCTCTAACAGAAGTCTCATAGCTGAACTCATTTGTGGTTTTTCATAGCTGACATACAGAGGGAAATATTATTGGGCCTTGAGAACAATTTAATACCAGTACTAAATGCTTAATACTGGTTTTACAAACAAAAGCGAACCATTTAATGAGCCTCAAAAATGTTATAGTTTTTGTTTAAATCAATTTCTGGGCCACTGCAATTTAAAAACAGAGATTTTAGAGAAACACAAAATGATAAATAAAAACGTATAAGGAATAAGTTCCTCAACGATACCTTGGAATTCATAAGAGTTGTTCAATACTGTTGAATTTAATCCTAAAATGAATATCACTTCTGTCCCTTTCTCCTTAATCACGTGAGCCAAACAAAAAAAGAGATTTATGACTTCATTTTTCTTGCTTAGTCCGACTAAATAAATTGGATTAGGTAAAGAATGCTTCTCACTCAGAATTGACTTTAGATGGTACAAAAACACTAAAAATATATGCAGTGATTCACTACGTTGGCATACAGCAGTGAGAAAATTCCTCTTTCCTGCAGGTTTGTTGTGCAGAAATCACAAGGAAGATCAGACCAGAAATGACTGTAACTGTAAGGCCCAGAACTGCAAATTGTAGCCCGTTTAGAAGTGCTGTTGATCTAAATGAGACTTTAAGAGGAACCCTTTACAAGGATAACAGCTTCTGGATTCAGGTGCAGCTCTCAAGGAAACATCCAACTGAAAAGAAAAACCAAGCAAAATAAAACAGAAAACAAACCTCCTTAGCCCAATCCAATCAGAGCCTTTACACTGAAAAGAGACTTAATATTGCGATCGATTTTTTTCACAAAAGGTGTCTACTGTGGTGATGGGCAGCAGTTCAGCTGAGATCAATAGGTAATTAAACCCTCAATGAGAATGCAGTCTTAAAATGGATTAAACTAAACTTTTGCAGTGGCTGATTCCCATTATCATGAAAATATACCAAAAAGTCTCAAAAATGACCTGTAATCACCTCTAAGAAGCCATAAACTTGGTCATAAGTTTGATAATGTAATAGCCTTATTACATGGAAACTTAGCTTTCAGGCATGGGTGAAAATATGCAACCACAGTCCCTTTATGAGATGGGAAGGGTCATTCATAGTCCCTAGTAAGCCTAGATTTTTTCCCTGATGATCAAGTAGAAGCTTAACCACTGGCAGCAACACACATATGAAACTAAAATTTGTTTCTTGTATAATTTCTAGATGATGAATTAAGAATAACAGGTTTTCATAGTCTTGACAGCTGTAAATGCAAGTGAAAGCAGATGTGTAATTATTGTGCTTTTATTAAGCTATGCACATCTCACAGATGCCAATAGGATGTCAAAGAGAAAGGAAACAAAATGTCAGTTACCAAAGAAGCCAATGGTGGGCCCACCAACTTTGACAATAAATACTTCAGATCAACTAACAGTATTTCTCCAGTCAGGAAATGTAGAACTGTTCATGTTTCCTAGTTTACAGACAATTCCATCATAATGCAGGATTAGTTAAGAGCAGGACAGTTTGCCCTGCCAGTTGAATAAGAAAGGTTATTGTACACAGAGATTGGCCTGCCAGGACAAGGACTGTAATTTGGGGCACTATGACCTGGATTAGTGTAGGGCATAGCTGACCCGTTGACATGCACCTCAACTACAGATGAGCCAAGGGTGGGTTAACCCAACCGGATTGTGAAAAGTCTGGATCTTTGTCGATTTCAAGAAGAGAAATATTCTGTTTACATGGCAATATGTAATTGCATGAAGAAATGTGATGAGATAATGCCAAGACTTTTCTGGGAATGAAATGGGCTAGAATTGCTAAGGACAAATAGCTGAGGTTCTGTTATAAGTCTTTCATTGAAAGGCATTCTTCCCTAATTGCTTCCTGCATATGCAGATTTTTGAACCTGCTGTAGCAGTATAAGGAATGAAGAGTCAGTTTTTATACCATAGCTCAGTCTTACAGGCTGACAATATAACATTTTCCTTCTTTCATTTTTGTGCAAGGTTCTAACAAATGGATAATTAATAAGTATTCACTACATAAACTTGTTAGATATGGGACTGTTGTCAAAATCAGTTAGATACCTCTGAAGAAAGTTATTTATTAATTTGTTTTTCCAAAAAGTACACCACAACTGCTGCATAAACAAAAAATCCAAACCTCCTTCAGTTTATCAGTTTCAGTCACAAAAATATATTCTATGAGTGCTGCTCTGAAAGTAATGCCTCCTGTTTTATTATGTTGGCCCATGACATCAGATGGAATAGCAATATAGGTTGAACCTTTCCCACCAATACTCCATTCCATTTTGTTGCTGTGCAACAGATGGCAGTAGAGGGGCAGTCTGACATGGAAGTGCCAATGAAGCAAAGGTGTGCCACTGAATTCTTCCACGAGGAGAAAGATGCAGCCATTGATATTAATTGACAATTGCTGAATGTTTGTGGTGACCTAGCAGTGGATGTGAGTGAGGTGGTGGTGGTGTGTTTCAGCAGTAGTAACGGTGACAGTGGGTCACCTTCGCTGGTGCAGATTTTTAAACGGCATGCAGGCTCTTGTTGATAGGTGGTGAAAATGCAAAGCTAATGGTGGAGACTATGTTGAAAAATAGTACTTTGTAGCTGTGAATTTGCTCTATCAAATAGTGTTATTGTGCTCCTTGTATCTCTTGTTGTTTCCATGGAAATCAATAAGAGGCATTACTTTCAGAGCAGTCTACGTAAATAATCTGCCCAAGGATTTTTATTGTGACAAAATAATCAGTTCTGACAGTATTCTTTATCATCCAAATAAAAGGATAAAAAATTTAGAAGAAATGCTGATGTCATTGAAATTCATTTTTGAGTTGCAATTAGCCTATTAATAATGCTTCTTAGGGTGAATAGTGCCTGTGTTATAATGCTTATATTGTGAACTGGCAAAGAACGGGCATTATATTGCATACTCACTCTTCTACTTCAGATATAAGTTTTCTGTTCCCCAGGTGCTCCCAGTCTGCTAACATTTTCTGTATCAGGTAAAATATTTCCACAACTGCAGATTTTTGCGTGGAAACCAAGGAACCTATTCTATATTTACTCTTTGTGTAAAGCTTTCATTTATGTCAGTGGGAGTTCAGTGCATAGCATGAGGACTGTATATTTCTCTAAGTTCTTGTAAGAAACATCTCCTTTTATAAACTAATAGATTTGTCACATAGTAATTTGTTTTTTCACTTATATGATAGTTCTACCAATGCTGCAACAAAATGGAAATAATAAAGATAACCTGTAATGCTAGATAAATTACATTTGATATACTTTTTGCTTTTTATCCTCAATTTCCCATCACCTGTACATGATGGCTCACTGTTCAGCCTTTATTTTGTCATTGAACAAATTACTTGTGCGAGTAAGCACACTGGCTGCAATAGGATTACTTGCATCAGTTAGCTTTCATGGGCAGGAGAGGGCTGCCCACTGTAGCTGTTGGCCTTTTGTCAGAAGGTACCAAGTTCTCCTAATGAAGGCAATGGGGAGATTTTCCTCAATAATTGGACTCCACTGTTCATGCAGGAGAAAAAGCATCAAGTATCGTCATTCTTTTTTTTTCTTCCCCCCCCCCCCCATAATATAACTGTGTTCCCTCTCCCAAATAAATTTTTGTTCAAAACTAGCTGGAAATGGAGCAGCATATAGCAGAATTTTTCTTTCACTTCACAAACAGGAGACTTTGCCATAAAAATAAGTTTGCAAACAATGAAGGGCTCAGTAATGAGATGTACCTTTGCTTCACTCTGTACAAATTGAGAGAAAAAATGTAATGTTGCAGATTAGAAAGAACTGTGGAAGCCTGTGACACTGCAGGATTTATTTTTGTAACCTAAGCAGGTGCATTCTTTGATGGTTTTTTTCCCCTTTCACAGCACCCATGGAAGATACTTACCAGTGTGATACAATTTGAAACATCTAACATATTGAGTTTGGAAATTCTTGGAAATTGTTGGAGCAGAGCTATAAAATCTATTAAATTTCTCCATCTAGGAAAACTTTCTGGTTCTAGTAAGTGGGAAAAAACATAGACATTTTACATTACCAATGACAGTGGGACTGTCCCTCATGCAAGAAGGTGATTAATGTGCATTTGTGACATTCAGTCAACTATAGGAGCAAACATCTAGACATAAGGTATTTTTTCCAATGAAAGTAAAAGAAATTTTACAGCACTCATACCAGTTCTGATAATGCTAATATTAGCATTCAAACACTTTCAATATCTGATCATGATGTGTAGGACATCTCTTTAGTCTTAGCAGGTAAACAGAGAGGCAAAGTTCATATTGAGGGGTAATGTGTTTTTTTTTAAAACATACTATATGAGATTAGCTTTCAGAAAAGCTCATTATTCAGTAGATTAATGTATATTTTCAGGTACAGCTCTGTGCTCTTTTACAGTTCTAAACTGAATGGTGCTTTCTCTGCTATAAAGTTATAATGTGTGTCTGGGGATTGTATATTTTGAACTTGTAGAATGTTCCCCGTTTTTACTGAGTTTTGGTGAGAACTGACACTTTGCGTGTGCTCAAGAAGCATTCAACAGAGGAGCAGTTGGAAAGAAAAGAGACACTTCAGTGGAGAGAGATAAGATCTGCTTATCTGCTTTTATGTGCATGCGTGCGCACACACACGCCTTCATTTCCTTTCTGGTTATGTATGTGTATGTGCACATGCACATGGCAAATCAAGATTTTATGTGGAAATGTGTGAAAAAATGTTGCTTTTCTGATCTTGCTATGAGTTAGACCATATGACTTTGTAACAGAGTTGGAAAGAACCTATGGTGCAAGTGTCTGAAATCTGATTTAGCTTTCTAGGCTTCTTGGCTGACAGCACACTGTATTTTGGGAATGCACAGGCAAGTATTTAGTAAGAAAGATGTGCTAAATGGGACAAGTTGTGGACGACACTGCAACCAAGGTTTGTGAAGTATGTACGTGAGGTCTGGGACTTATAAAACCTATACACCATGCAAAGAATGTGGAAGGGACAGGCAACCTGTTAAGCAGAGTAGTGTAGTGGCACTCCCTGTGGGAGCCCTTAGATTGCTGCTTCATTTCCTTGGGAGCAACTCTGCTGAGAAGGACTTAGGGGTCTTGTAGATTAAAAACTTAACAGGAGCCAGCAGTGTGCACTTGCAGCCCAGAAGGCCAACTTTATCCTGGGCTGCATCAATAGAGGGGTGGCCAGCAGGGAGAGGGAGGTGATTGTCCCCCTCTATTCTGCCCTCCTGAGGCCCCAGATGGACTATTGCATCCAAGCCTGGGGCCGTCGGGATAAGAAAGATATTGGAGCAGATTCAGACGAGGGCCATGAAGATGATCAGAGAGCTGGAGCACCTCTCCTGTGAAGACACGCTGAGGGAGCTGGGCTAGTTCAACTTAGAAAAGAGAAGGCTCCTGGGAGACCTCATTGCAGCCTTCCTGTAATTAAAGGGAGCTTATAAGCAGGAGCAAAATCAACTTTTTACAAGGGTAGATAATGATAGCTCAAGAGGGAAGTTTTAAAATAAAAGAGGGATGTTGAAGAAATTTTTCACTAAGAGAGTGGTGAGGCAGTGGCACAGGCTGCACAGAGGGGTTGTGGATGCCCCATCCCTGGATGTGCTTAAGGCCAAGTTGGATGCGGCCCTGGGCAGCTGAGCTGGAGTGTCAGCACTGCCCATGGCAGGAGGATGAAATTGAATGATCTCTGTGGTACATTCCAACTCAAGCCATTCTATGATTCTATAATGGGTACAGTCGATGAGCAGTGTGCATGGCAGTGCATGCAGGCAGTACTTCAATGTAGTGTATAAGGGTTTGCTCTCAGATACTGATCACTGTTGCAGCAGAATGTGTCCTATGATCACTGATACATAGTTTTAAGCATAAATATTACATCGGGCCAAAAAACACAGTGACTATCCCTGGGGTCAGTTATAAAACTCTCTCCTCACACTGGTATTTGTGGCTGGATGCACAGGCACGCAGCTCTGCTGTGCTGCACTGAGCCTGTGTTGGGGAGCACTCCTGAAGTGTTGCATCCTGAAAGTGATGCTTTCTCTGTCAGCTCACAGAGGTACCTATTGGACATATGTAACAAGGCAAATTGCTGGTTTGGGATCATTTCCCCACTCTGTTAGGAGGTACTTACACCTGTCTGGTAACCGAGAGGTGACGTTTACGCTTACAATAGGGCTTAAGGAAATAACATTCTATAAACAGTCTATTACAGAGGAATAGAGGATGACTAAACCTCTCCTAATATTTATATGAGTCTCACAATGGGACCAAAGCATTTAGATAATTTAGGAACTAGTTCTCAATGGAAAACTGTTAACTAAGTCAGTAATGAACCTTTATTGCAATAGGATTATTGTTTCAGGGAAAGTATGAGGAAGGGGGCTTCTTTAATGCTTCTGGTGACCGTGTGTGGGTGACATCAGTCCCAGGATGTCAGATAGTTGGTGAGATATGGATTGTCTTAACTGAGAGCTTGCACACCGATCTTTGAGTGCAAGGGAAGTATCCTTCCCAGCAAAATGTGTGTTCTCAGAGAACTTCACAAGTCTTGCAATGAAATAAAACAAAACTGAAGGGAATGTGATTTTATTGTCAAGTACGTTAGGATAATTTTGCAGCCTGGATAGGGAAAGCTATTTCCTGCTCATCCTGCACTTTGATCCTTTCACACATTACTCTGTCTTGCTCTCTGCTCACTAGGAGTTAGCCATGTGCTAAGATTATTGCATTGCGTGTCATGCTGATGTGTCTATTCCTTACATTTTCATTAGCCATATGAAAATTTTATTTCTACCACAAGTGTAATACTAGTAGTTAAGGTAGTTTGCCTCCATGGGCTTTATCATGCAGAAAAAATGCTTATATCACTCTGAAAATAATGCCTCCTATTTATTTCCATAGAAACCACAAGTGTCACTGGATGTCATTGTTTCCACATGGAGGAATTCAGTGACAAATCTTTGCTTCATATGTTCTTCCATATCAGATGCCATCCTATCAGACTGCCCCTCTGCTGCCATCTGTCGCACAGCAACACAATGTGATGGGATATTGGCGGGAAGGTTCAACCTCTGCTGCCATACCACCAACATCTACCTGTGACTTTGTGGGCTGACATAATTACATAGGAGGCATTACTTTCAGAGCGTTCCTCATAATTAAATTGACAAAGTAGCTATAAGGTGCAGTTTTCATTTCTTTCAAGGAAGGACTATGATATTTGTTACTGTCTTCTGTGGTGAGGAATGATGAACAGAAAAAAAATACCTAGTTCACTGATACCGGTGTAGATGAATGTGTATATAAGTACTTTATCAGTGTGAAGGCACATATGACAATATTGAATATTTTGAGGCCGTTAAATGTAAGTTATGTCATTTTTTCACAATGGATTTTCACAATTTAAAATTACCAGTTTAAGTCCTCAGAGTCTCCACAAAACACTGCACTGCAAAGGGTGGGTTTGGGAGAGCACTTAAAGTCAGTGCAGTGAGGAGGAAAAAGATAAAGCTGGAGAAAATTGCTGTTGACTGGAATCAAACTACACTAGTTGCTTACAATTGATTGTGTGTTGTTCAACCACAAAGATAAATTAGAACATAGAATACTGCAATAGAAAGGTGGTTTAGATGTCATAGAGACAGTATGACTATTTTTATCTCTCAGTTGTAAACCATAGCTTACAGTGGCTGAAATGACATTGAACTGTTTTTCTCTTTGATGATTTACAGCCTGTAAAGTGCATTTGTAGGAGCAGATGTCACGTTTTATGCATTTGAAAGTGTCAACACTGATGACTTATGTCTGAAGATTCTGTGCATGAATCAATAGAATGTAGTGATTTCCATTTCTTAAAAGAGTTTTTTCCGACATAATAAAAAACACATAGTGAATTTTGGTCATTATAATGCTACTCTTGAACTCTCATTTTTTTGCCTCATATTTTACAGTTGCAGCAGGTTGTTATTTTGCAAAATCCACTTCCATTCTCACCCCATGAGCACAAATAGCTATAGGTAAACTATCTTCTCCTTTACCTAACCTGTCTAATTTGGAAAGTGTATAACACACTTCATTCTCTTTTTAAAAATGAATGATTAAAAAACTAAGATGAATTGATAAAAGAAAATGCACCAAGGTTATCTTATTAAGAAATACGCCAAGCAAATCCAGACAGATTTCATCCCCCCAACCTTGTCCCATGTTTCAGAATGATTTTGTCTAAAAAATTTTGGGAAAAGCGCCTGTCACGACCCATTAAAACACAAAGTCAAATTTGCATTTAAATGGAAATCGTATCAATCATTTAGAATCTGCACACCCCTAAGTTTTATTCCTTTTTTTTTTTTTTAATAAAAAGCCACCTTAGAAATTGTTTTGCATTTGTGCAGTATCTGTGTGTGTGAAGGGACTTATTTATGTAGTCATACACTTAGAAAATCATATTGGTTTAATTTAATTCTTTTAATTTTGCACGTGGAAAGTCTTCCAGTATAAAAAGGAATTTCTATATAAATAATGGACAAAAATTTAATTTTAGTTATTATTACTTCCATATTAAAAACAGTGTGGAGGATTTGATCTGGGCGTGTGTAGATATAGATGTCCTTGGCCGATTTCCTTCCCCCCAAAAAGACTATTTTTTAATATCCTGCTAATTCCTCCTATTCCATCTAGAAAAATGTAAAAAAGTTATTTGGGGTGTAGCAGAGCCTAAGATTCAAGAAGTTCTTTGAGCTTTTGCAGCAGGATGGATCCCTTTTTGTTGTTGTGCATCTGGAGTATTTCCATCATAGCAGTTACTTCACAGTGCCCCTACTCAGGGACTGTTTCTCACTTCACACGCATGAGAAGGGCTATTATGGGCCCCAACCTGAGAGCTGGGCTCCACACTCCGCAGCCACATGTGGGTTTGCAGGCTGTAGAGTGCTAAGGGATGCTGCTGTAATGACAGTGTGCTTCTCTGCTCCATGTACATAGAGCAAGTCTGTCTGTAAAGATGATGTTTCATTCTCAGCTGGTGGCTTGTACCTGTATTAGTTTAACAGAGAGTTGTCTTCCACAAGGGAGAAATGGAGCATGGAATTGTGATTTTGGTTTGAATGGAAGGTGGTTAAACTGCAACAGGAATGATATGGTGCTTTTAATTTGGGGAGAAATGTGTTCACTTTTCAGTCACTGTCATAGCGTGTGCAGAAGCTATGAGTTTTCCTGATGGGCGATTAGCATTTGATGTCACACTTTAATTGCATGAACACATTTTTAATTCTCAACAGCAATGCGGCCATGGAATATTGGTGTGAAAAATATTGCCTAGTGTGGCAGATCAGGGAAACTGACAGAGCATTTCCATACATTTCCCTAAACCTCCCTGTTGCAATTCAGTATAACATTACTATACTGACATCCTTACAGGAAGTTGGAGTAAGGATACTAAAACAGCTATGCCACAATGCACTTAATAGGTAATTACTACCATGGAGCTCCTGTGTTCTGCTGAGTGTTTAACATGTGGGTGTCCAACTTTTTGGCTTGCCTGGGCCACACTGAGTGAAGAGCAAATTGTTAGGGCCACATCTATGCTCTGAAAGTAATGCCTCCTAGTTATTTTCTTGGAAACTACAACCAATACAAAAAACACAATAACGCTATTATTAAATAGCAAAAATTAAATAGCAAAATGAGCAAATTCTCAGCTATGAAACACTCTTTTTCAACATGGTCACCACCACTAGCTGTGCATTTTCACCAGCAATGAACAAGAACCTGCATACTGTACTCATAATGATCTGCACCAATGGAGGTGGCACTCTGTCACTGCTGCCTCTGCTGAAATGCACCATGCACTGCCTCACTGTGCTCACATCCACTGGTTGGTCTCTGTAAATGTTCAGCAAGCACTGATGTGTGTCAGTGGGTGCCATTTTTTCTGCATGGAGGAATCCAGTGACACACCTTTGCTTCATACACACTCCCACATCAGACACCATCCTGTCACACTGCCCCTCTGCTGCCATCTGTCACATGGCAATAACATGTAATGAAATATTGGTGGGAAGGTTCAACCGGCATCTGCCTCCAACATAATAAAATAGGAGGCATTACATTCAGAGCACCCTTCATTAAATATATATTATAATTAACATAGATAAGTAATAAAGCTCATTTTAATTTTAATGGATTTTTTAAATTAAAGCATATAAAAATGAGGGCAACAAAACCATAAAGACAGTGGGATATATGACCCTGTTTTTCTGAAACCAACACATCGATCTGGTTCAATGGCACTTGGTTGAAATTCTTGGTGAGCTCTCATGGTGTTCAGTAGAGACTTTTGATGAAATTTTACTCTTCCTGTACTTTGTCCTTCAAAATTGTTGTTCACAAATGTACGTACTGCCAAAAGCAATGACACAATACAGCACAATGATGAAGTGAGGAATACTTCTCTCTGGTAAGAGAGGGCTTTTGAAAGTCTGGTAAAGAGAAATGATCAGATTTTTAACTGCTGCTCTATATGTCCCATTTGAAAATTCATAAGTAATGTATTTCTGTCGACTGAAAATGAAGTTGCAAATAAGTGAAAGAATTGATAATTTTTTCAGCAATCTTGAGACCTATTGTCAAATTATTGAAATGGAAAGCACAGCTGCATGTTTTTCACTGTTCACAGGACTGTGTTTGGCCAATGCACCAAAGTTCTTCAACTTAATTCCTACTACTTGATTTAACACTGAACCATTCCCTCTCCTTGTCCTGGTTTCAGCCCAGATGGGTTTCACAGTGCACCACTGTTCGGTTGGTGCTGAGGGCCAGGCCAGGCCGGGCAGCTTGGCAGCATGAGCTGCTGCCATGATGGCCTGCATGCAGCCCACAGATTGGGCATGACTGGTTTAGCAGGTTTTTGCCTGTAGGAACTTAGAGCCTTCGTGGTGCTCATGACAAATGGGCAAAAATGTGATACAGCTTTACACAGGAAGTGTCAAATCCCTGCAAGCAGAACACATGAATTGTTTCCTCCTCTATGGCAGGCATTCCCCAGCCTGCCTAAGGTGCCTGTTATTAGCCAGGGCTTGATCCTGGTCAAGCTGAGCTTGCACAAGTCCTGAAATAAGAATCACTAAGAAGAACTATTATTCTGATTCTAGACCCCTATCTGCCAAGTTCAGTGCTCTATAACACAAATACTCTTTACTGAATTTTATATTTACCTCCATAGAAATAATTTTCTGTGGATTCACTTAATTTTCACCACAAAAGTTTGTCTTCTTTCATTAAAAATATGAAAAAAAGGAAAATGTCATGCTCCAATGATATTTGGAAGTTATAGCTCAGAACTTGAAGGTTTCAGACAACTTTCTGTTGTCAAAAACCTTGGCTCATAGTGGGAGATGTCGTCCAGCTAATAAAGTCAGCTGCCGCAAAGGAGTCATTAAACAATATCTCCAGTAGCTACTGGAGTGATTTTTCCAATTAGAAATGCAAGTATTTTGCTAGTAGTTGAAGCTTCCTAAAGGGAGAAGTTACAGAAAAATTGGTAGGTTGGATTATGATTTCTTTTTCCTCAAGTATTTCTATGAAAATATTTCCTCTAGCTTTATACAGTAGTGAATAAATCCATCAGAACAATCCATCAGAAATAATCCATCAGAAGAGGGGTGGCCAGCAGGGACAGGGAGGTGATTGTCCCCCTCTACTCTGCTCTTGTGAGGCCCCATTTGGAGTACTGTGTCCAGGTCTGGAGCCCCCATTACAAGAAAGACAGAGAGCTGTTGGAGAGGGTCCAGAGGAGAGCCACAAAAATGATCTGGGGACTGGAGCACCTCCTCTACAAAGACAGGCTGAGGGAGCTGGACTTGTTCAGCCTGGAGAAAAGAAGGCTGCGGGGTGACCTCATTGCAGCCTTTCAG
>JAOWBP010002052.1:49538302-49550637 GCA_028571105.1 Tragopan temminckii | reverse complement strand
GGCCAGGTTGGTTGGGGCCCTGGGCAGCCTGGTCTAGTATTAAATGGGGAGGTTGGTGGCCCTGCATGTGGTGGGGGAGTTGGAGATTCATGATCTTTGTGGTCCCTTCCAACCCTGGCCATTCTGTGATTCTGTGTGATTCTGTGGATAAAACCTTTCAGTTTTTTTTATTAAAACACTCAAAAATAATTGTTTAGTAAGGGATGGTTGAGATTAAAAGCATGGAGAGGTGGTTGCAGAGTTTATTCTTAATGTGATTAGTCCTTTTTCATTGAGCATCCATCCTCAGAAAGCCATTCCTCTGCCTGCTTAATTGAAAGGTATCATTTCGGCACCTACTAGACTATGCCAGAGCTAAAGGTTTGCATTTAAAGTCAGCATTTAATTCTTATTATTTCAGTAGATAATAAAAAGTATAATCTCAGAAGATTAATATATGCAGTAACTTGGTGTTTGTACAATCTGATTTTTAGCAGTTAGGACTAGAACTCATGTCAGCCACTTAAGACACACAGTGTGCTCAAAGCTATCATTGATGTGATCACACCACATTTTTTTCAGATTTACCACCTCCCACAAATTCTTGTCTTCATCATTTGGCAGGGAGTGATAAAAAGCATTAAAACTCATAGTTGTCTATAGGCTGGTCTGCACACAAAACCTATTACTTTTTTTCACAGAATCACAGAATCACAGAATGGCCAGGGTTGGAAGGGACCATAAGGATCATAAATCTCCAACCCCCCTGCCACATGCAGGGCCACCAGCCTCGCCATTTAATCCTAGGCTAGTTAATACCAGACCAGGCTGCCCAGGGCTCCATCCAATCTGGCCTTGAACACCTCCAGGGATGGGGCATCCACAACCTGTCTGGGCAGCCTGTTCCAGTACTTCACCACTCTTTCCATAAAGAATTTTCCCCTGACATTTTGAGTTAAAAGTTCACTTGATAAAGTTTCTACTGCAGTGAGCAAAGCTGTGGTTCTGGATTGAGACAAGGCTCAATTACTGTTGGTGCTTGAAGATGATGTAAAACATTTTCTCTCCTTTGTTCAGGTTTTATTCATTATGGTATCATACCTAAGTAACTATATTTTTTTTTCTGTGGGACTTTTGCATGGTGATGAGATGTTCAGTGAACACAATAAAATTATTCAGGAACTGGTGTTTCTGGTTCTGCCAGGTATGCTTCCAGCATATCCTGAACAAGACTACAGAGCTCACAGAACAAGATCACTATAGCCCGCCTTTTTGATAGCATTTATTCACATCTCGGGGCTTGCCAGTGATGCTATTCACATATAATTTAAACAAATACCATGGTACAGCTTTTATACCAACTGTCAGTAATTCTGTTCCTGTAGCATATTGAAAAACATCATCACTAAATACATACTTCTTTCTCCTTGACAACTTTAGGTAGTCTGCCTTGTGGTGAGACTAACCCAATAAATTCATTCACAGCAGTTGCACAAGCCATTTAAAAATGAGGATCAAACTCATTCACAGGAGCTATAGCAGCAAGCTTGTTGGTTAACCCAGGGAAGGCATTGCTCATTCTGTGTAATTATTAGCAGGATGCAGATGTGTAGCACTGGCAGAAGTACCAAGATAGAGCTGCAAATGAGTTGGTGACTGGGTGAGCACGCTGAATTTAGCTGAATCGTATTTAATTCCTCAGTCTCCATTTTGTTTCAGGTCCAGTTTCTGCTTTCAGTGGGAAGTTTTCACATGGAAAGAAAATATTCTGTTTTCAAAAAAGTGCTTTTATGTTCTCATTCCACTGACTATTTATATTATTTATTTATGTTATTTATACTCTTCCAATAACAGACCTGCAAAACCTAGACCTAAGTATTTTTCAGTATATGTACTGTCTGTTAATGTCAGGTGAAATTAAACATTTGCTACAATTGATTGTTTAATTGCAATTTGTTACTTAAATGCAATTTTTTTGTACTGACTTGGACTACAATAGCGACTGAAAATACTATAATGGTTAACAAAAAAATTAAAATCCAACATCACAAATGTGTTCATAAGAAGAAGCTTTTGTCACGGAGGCGTTTTTCATCTTTCAATGACACAGTTATGTGAAAAGTTTAGAACTTGTTATTTGGTGTTGAATGTATAGTGTCAAATCCGAGATTTACTCTGTATTATTGAGTCCCAACATATCAAATTCATGAAATCTTAGGGATGTGAAATAAGTTATTTACAGAGTTCTATATCTTATTAAATTTATGCATACTATTCTGTTTTTCAGCATGTTTTATTTATACAGGAGATCCACTGTCATATTGCTGTTTCTAAAACCTAACACGAAAGCCATATTTTCATGATTCAAACAAAAAGAGAATGTAATATTTTTAAATAATTAAATATTTCCACTCCTACCAGCATTGTGTTTCTGCAATAAAAATCAAAAAACGAAACTGTCCATTTTCATTGCCCAAACTGTAAATATTCAGTGGAAATGAGATTTAGCTTTTTAGACATCATAAAGCTACTTTAAAAATTCATTGTTGAACCTCTCCTATAATTACAACATGACACATATTTCCTGGTTTTAACCCTGATAGATGAGAGGGCATAAAGAAAAAAAATTCCATACTTTGACGATAGCACTGAGGACAGTTGCCCAGGGTGGGTGACAAGAAGGTACCCTAACTTCATTGCTTTAATGTAGAGCTACACTAACTAAAACCTGCAGAGTAGGGTGAGCAAATCTCTGAAATGAAACAGATGGTGCTGTGCTCCAGGCTGGGTGTGCTGCATTTTGTCATGCGATTACTTTCTGGAGAGGTGTGACTTAGTATCAGCTCAAATATGACTGGTCCCAGAGACCTAACACCCATTAACAATTGCAGTACATCTGGCAGTTTTGTTTCATCCACAAGTAATCTGTTTTCTATGCTTCACAATGCCTTTATGTAGAGAAATTGCTGGGAAAATACACTTCTCATCTGAGTTAAACACCAAAGTAAACAAATCTAGAGCCAGTCTGTGGAGAGGAGCAGTGAAAATGAAGTGGGAAGCTGAGTGGAACTGTATAATTAATGTATGACTTCTTTCTTTTTGCTTAAAAGCTTTGGGAGTAGCTTACGATCCTTCTGCTGGAATTGCTGCAGACTCCCTCACGTTGTCACCTATCTTGTAGTAAGACTTAATTCTATGCTCTCCTGTGCAGCCACTGCATGGAGACCTACCTATTGGCTGTGGGGCTTGCAGTGCTGCAGGCACTAGAAATACTAGCTGGAGAGCAAGGGTGTGGTGGCTTGTTTTGGTTTGGTTTCTTAATTGTTGCAGGTTTTTGCTTTGTATTAATTGTTTGTGACAGTAAATAAAACTTTAATTCAGCAGGTTTTATGGTTTATACTTCCGGAATGTTCAGGGCTTGAGTTCTAGTCATTGACATTCCAAATAAATATTTTATTGAGCATTAACTCTTCTTAGAATGTTTGTATAATTTTGTTTGTAGCTTGGGTAGCTACACTGCAGGATCTCAAGAGAGGTGTTGTATGGGAATTCCCAAGTCAGGGCCTGAACCAATGATTGAGCACCTGGTGAAGGACAGGGCCAGCCCTGGGAGCACAGATAAATGCAAGACACCTGTGCGACCAGAAAAGATGGAACCTGGTTCCACTCCTCCCTAAACCTTATTTAAGGGCTGGCTGCTGCAAGGGAGGGATCTTTGCTGTGAGATCCCTCTTTTTGCAGTACTTGATGAGCCCTGATCCTTGGGGGTAAGTAAGCAAATACTTCTTTCTTTAATTGGCTTGTGGCCGTTGCCCTTTTTGAGGTAGTTTAAAACTGGTTACCTGCTATCCCCTTTCCCTATAGGTGTTGAGTGCAAAGTATTGAGAAAACTGGAGCTTGCCTGCAAGTGGTAGGGGGTGTCAAGGACTGTAAGACTTTGTCATTACAAAAGCAGTAAAAATAAACAATCAAATTGTGGGGTTGCTGCTGAATCATGTTTTAGTGCAGATGGGTGCAGGTTAGTCTGAGATTAGTGTTACCTTTTGTGCCTTCACTGACAAAATATTTTGAGCGTTGAGTCAGAATTCAAGGTGGAGGGGATCTACCAGGAGAACAAGAGGGTCAAGTCAGCCCTCTCTTGAGAAATTTTAACCCATACACATCCATGGGGCTGGATGAGAAATATCCTGGATGTAAAGAGAGCAGGGAGTGTTTGAGATTAGCAGTGTCTTGGACTCTATCAGCAGGCCTATAGCCAGTAGACAAGAGGATTTTATTATTGTTTTTTCCTTTCTGCTCTTTACAGTATGGAATAAGCTTGAATAATTTGTCATGTTTGGGGCCCCCTCAGATAAGAAAACTGAAACTGGAAACATTTGAGTAAAAGGCCACCAAGGGGGTCAGGGACAGAAGCAGAAGGATTCAGCCTAGAGAAGAGATAGTTTTGGGATATCTATAAGTAGCTCCCCCCAGAATGTACAAGGGAGTTTCTGAGATAACAGAGCCAGGTTTTTGGCAATGAGTAGATGAGGCAGTGTTTAGAAATTGGAACACAGGATGTTCTGACTGGATGTGAAGAACAGAAAATTCTCTGTGAGGGTAATTATGCTCAGGCAACTGGTTACCCAGAGATACTGTGGTATCTCCATCCTTGGAGGCTTTCAAGACTGGACTAATGAAAGTCCTGAGCAACTTGATCTGGGTACAGTGTTGATTTTCCCTATGAGAGGGAGGTTGGACAGGTGCCCTGCTGCTGTCCCTTGAGCCTGAATTTGTCTAACACAGGCAAATCTGCACAGGTTCTGGGAAGCTGCCACCCACATCTCATTGCCAGGATTTCATGAATTTTATGTTAGTCTCAATAATTGAATAACTAATATAGTCATAATCATTTCTGAGAGCCAGTGTTAGAGGTTCATGAGATTAGTGACTAGAAAATGTAGTGGATTTAGATGTTTCTCAGATGTCTTGCTTTGACTGAGTAGTCACATCAGTAGGTTTTCCTAGTGGGGAGATGAATGACAGCTAGAAATCAGAGATTCCTAGAACGTTGTTTTAAAGAAATATGTTGCAGCCTTTCTCAGTATATGTCATAGATGAGTTACTGAATAAGAAAAATACTGAACAATAAAACTTATATAGTTAAACTATTAAATAGGTTATCTATCTAGACAAGTTGTGTTTCTAAATATGGAGCTTTTAAGTGTTTCATTTTTATCTTAACAGAAACTGTTTTCTGTTTTTTATAACAGCTAGAACTGATCAGTGAGGGTGCTTCTGGTGAACTCAGAAATGCAAGAGAGAATCTGAGAAACTGCTGAGGAGTCATCTGTACTCCTACTGAGATTGCCAGTGTTGTGTGTGCATTGTAAAAGGAGGTGATGAGATGAGGGAGCAAAAGTCCTCTCCTTCTCAGAAGAAGGTGAACAGGAGCTGAAGTGGCTGAAACACATGTAGGGAGCTATCCAGATTTAAAATTTATACTTGATGTTAAGGTTAATACTTTAGATCCATTTGCATTGCTACAAGTGTTTAGTATTACCCATGGGTTTGGCGGATGTATGGAAGCTTGTAAAGGCCTAAACTTTGAGCTCTACACTTCTCTGCTCTTTTTAGTTTTTATTCTAACTTGACCATTGTTATTTCTCTTTAGAAAAAGTTACAGAATGTTTGTTGTTGGTTGTGACGCAGTCCAACAAAAGAGAGTTTTCACTGACTGTTATCTACCAGCCCAGAAACTTAGAGAAGTTGTTTTGATTGGTAAATTGAGTACATCTGGCAAGGGAGTGAGAACAGAAAAGCATATACAACTTACATTTTTAGTGGATATGTATATATGCACACACGAGAGCATATGAGTTCTATGCAGACTGTATTCTTAAAAGTTAAGGGTTTTATGATTTATGGTCAGTTCCCTCCTCAACAGCATCTGTAAGCTTTCAAATACATTTAATTGTGCAAATCTGTGACTGAAGTGGGTGGTGATGAAACAAGTGATCCTGCCTGAACTTGACAAGGTTGAAATCTGTAATTTGAAGCCAAATATTATAAATGGAACTCATTGGAAGAATGAATCTATTGTGATTTCTTTATGCATTAGCAGTTACATCACAAATATTTCTCCTTTATATTCTTGACAGTATAACTTTCTAGTGAATCTTACTTATTTCCTCATTTTTCAGTGTTTCATTATAAATTCTCATCTCCCAGTCATTTGAGGTTAGTTTCTAATACTGTTCTTTTCATCTGAACAAACTGTATGTCCGCAGTCAATTCTCCGTTAGTATTAATTTTCTTCCCTTACAACTCTGATTAATCTTTTTTCTGTTTGAGTCCTTATCTGACGTCCATAGACACAGGAGTCTTTCCAATATCTTAGCATATGCACAAGATGCAGAGATATTTTCTTCTCACTGCTGTAGCAATGAACAGATTCATGATCTAAGAGTACCCTGGTAGCATTTGGCAGCAGATTTGAAGACTTACTGCATAAAAAAAAAGTTAAAATATTTTTGTAGATTGGATGATCCAGATCTAAAGGGCCTTGTCTGCAGTCATGCCAGCGAAGTTATATATGACAAAGTTGGAGATGACTTTTCTTCCATTTCAGCCATTCTTCGATCTTCAAACACGAGAGATGAAGGAGCACTTAAAGCTATGTTATGCAGAATATATTATTGGTAAGAGAAGTCAAACAGAAAGGCTTAGAGGCCATTTTGGAATCAGCTGTCAGAGGGAGTGATACCAGCTGCTTTGAAGGAGCTGTTATTATTCCTTTGTTCAGGAGACAATGCTTGACATTGACAAGTCTCTCCAGTCTTTGCTCTGACTTTAATGTTCCTCTTTTTGAGACTATACTCTAGCTGGCTATGTTTAATTTAGGGAACACTGGTTTTACAAATCTGAGGTGAACCTGGCCTAAATCCAAGTGTTGTGTGAGGACGTATGTGAAGTGATGGAGGCAGCTTATTTTTTTGTTTCCTAAAGTGCCCATGATAATTCATACAGAATGTCACTATCTCTGACTGTGCTGTCCTCATGCAATGTCCTTATCCAGCGACTCCATTGCTTGTTCATCACTGTGGACTGCAGAGAAGAGTCATAAAAGAAGAAAAGGCCCTAATCTCATCTTTTGAGGGACTGCCTCACTTGCAATTTGTATGACTGATACTGTTTTTCTTTTTATGCCTGTTGTACTCCTGCTCTTACAGGTGGCATTTTCCAGTCTGTCACTGAGTGTTGTTTTAGTTCACAACTTAAATCTTAGTTTGTCTAGCTTTAACTAGCAATCTGATTTCTCTAACACTACAACTTTGTTCACCTGTTGTGCTTTACAAATGATCCTAAAAATTAGCAGAACAGATAAATACAGCCATTTTAAACACTGCTAGCAACAAAGTAAAAGTACTAACATTTTATTTTGCTTCTTTTACTCACAACTTGGCATCAGACATCAAAGAGCTTTCAAAAGCTATTTAAAAATAAGTCTTCCTCAAAACACTCAAAACAGACTGTTGTATCATTACGTTATTTTGCTGACATTGGCATAAAGAAGTATTTAACCTAAGTCCACAGAGCGAAATTAAAAACAGAACCAAGAATGGAATTTCCAAATTTTTCACTTGCTGTCCAGTAGTAATATTTATCTCTCTAGGAAGAAGGAGCTTAGGTGCATTCTAAAGCAACCAGAACCAGGTGTACAGAAAAGTAATTCATCAGATCACTGGGGCTTCTGCTGAAATATTTAAAATTGTGGGATATACAAACAGTTTCCTTCAGAATATCTGACAGTTTGTAATTTATTCTTACATTTAAAGTGCACTTACATTTATTGCAGAATATCTCAACTGCATTGGAATTATGATACATGGCAGGAGTCCAAACCAAAAGTGACCAGATGAAACTGCGGCTTTCATATAATATCTTAGTGAGGTGGGGGGGAAAGAATCCTTATGATTTTATTCTGAACAAGACTTTCTATGGTTCTTGTTTCATACCAGAAGTTTGGCTCTTTTGATGTATTTTTAAAATTCACACAGATCAGGAAATTCTCAGTCACTCACTTCTACTCTT
Organism: Tragopan temminckii; assembly: GCA_028571105.1. Taxonomy (NCBI): domain Eukaryota; kingdom Metazoa; phylum Chordata; class Aves; order Galliformes; family Phasianidae; genus Tragopan; species Tragopan temminckii. The sequence goes on along the minus strand of JAOWBP010002052.1, from coordinate 49,542,585 downwards.
TTGTGAGCAATAAGAGATTTTATTATGCGAGTACATATTGTATCTGCATAGTGCAGTTGGACATTGTAGAGTCCCATTTAATTTTCGTTATTTATTGTGGATTTGTTATATAGATTGTGTGTCTCTTCTGTACTTGGATATTTTTGGCTGTTTTTTCTGTGGAAAATGTTTTAAAGGAAATTTGAAGCTAATGATGTGGTGTTGTGGGGAACTCTACTACCACATTGGAGATCTGTTCTTACAAAATCAAACATATGGTAACATTGCACCATATGTTGACTTTTATATTTAGCAAATGCATAAATATGATATAACCTTTAAAAATTTCATTTTATTTTATTTTGACTGATATGGCTTCATCTTCAAATGAAACTAAATTGCGTCACATTATTGCATTTCCTGAGAAATCAATGGAACTTATTAGTACAATGTGAAAAATATTTCCTGTAATTTGTGTGCCCTCGCCAACAAAGCTTGAGTAGTGATGCACACAAGAGGAAATAGAGCCACTGAATGAAATGTGTACATCTAGTACGTAACTGTAGTTTTTTAACAACTGCACGATAAAGATTTGGAAACCATAGTGTATGAGCTCAGTTTGAATATCTGGTCTTCTTTTTTTCCTGTATTTTTACTTTTGAACCTGCTAAATCATATTAGCATTTGCCTTGCTATTGTCCATACTATTAACGTTTCCCCTACCTGTGAGTTTTGTTTTGTTTCAATCTCCTCCCTCTATAGAACTGATGGAAACAATTTGGCTGTCTCATACTAGTCCATTTCCAGTGTTGTCTACAGATTTGAAGAGTCAAATTAAATATATTCCATCTTTAACTCATCTGTCTGCAGTCTTGTGAAAATTAGCATTCCAAGGAAATCCAGAGAATTGCATGACCTCTACCGAGGAATGAATCAAGACCATTCAAGACCAAATTCATTAAAAGTGATGGGTTACATACATCACGCAAAACCATTCTCATTCCTCATCATGAAACCACGCAATGATTCTTAGCTCATTCAGTTTACTTAAATTGTGTAGTGGTTCAGGCAAAGATAAATGCTGTAGCAGATAGCACAGTTCCTATTGTGCAGGCTCCAAGCGTAAGCACTCCCTGTGGCTTTCTTCAAAAAACGTTAAACAGATTAGAAGAGGAAACATTTCATCTCCTTTCTAACAAGCCCTTATTCCATCCTTCAGAGTATTTTGCTTAAATGATGAGACATTTTTTCTTTTTTTCAGTAACTGTCTCTGCAACAATTTCTAAGCAACCTCCTGCTTTGAGCTTTCTTCTACCTAAAGTGTACTCGCTGCTTGACTTCTGTTCTTATCTGAATATTGGTACAAGCATGGAAGATAAGAATATATTGGAGAATACAGAGGATCAGATGGGGAACAGAATGACTAAAAAGACACGTGCAACCTTCTTGACAACCTTTATATCTGTGCAATAGTTAAATAGGCAATGATTAATTTGAAGAACATTTAAATATGAATACAGTGCTGTCTTATAGTTAGGCTGGAAATTATTTTAGTATCTTAGATTATTATGATTCACTGACTGCAAATAGTTGTTTGTTATCTCTATAGTACAAAGTTGAAATTTTCAAGTGAATATTCCTTATGAAGAGCATCTTTCAACATCAATCTTCTTGCAAGTGTTCACAACAATATTATTCTGTTGTGTAAGTAATTCTGCATGTTCTGAAGTAACAGGGCACAGTCAGTTCTTTAGCTTCATGATGCTTTCCAAGGAAGCGTGTTCTGTTTGCAGGATTTTTGTTGTTGCTTTGAGGACTCAGTGGTACAAATGGGTAGAAGTATGAATGATACACGAACATCAGGTCAGGCTGTAGGGTTTTATACATGCAATTTATGGAAGCAGCAGTTTGTGCTTGCAGAAGGTGATCCTGAAAACATAACCAGTGGGGATGGATTTTTTTTTTTTTTGCTAGCAGAGATGGAAAATGAATGAGCTCAGTGAAATACATTGATTTCTAAATATACCTTTTCAAATCATGGAAGTCTGTCAATCATTAGGTACACTGTGCTTACCACAGTAATCCTCATCGATAGATACAGGATGATAATCTACAGCAGCTCTTAGTTATAACCATCATTTAATTGTAAAAGTATGAGGGATTGAAATATTTTTGTTTCTTGGACTCGGGTAGCATAATGTAATTTGCTCATGTCAAATTCTGCTTTACTTTCATTTGACTTCTGAAAACAGTTATTTCTACATACCTTTGGTGAGCCACATCCACTAGTTTGAGCAGCAGAGATGGATAGCCTGAGGTTGTCCTGTGAGCTTTCATTTTATCATTGTGTAGGCACAGCATGGCCTGCTAGGTAGAACCAGTGTAAGGAGGATTTCAGCATCTCCATCATATAGTAAGCTCCTGTCAGCAAGAAGATCCTGCGTGGTGATACACTAGTTAAATCTGACAAAGAGCATAGATTGTGTAAATCATGCTGTTTTCATTGATTATAGTCTGAGAGTGCATTAACCCTCCTTAAGGCTCCAGAAATCACTTTCATCAGTGTGAGTAGAACAAGAGAATGATTAGTGAAGCTTTTTGTGGATTAATTCTTTGTTAGAGGATTGTGTTTTCACACATGAAAGCAACACTTAGACTTCTTTTTTCCTCCCCTGAGCACTTGTTTACTATGACCCCTGGAAGGTTAATTTTCACTTACATTTTACAGGACTGTACTGACAAGAAGCTTGAAGTGTGCCTTGTGTTATACCAACTATATTAAAGCAGTGCTCTGAGTGTAGAGAACTTTTTGTGTAGGGAAGAGAGATCCAAGTTTTGTGTTAGAAAGTAATTCCAACAATTACCTTAGACTTATTTTTGCAAGGGTGCTATGGAAAGTTGTTTACACTAGAGCATTTTTGATCCTTTGCTTCTGTTCACTGTGTTTTCTTTTTCTCTGATAGTTGGACTTTGCTGTTTTGACATTATTGTGAGAGTTTTTTTTCCCCACTGAAAAATGATACTCCCTTTCTGCTTGAGGAAATATGTGATTTACTCTATTTTTGAGCTTCAGGGCCAGTGCCTAATTTTCTTTTTATCGCATTCTTAGTTCTGTAGTAAGCAATTTCCTTTGGCTTCACTGAACAGAAATTCTTTGGAAATCATAATTATAAACTGTACATTATGACTTCCTACAGTTATTTTTAAGGAGAGAGATTATAGTGTGTAGTTTTGGACTGCTTTTATTTTATTGTCTGTGAGTTTATCACTGTTTGTATATGTAGGGACTTCAGCTGATAGACTATCAACTAGAAGAGGGTCAAACATTATATATACAAGAATTCAAAAGCAAGACATAAAATTGCCAAAGTCAAATTGCCAGTATACCTTAATCACATTTTTATCACCACATACTTCACTCTAAGGAACATATTTTCAGCCAAGTTTTATATGAAACCGATCAAGGCATCTCACAGCTCTGCAAAACATCATATATTTGGTACAGATTATCTTATAGCAATTCATAAGTGTTTTACTTCTTAAATGTTGTTCTAAAATGTTTCTTTCGAACTAGCAGTCCATGCTAATAAATATTAGATTAGATTTGCAGGCAGGGATGTAATCAGTTGGTGCTGCAGTGCCGTCAACCTGTCCAAAGATTGACTACAGAAGTGGAAATCCTTCACTAGGAAGGCCTTGTGTGAGTGCTTTTGCCAGTTGCCATAGGCAGTTTTGTATAACAATGCCCGCATCTATTCCCTGTGATCCAACCTGCTCCTTATTCCTTACATCTGTTGGGAAACGTACCACTTGAACGAAACTTTCCCTCGGGCAAGGGAATCCTTTAATATGACATGCAAAGCCACCCTGGTGTGTCCTCACAATCCCTATCACTGATCTTAAGGAGAAGAAGAAAAGGGAGATTTTGCTGGAGTTTCCTCATGCATCAGTGATGCCATTTGCAGCTCCTCAGGGATGGGGCGCACTTGGTCCTGGAAGGAGGCATTACATACTGTATGCCATTTCTCTCTACTTCCCCTTCGCTTCATGGTCCATAACAGTTTGGATTCATCTCACGGCTTTCCAACGTACTGGGTCAGATGTGATTGTCCTGGAGTTCCTCTATAATCAGCAGATGAGAGAATCCTGTAGGTAGCACAGCTGACCCATCAGTGGAAGCTTACTCCCACAGTCAGAAGTTCGGGTTTGATACCCATCATCTGTTTCAATCTTTAATTTCATTCCCTAGTCAAGATGCAGGTGTTAGCTGTCACCAGCCTAGTTTGGGGGGGGGGGGGGGGGGG
>JAOWBP010002052.1:49518741-49538284 GCA_028571105.1 Tragopan temminckii | reverse complement strand
CAAGAGAACGCTGCTCCTCAGGTGCAGCTTTTCTTTGGATAAGACATAATAATGTACTTTGAAAGGAACTCTGTGGAGTAGAAGAACTGTTCACTGAAACTGGAGTAAAATGGCAGTGAGTCATCTTAGACATTCTATGATTTTATGATTCTGAGTTGAAAGAGATATAAGGATCATTGAGTCCAGCTCCTGACTCAACACAGGACAGCCAATAAGTCAGACCGTATGTCTGAGACAACAAGAGAGACAAGTTCCCATTTTATTTAATTGCGGTACAACAATCGTTCAGTGAAATCATAGCAAACCTCCTGTGTTCATCCAAGTTACTTGTCCATCTAATAAAGATATCTAGACTTTGCTGAGTTTGATTCTCAACTGGAATGTATTCCTGAGCAATGTTCCTTTTTTTTGCTGTAGGGGTGATTTTGCTTCACCAGTAATTTATATTTCTACTAGTGGAGTGTTCAAGGCTTGAATCTTCTTTTGCATTTATCTTTCAAAATGACTGCTGCAGTGAATGGGCACTGAGCATAGATTAAAGGCAGAGTCTAGTCAATATTTGCAAAGTACTTTGGAGTACTTGTGCATGAAAGACAACACATTAGGTCAATATTGTTTTTATTCCGAGTTAAATCCTGAAATCTGTACTTGAACTGTTTGCAGTTCCTGAGCTGAGGTGATGTATGTATGAAAAGATTTTACTTGGACTGGGTTTGCTTGCTTACTTGTTGATCCCAAGTGAAGTGAAGATGTTTTTGTTTTGCTTGGCTGGGGAAAAAATAGCAACAGCCTTTCCTACCTGCAGTCTCCTTCTTTCCTAGCTGAAAAAAGCAGGCCAGCTTAGAAAAGAAAACAAATTTGAGTTTGTTGACAGTTAGTAAAGAAGGAACAAATGGCTCATGTTTTGACATTTACCAATGTACAGATGCCTTTTTAGGACGTACCATTGTTGTGTAAGCCAGATGTAACAAACTGCTTTCCCTCTTTCCTGGGCACTGTTGCACCTCAGCAGTGAGGCCACATTACAGCCATGCCCAGTGACATTATGCTCTGGGGATGGCTGTTTGTTTGTACAAAAACTTGCATATTAAGTAGTTGATTTTAATGCTGTAGTAGCTGTCAACTAGAAAAGTGGAATATTTTATTTTTCTCCCCCTCTGACCACTGATCAAACAGCAAGGGCATGCATCTGCATTCAGCTGTTGAGGAGAAAAAAAAAAAAGCCAGGTGAACCAGAGTAGAGTGGTGTTGCTGAGTTCTTCCTCACCCCTTGTCTCCATATTGCAGCTCTCAGTTTGGGCTGATGAGTGGAAGGGTGAAGAGAATTGCTAAGAGGCACAGTGCCTTCCTCTCTTCTCCAGCCTTCTTTTCCTATCTTTACACGTCTCCCCTTTTTACACTCTCTGCAGTGAGTATATCATTTATCAGTTAATAAGTTGTCTGACAAGATAGCCACTTTGTACCTAATTGTTCAGTTTATTTATGTATTATTGATGAGCCCGGTCTTGAACTCTACTTTCCTTAGAGGCTGCTTGATAAATCTGTTGGCTAATCCTATCTAAGACACTGAATTACCTGCTGTAGCATAATACACGGCACCGCTTTTACTTTGTATTCTTAAAAGGAGCTGGTTATACTTTTCCAGTGATCTGTGTTTAACAGTAAGAAATAAAATCAGATACATAATTCACATTGCTCTGTGTTAACAAAAGATCTTCAGTGATGCACGGCATGAAATACTTGCTTAGCTTTTAAATCAATATTCTGACTATTTCAGATTGTAAGGGCTCACGCAGCTAAAAGAACTTCTGAACTGCGGAATCTTAATGCGCAAAACTATTAGGTGCGTCAAAACACTTACAAAACTGTGTATTACTATTATGATCTGAATATATGGGGAAATTAACCACATTGTACTTTCCAAGGCATTAGTTACTATTGCAAATGAATGAATAAAACACCAAATTAATTTTCTATCAAAACATGAATCTAATGACAGCACCGTTTTTTACTCTGTTATTATTTCTGAGTGTTTGACTTGTAGACACTGACATAAGGGAAAGTTGGGAGCATTAAAAGAGCTGTGGAATGCATGAAGAAACAATATGAAGCAGTGATACTGTATGACTAACTACTTATGAATTCAGCTATTAAGACTCTGGAGCCTCTGCAGAATGTCTTAATACCTGTCTTAAATGAATTGCACTAAAGAGATTGTTTGTGACACTGAAAAAGACTGTGTGCTGAACGTGTGAGCCTGTTTAGTGAAAGAATGAAAGAAAAGCAAGCTGCACATAAAGTAGAGCTTCATTTACTGGGCTTGATTCATGAATGTTCCTCTGGATGTTAGTTTTGAAATCAATTGAATTATGTCAGTTTTTGATGGTTTTGTTGCTGTTTTGGTTTTGGGTGGTCTCTTCTGGAGCCAGGAGGTGGACTTGATGATCAGGTTTCCAGGGAGACCTGAGAGCAGACTTTCAGTATCCCAAGGGGGACTGTAAGGAAGAAGGGGACAGACTCTTTGTCAGGGTCTGTTAGGATAGGACAATAGGAGATGGTTTCATACTAAAGGGGAGGTGATTTAGATGTGATATAATGAGAAGATTTTCTACAGTAAGGACATTGAAGCACTGGAGCGGGTTACTCAGAGAAGTGACGGATGCCCTGTCCCTCAAGACATTCAAGATCAGAGTGGATGGGGCCCTGGGCAACCTGGTATAGCTGTAGGTCTCCCTGTTCGTTGCAGGGCAGTTGGACTAGGTGACCTTCAATGGCTGAACTCAAATGATTCTATAGTCCTTGTGGGTCCCTTCCAACTTGAGATATTCTGTGACTCTGTGATACTAGCATAGATGTCAACCACTACCCTGACACAGGACCTGCTTGTGAAAAGGCATTTCATTCTGATTTGTATTCTAATTAAGGAGAAATAATCATGCATTCTGGAATAGAATCAATTAGTGCCTTGTATATGTTTTTAATGTGAGAGAGAAGGAGCCAAAAATGTTTTTGGTAGTGTTTATGCAGCTTTTGAGTTCTTGCTGAGGTTGTATATCTGCAAATCATGGCATGATTTATCCATTTGATTTTCTGTATTCCCTCTTTTTTTTTTCTTTTTGACCTAATAATTACAGAATTAAGGAATTCTATGTTTGGAAAGTTTACCTTGGGAATGAACTTGACCATGTGAAGAAAATGTATTTAAGTATATATAGTAGAGTCATAATCTCAGGTACAACCTCTGAAGCTGTAGTTTCAGCGAGTTTCTCTTTAACTTCAAAACTGCTTATATACATTTCAGTCTTCCAAATATAAAGGACATCTTAAAACAAAAATTATTCAAGACATTTATTTCAAGTGTAATGTGCACTCATTTAATGCTATTTAGGCATAGCAGATTATGATAACTTTCATCACAGATTTTATCAAATCAGAAGGATGATGCATTAAAAATTCAGTACCTTATACAGAGAGGTGATAGAATATAATACAGGACTCTAAAATGATAAGGCAAATTTTCCATGACATTAATGTTATAAAGTACTTTCGCTAATTAATAAAATGTGTTAAGAGTCTGAGTAGGCTATGAGATTGCTGAAGTTAAACAACAATTACTGTACAATTGGGTAAAACAGAAGCAGATACTGTGATGCTGTGGGAAAATGAAGCATCAAAAGCTAATAAGAAGCCATTTTTATATCATAAAAGCATAAGAACAGCTCCATCAAGCTTTAATCACGTTGTTATATTATGTATTTATTGTAAAATTATGTCAGCTCATTAACAGTGGTTATAACATATGCATACATAGCATATGCAACGTTTTGCTTCTGTTTCAGTGCACTGAATGCACGTTGTGAATTGTAAGCTTATCCTTCCAAAAGCATCCCTTCTGAGATTTAAGTGTTGTTTTGACATCAGTGTCACAATCCACTTCAAAAATGTTCACACCCACTTTGCAGAGACTGGTAGTTTTAATGCCAGCTGCTTTGTTCCAAAGGAGGAAGGACAGGAGAGCACGTGCCCACCTTGTCCACAACTCTTCTCCTAGCCATAGATGAGTAGCTGTGTCCCTCTGAGCAGTGGCAAACAAAAGGTTTTCCTTAAGAAAAAGTCAGGACCAGGATGTTGTTTCCCTTCAAAGCTGGAAAGACCAATACTAGCAAATAAATCCTGTCAGTGAGAGTACTTAGCTAGATACTAGAGAGATTAATCCCAGTTTACATTATCAAGTGTATTAGGAAAGTTTATGGTGATAAGCGATACTGCAAGACTATCCTAAAACTATGTAGCTGTGGTGCACAGTTGGTGTGGTATTAAGGGAGGAGCAGAATAGGACTGTACTGGGGCTTCCCACAGTGCTTCTGCATACTTGAACTGTTGTGTTCTGGCAAAGGAGCATTTTTATTTTTATTTTTTATTTTTGCATGTAAAAGTATTTAAAAGTCTCATTTTCATCATAAGATTCATCTTGGAGTTCTCAAGAAATGTTGTCAATTTGAAAAAAGCATACAGCAGTGACTCGGGCCAGAACCCTTGGAGCTGTCTTCACCATTTGTCATAGATCTACCCTAACTACCTGGCAAGTTTCCTGTGTAGGTCAAGTGAGGGTTTCAGAGGTTTAATTTATTAAGATCTGAGGAAAAAAACAAAGTGTATTCTAAACAATGTTTGTAGGGAGGAAGAGGCTGATGCATATTCACAATCTGGGTGAACCCTGTATTGAAACTGTGCTGAAAAAATTATCTTGGAACAGAGAACTTGGATTTATCTACAGATAGGTTCATTTTGGACAGCATATGAGATAGTGAAAAGGACATCAGCAAGGTAGAAAGCACTTAAGAGGCTACAAATGGGGAAATGTTTGGGGGGGGGAAATGTCAGAAGGTAAAAGGAGTTTGAAAGTGTGTGCCCGAAGAAGAGTACAGAGTATCTTTCTTAGTGTGTTCAGAGCTGTTATTAAAAAGTGGCATTCATCATTCTCCAGAATGAAAAATGGAAGAATCGAAAAAAGTCATAAGACAAAATAGGAACAGTGCTGAAGAGATTGAACCAGTGAGGAGAAATGCACAGAAACACCATTGCTAGAATTGTATCCAAGGCAGCATTTGGCAATAAGCCTTCATGGATGCTGAATGAAACCTATTCTGCTATTATTCAGAGGATGGATTTGCCTGTCCAAGGAGTTTCCTTCCAGCACTAATATGATGGTCTCTTACTGATATGCATGGCTCCTTTGAAAAGCAACAGGTCTGACTCTAACAGTGATAGGTCTGAGTAACTTTTGCTATCTGATTTTCTGTGAGAAATGTACGGCAGTAACAGATCCAGAATGTTCTGTTGGGGAAAAACAGTAGTCGGCAGTGAGGGTTGTGCTGTTACTGCAAATAGGAAAGAGAAGGAGATGGAATATTTATCTTCTTGAAAGAGTTTTTCTAACAGGGTGACAAGTACAACTGTAACTATATTTTAAACCTTTACCTTCTAAACTAAAACTAAATTGAAATTTATTTGCACACATTTGCTACCTTATCAATTAAATATATCAAATGTATACTGTATGCGTCTCTTCCAGTTCTGCTTCTGAGTGATATTTTGAACATTTCTAAGCATCTCTGCTTTTGAGTGACCTATTTTGAAACAGAATACTCCAAACCATTCTATACTGTTCTGTTAGTATTTCTCAGCTTCGCCTGTAGACCACATAGGAAAAGAATAAATCGGTGCTCCAAGCTTTGTCAAACTTTTGAATCTTTGGTGAAACTATAAGCAACAACAACAAAAAAAACCACGTTCCTTCATATTCACTTAGAATGTGTGTGAGGCTCCAGGTGTTTACTTGATGCAGACATGAATTTAAATGTGTAGCATTCCTCATGAAAGTAATCTGTTTAAATTAATGGAGTTCCTGTTATACCAGTGTAACTGTGAATAGAAGTGAGATTGTCCACGTGGCAGCAATGGTAGTTATTTTGCTGAACTATGATCATTTATCATCCCTACAACACATTATAGTTGTCATGACAAGACCTTGTCAACAGATGCCTGTGTTTTGCTAAAGCCTTGCGATTAGTCATTTTTGTTACCAGCCTTTCCAGGTCTCAATTAGCTGTACCTAGTAAGATCTTATCAGACTGCTAAATAATTTGGTTTACCAGAATCTTAAGCTGATAATGTTTGGCAAGTACTTCACTGTTTTATGGCTATTCCTGTACATTTCTGAGATACTGGGCCCTATTTCATCAGAAATTTGAATGAGTGCTTGGTTTTAGTTTTACAGTCTCATCTGCTTCAACAGGATGACTTTAATGCTTATGCTCTAGTGCACTGGTATAGGGTGCTCAAGTCCTTTAACTATCAAGTCTTTTGTATACTTTTAAAAATTATAAATATAAGTAATAGTGGCTTTCTTTTCCTTACAGTTTTAATCATGAAGCATAGCAGTATGTGGACAAGACTTGCTAGTTATCTGTTGACAGTTGTTACCTTTAATTTATGTGTCAAGTCATGGGATTTTCAGAATAATGGTGGAGTTTTGCTTGTGCTTTTGTTGTTGCTGTTGTAGTAGCCCATTTTATTTCTAAGTTTCTTCTGTTTAGAAACAGATGTACTTTCCCACAGGAGCTATATATACACCCCATTCACTCTATAAATAACATAGTGGGTCAAATTCTGTCCATGGGTCCCTGAACACAGCTCCCAATGTAGTCATGCAAGTGAATGTTTTTGTCCTATTTGTGCAAAACTCATTTGCTAAGATCTGTGGAGTCTTCTGCCATAAAGAAGCGCAGGGAGCTCTGCATCAGGATGTACGAAACCTGCTTTTTTTTTTGTTATGTCTGTTCTCTGCAGATCTTTTTGATTAAGCTTTTCCAATTTATTATATAATTTAACATCTGAAATGATATGACCGAGATGAATATCAACAAAAAATGACTCGAACTCAGAATTAAGAAGGGCCCTAATGTCTTATCATTCTATCTGATTCAGTTCCCATCCAAATGGCGATGGTAAAATTCCCCTCCCTGTCCATGATGCAGGATTAGGCCTTGTTGTGAAACAGGCCCAGGTGTGTTGGGATTAGAAAATATTGCAAGCCTACCAGTTAAACAAATTTTCTCAGCAACTGTGGGCTGAAAAATAAAGGACTACTCTTATTAGTTATTCAAACCTTTCCACCTTATCACCCTATCTTCCCAGTGGGTGGCTACATCTATAATTTAGTATGGATTGAGTAAAATAATAACAAAAGCATTTGCCACTTTGATCTCGATATGTTTATTTAACGCGTGTTCAATATGCAAGAGAGAGTTTAGCATGGGAGTCCAGACTACAGTGTGTTGTGGGTTTTTTTTTTAATTTTATTTAACACCCAAGGTTAAAAGGAGCAGGATCCCAGCCGAGTGAGTTCAGGGTTCATCTCTGCATGCTCACTGTCTTCCATTTAAATGTACACAAAAGACTAATACAGTACCCACTCTCCCCTGGGCTGTCTTTGATACGTTCTGCTGTGCCCAGACTCTGCCACTCCTCCTATCAGTCTGATCCTACTTCTATTAGCCCGCTGTGCTCAGCACTGTAACCTCATTCAGCTAGCTCTCTGCATGAAGGCTAACAACTTCAAGGCTCTGTCAGGCACTGACACATGCAGGCTCCAAGCGGGAAGCTAAACACCCCCCTTCACCTCCTCTCCTGTTCCACATTAACCTCTATTAAGTGCAGGAAAAACACAAATGCTGTAGTGCTATCATTCAGGTTTTAACTACCAGTGTATATTTAGACATTCAGCCTGTTTGCCACCTCTGAGAACGTTTTTGGGAAACCCTATGGTTCTTCCCCTTTCTCACAACCAGCACAATAAATAACGAGCTCACTTAGGGAATACAGCGATGTAAGGTCTAGTGTAGATATTTATGACACAAGAATCTGAAAGAAAACTTTGACACTGCTGCCCATACTCTTTGAAGAGATGGTATGTCTTATAAATGGAAAATAAGACAAAAATGGTCTAATTTTAGGAGAATCAAGTAGGGTATTTTCAAAACACTTCCACTTTGAAAGGCAGGCTGTGGGAATGGCATAGTGCAGTGCTAGCCTGCTATCATGCCTTGATCCAAGCACTGAATCCTACACATATCAAAGTCATTTGTGTGCTCAGGGCAGAGAGAGTTTTGTCACAGTTGATGTTTTTTTCTCGGTACAGATGTCTGACAGCAATTCTCTGAGAAGCAGCACCCTCACTTCCAGCTCCACAGCACACTGCCTGTGCCAATCTAGCTCACTTCTCACTCCAGTGAGCCATGGAGATTTGGGCGGATTCCTTCCCAACTCCACCAGGGAGAGAAAACCACCTGCTGGCATCATAGCTATCTGTGGTTGCATCTAAGCAGGGCCTCCAATCGCATCTTGACTCTCTCATGAAGGGCAGATGCCCCTGGAAGATGACACTTACTGTGCAAAAAAAGTGATGTATCCAAGGCAGCAGGGTGTTTGTTCTGCCACAAGAGTAGTAGATGACAATATGCTTAGGCTGCACATCAATGTACTTGAATTAGTTAAATGTATCCTACCCAATATTCATAGTTTAGACAATAAGTAAGAGAATGAAAGCATAGGATTCATAAAGTATCTTCCTAATACTTCACTCTTGAAAGCCAATTGATTTAATTAAAATGAATAAAAATAATCTTGGGACGTATCAGTTCTTCTCTACAGCTTTGAATGTCAAACTTTCTGTGACCTGGAAGGCCCTTATTGTCGTAGGCGGGACTTCTCCAGTCCTTCCAGCAGTGATTGACCTGCCGTGGGCTGTACAGGCACATCCAGCTCTGCAAAGTGGATTAATTTGGTTTTGGTATGGTGCCGCATTCAGGCATTTTCACCCAACTCACAGTCCTCTTTCAAAAAACATTTCTGGAAGGAGGGAGGGAAGACGGCAGAACAGAGACGATCAAAGTCAATTGTACTAGATTGTTTTTTGACAATTTTCCTGCGATACTCCTTCAGCAAGGTGTCAAGCCCCTTTCCTGGAAAGGTTGCCTGTCTGGAATACATTACTGTAACCTGTCTTGGGCAAATTTAAACATGTGTTCAGTACAGAATACGAAATGGAGTTCAGGAGACAAAACAGTTTCAATTTAATACAGATATACCACTCTCCCAAACTGCTTGGAAAAAGAGGTTTTCCATCATGCAACATTGTTTACAGGACATCTCTGTTTTTATGTTTGATAGTTCATAACAAGATCGACTGTTTCTTTAGCGTGGTCATTTGTTGATTTATGTTGCATCCCATCATTATTTTTGTCTCATTTCAGCATCTCTGAGTAAAATAAAACATCATTCTTTTTGTCATTGAGCCACCTGCGACAGTCTGCTCTTCTCATTTGGTTTAAAATGTACAAAATTACCTAGTTTTAAAGCTTTTTCAGGATTAGTGGCTTCTAGATCATATTAGTTACAAATGGTATCTATAAGCTGTAAGCACTAAACTCACTAAATCACTGGAAATGTATGTTCTTTTTCTACAGTGTTCTTCTGATATTTTTCTAAATTATAACAAATTATCTTGGAGGTCTGTTAGAGCAAGGTGAGCTATAATTAAAGAGTTCTTAAATCTATTTTCTAGTTCCAATCTAGGGTGGTAGAACTTTGTATTCAGATTACAACTAATAACACAGGCTTTGAATTGTTAAGATCCTTCAGAGAAACTGGGATGTCTAGTCCATGTGTCTTTACACAGCAGCTGAACTTATTATATACAGCACCCTTCACCAATCAGATGATTTCTCTCCTTGTTTCTCATCCTTTATTTTAGAGTATTTCTGCTGAGATACAACCTATGCATGAAATGCTGTCCCTCAGTGCTTCCCCTCAGCCCATCCACAAGTTTATTTTGGCTTGAAAAGCCATATCCACTAGTGTTCATTGTGCTTCCATGCCTACACTACAGCTGGACAAGTTGTAGTACTATCACATTGTGCTGCTTTCCAGTATAAACTAGGAGAAGCTTAGGTCAGCACTGAGGCAAAGAAACATGCGGTTGACTTTCTTTTTTTTTTTTTTTTTAACCTTAGGTAGTGTAACTATATCTGCAGAACTTAGGGCATATATAGCTACATGTACAAAGAGAAAGCAAATTGGCAGTTTCCTCAGAAAATGGTAAGTATGGATGAAAAGGAAACAAAATAAATCCTTGCTTCTCCCAACAATAGCAAAGAAGTGTGAGGTAGCAAGGAGGCAGTGATAAAAAGAGGAGAGGGAATTAATTTTCCCTGTAATCCAGATAGCACAGATAACCCTTGCAATGAAGACAAAGTGAATAATCAATAATAAATATTCTTTAAGTTTTGTTCTTTATTTGATTATATGCAGCCTACTTATAATATCTTTGTGATGTAGTCATATATAAGAGTGAAAAATACAATCTTTGCAAGCTTGTTACTTCATAATTGTCATTATAAACAAACGCTGGCAGATTTGCCTGCAATGTAAGTGGGGGATGAAAACAGGTTTCCTGCCATTGTGCAGCTGATGCTATGCCATGCTCACGGGAGACCAAAGCCAACTTTGGGTCCTTGGCTAAATCCATGTTTGATAAAGCAATCTGGACATTTGCTGAACTCTGTCATAGCTCTTGCATCAGTAAGAGTCAGGCAGTGTTTATGTAAGTTTCTAATGTACATGAATAAATGGCGTTTTATAGCAGCACTTGAATGTTCTCTGCATGTTGCTTGCCAAATGTCTTGCCAAATTGTCTTAAATGTGGTTATTCTCTGGGGATTTCTTAATGACCATGTGATAGTGTTGCCTATATATTTTATTTCTAATACTTACTTAAAGAGTATGATGAATTCTGAATATGCATTAAAAACAACTTCCAGTTATATATATTTTCATATTAAAATGCAGTCATGTTCTCTACTCTCACCCAAACTTCTCATGCAGTTACGCTTTAATATGAAAAGAAATGTTGTCAAGAGTAGTTATTATCAAACATCAGAATATTGTATTAGCATTCACTTTTAATAGATTAAAATGAAAGATTTTGAAGTCTGCCCTTAATGATACTGAATGTTCTCGGAGACAGGTTGGAAAGCTTTAGATGAAATGTCGTATGATATATATATATATATATATATATATATCATACATAAGTTCACAAAAGACAGTTCATTTAACTGCCTTTCTTTGTATTTCATCTCTTGTGTGGTTGAATCATCCAGGTTAAGTGACACTTGTGCAGTTTATTTGCTTGAGATCAAGCACAGTGAGTGGTAGGGAAGTTTAGGAAATACAAGGTTCTTGTAGACCTGGGATGATTAAAATAAGGTGATTTTGGAGGCATGATTGGAGGTGTCTTTGGCTTATATCTGCTGATCTATTGATTCACTTTCTACTTGGATAGGCTACTTGAACTGCTGTCTCAGTACGGTACGAGGTGGGGATCTTATGACTTAAGCTGTCCTGGAGGAGAACTAAAAGATGCAATGTTGCAGAGCCTGCAAGTTAAAAAGCAGTATATAGAATGCTAAAATAATTTAATAATAGAATCATAGATTTGCTCAGGTTGGAGAAGACCTTAAAGATCAACAAGTCCAATCACAACCTAACCATACTACCCTAATTCTAACAACCCTCTGCTAAATTATGTCCCTGAGCACCACATTCAAACGGTTTTTAAACACATCCAGGGATGGTGGCTCAACCACCTGCCTGGGGAACCTATTCCAGTGCTTAACAACCCTTTCTGTAAAAAAGTTTTTCCTGATATTCAACCTAAACCTTAATGCAACCTTAATATTGGAGAAAGCATTAATTTCTGAAGTTAAGGGGATTGTTTTGGAAGTTTGATGCACCTGGAATAAAGAAATTGTAGGATTTTTTAGTTCATCAAATTGTTAGCATTTTTTTTTCATGTTTCATTGTATCAGTGTGGTCTAGTCTCATGTTCTTGGAGGTGACAGTGTACTGCATCAGTATCTCTGAACTTCTTTTTGTTATTGAAGGCTTGTACATTTTTTTTATCATGTATCTGTAGAATCATAAAACATCCAGAGTTGGAAGGGACCCAGAAGGATCACTGAGTCCAACTCCTGGCTCCACACTGGACCATCTAAAAGCAAAACCATATGAGGTTTTGAGAGTATTATCCAAATGTGCCTTGAACACCCACTGCCCTGGGGAACAGGTTCCATGCCTGACCACCCTCTGGTGAAGAACTTTTTCCTAACCCCCAGCCTGATCCTCCCCTGATGCAGCTCCTTGACATTTCTGTTGAGAGTTGCCTCTCCACTGCCTATGAGGAGCTGCAGCAACCACGAGGCCTCCCCTCAGCCTCCTCTGCTCTGGACTGAACAAACCAAGGGACTTCAGCCACTCTTAATTAACCTTGCCCTCCAGGCCCTTCACCATCGCTGCAGTCCTCCTTTAAACATTCTCTAATAGTACGATCTCCTCCTTATACGGTGGCACTCAAACTTGCACCCAGTGAGGCCACACAGACCAGAGCGGGACCATTTCTTCCCTTGCATGGTGCCAGTGCTGGGTCTGGTACACCCCAGGATAACATTGGCCCTTTTGGCTGATGGGGCACACTGCTGACTCAGATTGAACTTGCTGTCAACCTGAACTTCCAGATCTGTTTCCACAGGCTGTTCTCCAAACTCTCATCCACCACCCTGTACATATATCCAGGGCTGTCCCATCCCAGGCACAGAATCTAGCACTTGCTCTCATGAAACTTCATGCAGTTGGTGATTGCCAAGTCCTCAAGTTTGTCAAGATCTCTCAGCAAGGCTCCTCCACCCTTGACAGAATCAACAGCTTTTCCCAATTTAGTGTTATCCCCAGACTTACTTGGTTTACCTTCAAATACTGTAACCAAGTCATTGTTGAAATCATTAAAGAGAACTGGCCCTAAAATGGAACTCCACTTGATACTGATTGCTGGTCTGGTGTTCTGTGACTCTTGGAGCCTGATCTGTCTGACAAATGTTCACCCATTGCGTTATTTTTTTTGTCTAGCTAAACGCTGAACATTTTGTCCAAAAGGATACTGTGAGAAATGGTATTGAAAGCTCTACCAATATCCAAAAACATTATATCAGCTGGCTTCTCTTGGTTAATTAGGTGGGCAATCTTGTCATAAAAGGATATTAAATTTTTTAAACAGGACTTTCCTGTTACAAACCCATATTGGCTGTTACCAATGACTACATTGTCTTTCAGATATTTTTCAACAACTCCCAGAATAATCTTTTCCATAATTTTGCTAGGCACCAAAGTGAGGCCTGTAATTACCAGGATCTTCTTTCTTGCCTTTCTTGAAAACTGGGACATCTGCCAGCTTCCAGTCAACTGGGACTCTAAGATTCCCGAAACTGCTGAAAAATAATTGAGAGCAGTCTCTCAGTGATATCAGCCAGCTCTTTGAGTACCCTGGGATGAATCTCATTGGGCCCCGTAAACTTATATGCAACCAGTTGGAGCAGCAAATCCCATGCATATTTGGGGATGGCTGGGAGTTCTTCATTATTGCAGTCACAGTCCTCCACCTTGGGGCTCCATCATCATGTTGAAAGTAGAGGTGAAGAAAGCACTGAATGTCTCTGCTTTCTCTGATCCCTATTTGTGAGATGACCATTGTCATCAAGTAATGGACAAAGGTTATTTCTGGACCTCCTTTTGCTGTTAATGTGTTTTTTGAAAAGCCTTTTATACTGTCCCCCACAGTACTGGCTGGCTTCAAGGGGTGGATGGTAGAGGTCATCTGTAAACCACACTTCTTTGATAGGGATGATGAATAAACTCAGTACTGAAGTAAACCTTTTTTTTTTTTCAACAACTTAGGTTTACATAAATCATAATTTCCTTATTTTAGAAACATTTTAGTAAACATTAAGAACTTATTCCTAAACACCTGCTGTAGAAAATGTATGTGTATATGCTTTGTCCTTGAAGTTTACAGTTGGTTTGCAGACTTGTGTCTGATGTCTTCAGGACCACCAAGGAGTGATGCACCACACTGCACTAGTGCTGTAAATGTTTTTACATTTATAGTGTTTACTATAGCTGTAAATGTTGTACACGTACTAACATGGGGGACAGTGTTAATGCCAGTTAATACAGCTTGCATTCTGCAAAATACTACCAAAAAATCACGTTCCATCAAATCTTATTAAACTATACAACCTGATATACAGTATTTTATGCATACTTTAACAAAGTTTAAATAGTACAGTGACTAAATTTCATGTTCAAGTATTGGAGAAATTAGGTAATAAATCAAACAGCTTCTGGGAATTTTTAGATATTAACAGGCCTCCCTGATTTTGCAGACATTATGCATCAATATATTTTTTCTGAGAATTTATCCTAACAAATTGATCCAAAATGTTGCAGAAGATCATTTCTCATTTAAGGCACTAAAAGCTGGGAAGTCAAACTTTAGGTACAGATATATATATATATATATATATATATTTTCACTTTCATTGATACGTATTTACTTTAGGCTTGCAGACCATATTAGAACTGAAGAATTTCAGAGCTAAATAGAGGGCCATAAGCAATAGAAAATGCTGAGGTTCAAGACCCTACCAGTGCTTGAAGCACTTTTATCTCTTTGATAGAGATGATGAATAAACCCAGTACTGAAGCAAACCTTTTTTTTTTTCAACAACTTACCAGTGCTTAAAGCACTGGTAGTAACAAGGCACTGATCAGATAGGAAGGTGGTCCAAAAACAACACAAGGAATGCTGCAAGTTTCCAAGGTTCGTGAAAAACTGACTTTAGCTAAATTTTTTCTGTGAATGCAGATTTGGTGATTGTAAGCTTGGGAGGAAAGACAGATGACCAAACATCCAAAGGAAGGAAATAGTAGTAAACTGAAAGATTAGTATACTTCACTAAGATTCTTTTCTCAAATCAAATCTCAGGTGTTACAGAAGACAAAATTAATTGAAGAAACCCTGGTCTGCATCTAGCCAATAAACATCCAAAGAAAGAATTTTCTTCAGAATTATTGCAACTGAGTATATCTCATATGAATTGTGGCAATGTTTGTAATGCAGAGTAGCAAGAATATGATTTTTACAAGGGAAATTAAAAATGGGAAACTTCAGGAATCATGGTTTCCAAGGCAGATATGACCACCATAACTGGCCAGTTTAACTAGTCTGTCCATAGTATTTCTCATAAATATGATATGAAATGCATTTTTTTCTAAAAAAACATATTAAAGTTAATTTAAAAATCTCTAAGAAACTATGACTTGGTTGTTGATAGAATGCTTAATTACTATCTAAAATAGGATCTTATTTCTTATTTCAGAACAGAATGTCTTTAACTTCCATCTCTCAGCACTAAATCTCATTATGTCACTGTCAGAAAGACTGACGTTTTGCTATCAGAGATCTTTCTGGAGTCTAAGTACCAATTGCAGTGATCAGGACACTTAACAGTCTTTTACCTGATGAGGTGGATGAGTTGAGTCCCTGCTGGCCTTATACTAGAGTGCTTGGTTTCTGATAGTAGGCTGTGAAATACCTCCTCAGAATTTCATCTTTCCATTTATTTGCACAGAAAAAAAAACCACCAAAGAAACAACATTTTATTCCATTGTTCAACCAATCTAGATCCTGAAAATGCTCTCCAAGATTCTGCTTTGAATGCAAATAAATAGGAATGTTCTTGAATGAGGAAGCTGAAAGAAATAGGTGTATAGGTAGGTGTAACAAAAACAAACAAACAAAAAAGAATGAATAAACAAAAAGATCACCAATCCCTGTTTTTAAGGTCTTATCTACCTACCTCTGTTCCATCAGACTTTGGAAATGCTGAATTTCCTATGGCAGATCTGTGTCTATAACATCATCCTTTCCCTCCATGGGAACAGGGATTCTGACAGATAAGCTGTGACTATCTATTAAGTTGCTGTCCAGGAAGGGCAGACCATTGTCTGCTGTGCCAACAGCTGGGACGTATTCATTCTTATGGTTGCTGTTACAAGGCTTGTAGCCTCTGGCAGAAGAGGATGAACAGCTGGAAGCTGAAACCTTTACAGCTGCTTCAGCAAAACTTGTGGAACTGTCTGCCAAAGCTACAGTTCAACTTAGTCGCCTTGCAGGTAGAATATCCTGAAAAGCTCAGGATGGAATGAGCAATGTCCATAGGAAATTCACTACCACCTTCTGTAGGAGTAAAGGAAACTCAGTCAGTGTTGGTGATTTTTTGAAATCGCCGCTGCATCATTGAAAATTGTGGCTCATTTCCAAAATATGTCACTCTAAACATTCACAGAAGGGGTCAGGTGTAAGTTATTTCAAACAGACCTCGTAACAGCTGGAAATCTGTGGTTGATGGCTGGTGATTGGGATTCCTGCTGTTGTGCATTTCTACTTGGAAGGTTTAAAAAGATTTTTCCTACCTCTGAATGGACACTGGCGCTGTAGTTACCCTGTTGGCACTGCCACTTGAGTGAGCATGACGGAAGTTCTGTGGGGACATTTTCCAGATGAGAATCCAACCTTAATTATTCAATGATTATGTAAGAAATCATTAGGTTTATACTTTGTGTCGTTACAGGATGAGGCATCAGTTTTGACAATTTTTCTCCACCTGGACCCTCAGTTTTTTATCATTTCCTTTCTATCACATTTCTGTTACTTTTTAATTGCAGTTGAGGGGAGAAAAAGAACAAGAAATTGCTTTGTATTCATTTCCATGAATGGTATTTAACATTTATTGAAGGATATTTTTGCAGTTCTAATTATGAAAGTTTATTTTATTCACACGTCAAGCAAACTATCCTTTTAAGCTATACATTCTGGATATACTGTTTCATATATTCAGATGTATATCTGGAAATGTATTTCCTACTTTCTGGTAGGAACGTTTCAGTATGAGGGGGCTTAATTTGTTTTGAAATTTCAACTCTTGTTCTGTTCAAAAGCTAAAGTTGGAATCCATTAAGATGCATTTTAGTGTGTTTTCTATTCTCATCTTCCTTTTCTCAGTAACTGTGCAATTCACTTAGCACTTCATTACAACCAACAGCAATATGTATACATGGTGCACAAAATGAGCCATTTTGTTTTAAAACAGATTGCAGATGAAAGGGAACCATTCATTTCTTGCTTGCTAGCTGTAATTACTAGAGCGCTAATTACTCCAAATCACTGACATCCAGGGTCAATAAGGATGACAACAGGAACATCAAAGACAAGATGCACACACGCAATTAGAAGTCTCTAAAATCAGGCTATAATATTGGTTTATGGCTACTGTTTTGGTTTTTTTTTCAGTCATTGATGAAAAATATTCAAGTTTTCTGAATGTTTACTATTATTTCCTTTGCAGTTTGACGGTGAGAACATGTACATGAGTATGACAGAGCCAAGCCAGGACTATGTGCCAGCCAGCCAGGTGGGTTAATTAATCTTCTCTGCCTTGTTTCAAATTGTAATTAAACAAATTCAAAGAATTGCATTGCAAATGAGTGGCACTATCAGTAACTGCTGCAATCAGGAATAATCATAATTTATAAACAAAGCATTTAAGCCTTGTTTCCAGTTAATGAGATAGAGTTGATAAAACAGCGGAGTTGGCGTTTGTTGAAAGATACTACCTTGTTTCCTCTCCAGAATGCAAGCAGCTGTTTTGCCAGCATGATCTTTCCTAAACAGTTGTTTTACCTTCAGGAAATAAAGTCTTTACAGGTGCATGTTATTTGTTTATCTGACTGCAGACAAGTTAATCATTATAAGCTACACATGTCACAAATAGCTTTAATTATCACTCCTAGGCCAGTTGTAGTTGAAGAACTGCATTTTTAACACTAATGGTATGGCTAAGGAACATTGCCAATGTTACACTGTTAGCAATGGGGCTAGGGAAACGACTCAGTCTCCTTTAGCTTTCAACCCAAACGGTTTAATGTGATGCAGATATTTATGGATATTTTTTAGTCTCCTTTTGGGGAACAATACACTAAATTCTAGTATTTTATGTATGTTTTAAAATTATTTCAAAAACATTTCCACTTAAGCCCTTAGCTGCTATAGTTTTCTATAAATCTAAAGACTTCAATTATTTCTTAAAATGCAGAGTTAATTCTGTGTTAGTACATGATGGTGATAGTGGTGCAGGTCAATAAAACTGTGTCGTAGAAATCACCTGAATAATTGAACTTGTGGTCTAGGTCATGCAATGTCTCAGGCCCAGCAGTGGCTAGCATGATATACCTCTTTCCAACAGGACCGAGGGATAATGTGAAGCTCTCTTATTTTGTGGGAAATACGTTTGGCTGCAAAGTAAATGTGTGTAGATGAGCTGGGCATAATTTAGAAATCAACAGCTCTGGAAAGTAACAGTACACTCAGATGAAATATCCTCATGAAGTGGGGTTCTTCAAATAGTCAAGACAGGCTACTTAACCACAGTGCATAGTATGCAGGTGCATCTGTGGCTCAGGAAGCAGGAGGCTGTATGAGATGAATTGCACTGTTCAATTAGGAAGACTGTCTTCAGAATGTTCCACCATGTTGCTTCCTAGTCTTCTGTTGAAGTTATTGTCAAAATACCTTTAGAGACCAACTGTATTTTGCATTTAGGATTTGTGCATGATTCAGCTTATTCGGCTAAGAACTCTCCAAGATCCAGAGGTAGTTTAGAACAGAATTGTTTGATTAAAAAATGAAAAATTATATTATAAATTTTTCTCCAACCATTAATCCAAGAACTGTACTGACAAGTTTTAGTATTACTATTAGATTAAAGCAGCATAGTATCATCTCATTTATGCCTTAAGGGTTTTGAAGTGCAAGGGCTAATTGAATTTGTTTGAAACAGTAGAAATACAAACTCTGTGAATGATTGCTGTTATAAGGCAGCTGCTACCTCACAGAGAATCATTACATCTATCTTAAATAGTTTTGAACAAAGAATTGCAAATCCACATTATACATGAGAATTATTTTTCTTCCGTTGATGTTTTTGTACTGTGTGTATGCATGTAGTTTAAATAATTTAAATGGCATATTGAAAAATTAAGAGCATAAGTTTTAATCTTTTATGCAGTTTCTGCATGTGCTAACAAGGCCCAGATCCATAGAGATATTTATGCATCTAACACTTGCTGATCTCAGTGGGTTCTTAAGGTATCTTTAAAGATCCAAGATTAGATATTTCAAGTGCAAGTGATTTTGTCTTCAAGGAAAACGGTCTATCAGTTCTGACGTTTCCAAATTCAAAGGTGTTAGAAAACTGCTTAGTTACTAAGGGCTGGAACCAATAAAGAACTTGTATACTTAGAGACTCACTGTGGCAAAGCCTAGCTTTTAGGTGTCCAACTTCTGGGCTGAATTTAAACCCTGGGTTATTTGTCTGATCTCTCTGTCCTTTGCTGAGCAATCCATATGGCAAAGAGCTACTACAACATCCAGTGCCCATTTGAGGGAAGTTTCAGCTTTTGGTTGTTGCACCATCTTTTCTCTTGCAGTGGTTCTTTCCTAATGCTGCAGACATTTTACACCACTGCA
>JAOWBP010002052.1:49491072-49506292 GCA_028571105.1 Tragopan temminckii | reverse complement strand
GACATTGAGGTGCTGGAGCAGGTCCAAAGAAGGGCAACAAGGCTGGTGAAGGGCTTGGAGAATATGCCCTATGAGGAGAGACTGAAGGAGCCTGGGGAAAAGGAGGCTGAGGGGAGCTTATTGCTCCAGTATCTGAAAGGTGCTTACAGCGAGTGCGTGGTTGGTCTCTTCTCACTGGTGACAGGTCACAGAACAAGGGGAAATGGCCTCAAGTTGCATCAGGGTAAGTTTAGGTTGGATATCAGGAAAAACTTCTTTACTGAAAGGGTTGTTAAGCACTGGAATAGGCTCCCCAGGGAGATGGTTGAGGCACCATCCCTGGATATGTTTAAAAACTGTTTGGATGTGGTGCTCAGGGACATGATTTAGCAGAGGGTTGTTAGAGTAGTATGGTTATGTTGCAATTGGACTTGATAGTCTTTAAGGTCTTTTCCAACCTGAGCAATTCTGTGATTCTGTGATTCTATGACTTAATGGCAGTGGACAGCAAAAGTCTAAACAGTTGATTTATGGAAAAACTAATTTATATGGCTGACAAAATGTATGTATGTTTGATATTATAGATTAAGAAAAGAAAAATCTGTATTTTTGAGACATTGTAAATTTATTTTTACAAACATAAAGAAAATTCATACAAAGTGTGTACTGTTTCTATATTTATTGGTTCTTCTTTGTAGCAGAACAAATGCCTGGTTCTCCTGTAAGCCTAAGAACAATATTTTTCTTCCTTACTGGATAGTTCATGATGTCAGGGAGTCTGGTGAACCTTTTTGAGCCAATGTTAATTTTAAAAATTGCATTCCTTTTACCACAGTCCCCATGAAAAAGGTATTCATCTATATGATCACTCTTAGAAAATTTTAATAGGACCCTTGAAATCTGATTGAATTCAACTTCTTTAAAAAAAGAAAAAGTCTTTCTAATGGAAGCTGTGAAAGTATCAGAGAGTCTTATGCCTTAGAGGTAATTTTTTTCCATACATAATAGTGAAACTCCACTGTTATAATATGTAGGCGTTTAAAATATTCTCTTTGTAAAGTTGAAATTCCTGCTTAGTAATGTGTGGCTTGGACTCTTTTTGTTTGTTTTGTGTGACTTCTGTTATTGTTTGGTATTCGTGTGATTTTCATCACAATTTCTGTATTTGTTTTTCAGTCTTTTCCTGGCCCAAGTCTTGAAAGTGAAGATTTTAACATACCTCCAATCACTCCTCCGTCATTGCCTGACCATTCACTGGTGCACTTGAATGAAATAGAGTCTGGATATCACTCTCTGTGTCATCCAATGAACCATAATGGCCTCCTTCCATTCCACCCACAAAACATGGATTTACCTGAAATTACAGTTTCCAACATGCTTGGCCAAGATGGGACACTGCTTTCCAATTCACTCTCTGTGGTAAGCATTTTCAGTTTTCCCCTTTTGTACTACTTTAAGCTGTGAAAATCTGTACAAACAGACCCAGGGCTAGCTGCTACACCATTGAAGTCATAGAGCAAGCTGACCTGACCCTCAATTTTACATCATACTGTGGAATGCTCCTCCCACTGGAGTCAGTGGAGGTTTTACAGGTGAATTCCTCGAAGTCAGGATGATACCCACTGCCTGGAGTAGTTTAGTCCTACGTCACTCAGGTTTAAATAATGACAAAAGCAGGCCCAGGGTTTTGACTTCATTGGAGCAGGATTTGGATCCAGATGGTTGTTGTTCTATGTTTTTTTTCTTACGAGGCTCTTTCCATTCTAATTAGCATGTACTGAAAGATGTACAAAAAATTGAGTATCTCCTTTTTTGTTTACCACACGTTTGGAAAACAGCAAATGTTATTTCTGATTCCAGGCCAAATCTTATAGCCTTTTTACAGTTTCCAGTCCTTATCCAGACAGAATCCAATTGAAATGACTGGACAGTTTGCTTATAAAATCTGTCAGATAGTCATTATGGTTGTAGTCTTGGGAAGCCTTATATTATAAATCACTTCTTTGAATGTTAAATTGCTTGTAACAACTGCAGAGCTACTTTACATGTTACATTTTCAAGTGGGCTCTACAAATAATTAGTATACTTCCTGCATACCAGCTCCCTACAAGACCTTTTTACAGAGGCCATTATTTCATGCTGGCACCAAATTCTAAACCAAAGCGTATAAAGTCCCCTGGTAGAGAATGGGGCCCGGTTGTGTGGGACTCACTTGACTCCAGGCACTCTTCTAAATGGAACTGCAAATCCAGACAGATGAAGTTAAGGATCTGCTCTTCCTAGCCCTATTATCTGGGCTTCTCACCAGGACAATCAGAGATTTAGTTAGCTGTGTCCCAGCTGGGAAGCTCGGTGCTTAGGGACTGAGGCACTTTAGGCTACCACCTCACTAGCTCTTTGCTTATTGACTAAAATAAAATAATAAATCAGCACTGGAGCAGCACGTGGAGGTTTAGGGGCTGAGAGATCTGAGCTCAGCTCCCCTTTAGTCCCAGAGGCAAACAGCCTCAGAGGCAGGGGCTGGGGGAAAGCCAGGTTGGCCAAAGAACTGAAATTGTAAGCTGGAAGGAAAATAGTTAGTTTGCAATGAAAATCTGCGTTGTCACAGGACCTCACTGCAACTTAATTAAAATAAAGATGCCGTGGTTGCAAGGAGCTCTGCATTCACTCTGGGAACGTCCAACAAGCTGTACTGCAGGGGGGCTAGTCTTGGCTTTTTATGTGCTGCTTAGATGTTATTGATTTACAAGGGTGTTGCATACTTCATTTTTGAGGTCAGACTCTGACCCCAGGGTTATGTTCAATAATGAGAGGTGTGAGGGTGGGAGGAAAGATTTTCATACAGAAATATAAATATGCTTTCTGGAAATGTTTTTCATTTTACTTGCATTTCTACAAAGCATATGTCAAAGAATATGAACTAGATCTTCTGTGAGATGCTCAGGATCAGAACTATGAATGGACCTACAAAAGTAAGAAAACTCACAGCACTCCAGCAAGATAATCAGTATTTCATTGGATTGACCTCTTCTTAGCCATGGTTATGACTCAAAACTATGCATTCTTTTAATCTCTGATGTTCTGCATTAACCTTTTGCAACAGGCTCTGAACAAAGGGCCTTGAGAGTTTGCAGAACATCACAGTGAATTATTGCATTTAGGGCAAATGCAAAAAAGACCTGAATAATACAACTAGACAATTTTGCTATTGGGACTTAGAGTAGATCAGAAAAAAATGAAAATCAGAACTCAGGAAAATATGCATTAAATTTAAACAGTCATTTCTCAGGATTCATTCAATAAATAAAGCATGATCTTTAAAGTATCATGGGCTAACTCCATTGTTATCCTTAACTTGCTTGCCCTTCACACGCAAGATGGCCTCTTAACTAGCGATAGTTTTAGCTCAAGCTGTCTTGCCTGTCAAGGGGATTAAGCTACATCTCACATTAGTTCAACTGGTAGGTTGTTAACACCACAGTTCTGTACAGTTCAAATACTGTAGTGCAGTATGGTTCCTTAGATTTGAATTTGGTAACAAGAGGAATTAACTTGAGAGAGATAATTTAAGTTGATTCTTTAGTGAATTCAGTGCTTTCTTTGGTGAATTGAATGGTTCCATTGTGCTTTTGGCCTTCCATTGATGAAGAAAAACAGGATTTTGTAGATTTAGCATTCTTTACATAGTATTGAAGCTCTTCTTTATAATCCAGAAACTTTACAACTTTTCTTCTCCAGTATGCCTCTTTTTTCTTGCTATTACTTATCTCTAAGTTTCCCTTTTACTATCTCATCAAACTCTGATCCATTTAACAACTATTTGCCTAAATGACTTTTTTATTGCCCTGCATAGAATATAATATATAAGTTTCTCCAATCTGTCTAAACCCTTGTTCTGTATTATTTCTAGTATATCAGCTATCACTTAGAGTATTTGGAAACTGTGTATCTCGCTTCATTTTTCAGGGCACTGGTAAGTATTTTTAGAAAAAAAATATTCTTAGAAATTATCCTGTTGGCTGTTCTCTCACCCTAAATAATTTCACATCTTCAGCAAATGTTACTTGTAGTGGGACAAATTCAGCTGCAGTGCAACGTGCATCTGATTGAAGATTAATTTTTTAGTTTCAACGTCTTTCATTTTAGCAAGTTTTTAAAATTTGTTTGTATTGTAACAATGATACCTAACTTTTTGTCAGCATTAGAATCAATGAGTGGTTTTCAATTGCTGTTTTTATAGATAAAGTGTTAATCAGTGCTAGCTAAATCAGAGAAAGGAAGCACATTGAGCTGAAAAGCAAAGTAGTAGAGCATTTTGTACACTGTAGCATTTCTCTTTCATCTCAACTACCAGGTGTTTTCAGATGAGTATTTCCATTATTTTGGTCAGATTGAAATTGAGGATTTAGCCTTCCTAAAAATCCTTCAAAACTCCTGTGGTTTCATAGTGTACAGCACTCCCTCCAAGCTTCAAGTGAAATCTCTTTGAATAAGGATTGCAGGATTTGCCCCCAAGTTCTGTAAGCATTCTTCTCTGTGGAAGTGCTTAAATGCACACAATAAGAACCCACTCCTGGCTTCGTGAATTCTTATTAGGGATCAGCTTCTTACAGTTTTTTTACACTGTGGGAATTCTCTCTGAAAAATTTTACAATGCTAGGAGATGGAAATTTCCTGTTACCATTTACTGTCTGGCACTTTAATTTGGAATTAACCTCCTTAGAAGTTTTTTGGATTGATTGAAGTTCCTGTTGTACTCCCAGTACTTGAAAAAATAAATCACTAGCATTTTCTTTTTTCGGTATTCTGCTGTCAGTTCTTACATTGGCTTCTACATTATTTATTCATTTTCTTTCCACTTAGGTGACATATTGGCATACACATGCATACATACACAACACGCACACTCATTTATACCCTACCGTCACGTACAGATTTATTCAGATGCTCATTATATTTACATTTGCATTGGATATTGGGGTTGAGAAATCTACAGAATTCATGCAGAATGTGAGTATGGCAGCACAGTCCAGCCCCAGGATGGTGGTCTAAGTATGGCAGCTCTCTAAGGTCCTTCTTCCAAATGGACATGGCTTGTATTCCCACTTCTTAATTGGATTGAGTCAGATACAGCTATCGCTGTTTAATGAAAATGTCTTGGTGCTCTGTAGGCATGTTTGTTTTTATACAATAGAATAACAATCCCTTTCCACTGTACTATAATTGAATGTAGGTTTGGTTCAGTTTCACTTAGGCCTTGACCAGCCAGCACTTCTCTGCATTAATTTTCCTAAAATATTCCAAGAACTACAAGAAACGCTCTTCCAACATTTGCAAATAAATGCATGTATATACACACCATCTTATGAAAATGGGCATTTATCTGTAAATGTGCTTCTGGATGTGTTGTATAGAATGAGTTTTACTGTGCGTCCTTTCTATCAACAAAATTACAGTCATTTCAGCTTTAGTATATACTATAAATGGTTGCTTTTTCCTCAAGAAACCAGGGTTAAAATCACACTTGTTTTCATATACAGAAAGAAAATCTATTTTTGGAATGCTTTCAGTTCATCCCTGTTCTGATCTTTTTGAAGATGTTACTCATGATGGTATACTATAGAAAATTTGCAAGAAAGAAATAAAAGAGACTTCAATTTCTTGGAATGCTTCAAATTTCTGGGTTTGAACTTTAAAGTGGAAAAGATGTTAAAAGGCAATAAAATCAGGGGATTTATTTCTCAAATGCTCTACTTGTGCTGGCAACAAACGCCAGCATAATGTATATACTTAGGTTTATTGTCATTTTTAGTATACAGTCAAGGTACGCTTTGAATTCAAAGACTACTGTACAACTGTTTTGACAACCACCACATCAGTAGGTAATATGCAGGACATATGAAACTGAAGCAGAAATGTTTCTTTAGGTCTATAGGGAGTGCAGTACATCAATGAATTCAGATATATTAGAGCAGCATGAATTTCTAATATGTTGCTCTTATGAAAAAGACCACTGGCATATTGAATAATGCTGCTTTCAAAGCAGGGCAGAAAATGTGATTACAGACAATTTCATTGCTGTTTTAAAAATAAATATTTTCAAAATCTTGAGGTATCTTATTTCATGTAATGCATAAAATATGTAACAGCGAACTAGAGCTAAAGATCTTCCAGGGCACTGAAGAGCATGTGATATCAGCTATAATTGTTCCGATGTGGAATAATAGATGTATTAGTTTGAAATAAAATGCATGTCATAAAGGCCCATGCCCTTATATTAAAATAAAAGCAATAAAAAGCTTTTTTTTTTTTCCACACTGTGACAGAAGAATAAAGGCAATGAATAATTATTTAACATTATGCCCCAATTCATCAAAGCCTGAACAATTACACTATACAATTACACTATTCTTTCTTATGAATTATATTTTTTAGGTATGCAACTCATGAGAGAATAATATCTTAAACAAAATGTGCCACTATGTAATACTGAAGAAAAGAAGGCAGCTGCTTTTTTTTTTTTCATTTCTCATCTCAGGTGGAATGACACTGGTGTTTCTTATTCACAGTACAGTTGCTAAGAAATCCAATACAGGAGATTGCTGTTGTTATAGCTGGGATGTATTTAAGAGCTTCATAAATAATAGTTTAAATTCAGTATTCATGACTCATCTTGAGGCTGACCTATGTGGTTGATTTTTTTGTCACCTTTAGGCGTTAATGCAAACTACCGAGTCAAACAGAAATTTATGGTGCTGATGAACAAAATGAGTAATTTTGATAACAACACAAAATATTTGTCCCTTCTAACCTAAGTGTTGAGATTTGCATCACAGTTGGGTACTTTTTCTAGCTTGTATTGCACGGTAGTGGTAGAAGATACTTTTAGTCTCTGGTGAATACTTCACATTTGTGTCTCATTATCGGGCTCTGGTCTTGAGTTTACATTAAAATTTACTGTTATGCTACACAGACCTGCTGCTACCCCAAATTTTATTGCAGTGAATTATTGCCATCAGAACCACCAAATTATAAAGCTAAGGTCATAGAATATCTTGTGTAAAAATATTCTTTTCCTCTTATTAAGCCACCTTTTTATTCTTGTAGGATATTTTTCTTTAAAAACAAACAAAAAAAACCACCTTAATTTAGAAGTTGAGTTATCTCACTGAAATAAGCTTTGTGTGACAAAAGGTTACAACAGTTAGTGCATGTTTTGTCAAGCAGCCTAACCGTAAGGATACACGGCCAAACCTTCAGCTGATGTCAGTTGGCATGTCTTTATTGTCTTCTCTGGAATTATGATGATTTATTCCATCCAGGGCTCTGGGACATCATGTTTATCGTTCCTTACTTTTGATGTCTGCTGTATGTTTTGTCATCAGAAAGGCAACAGAAAATATATGCAGAGAAGCTGATTAAGATGTAACTTGATCAAGGTTTTATAAATTACATATATACCAGTAGAAGGCTTTTGCTGTGCTATAAAAAAAAATAAAGAAAAGAATTAAAACTTTCAATATCTACCAATTACAGCTGTTTAAGATCAGACTGGAAACAAAACATGCATTTTTAACAGTAACAGAGATTTGCCATTTATTTAATATACTGTGAAGGCAGTGAGTTTTCTGAGGATTGAAATCAAGACGGGGCATCTCTTAAACAGATCTGCTGTAACTGGGACTGGTCTAATGACCTTCCAGCTGCAGCCAAGGGACCAGAACCTTCCTGTGGGTCCTCTTGTCCCCTGAGGGCAATGAACATTATGCTATGGTAGAAGCGATGTCACTGGTAGCGCCTCAACTGGTAACACCTCTGCAGTTGTCCCCTCCCAATGAAAATCAGTATCCTGTGGTTGCAGGCTACTGATGGACCCCACCTTGAAGCTAGTACTAGAATTGCTGTGAAAATTTTTGTGGTTAGTGTTTTTCATGAGCTTAACTTTTTTTCTGATCTTAAAGCATCTGGAAAAATTTGTTTCTGCCTGTAACTAGTAAGAACTTACATTAAAGATAAAGCAGGTAAACATTTGCCCATTGCTGCAAGAAAAATATACACAGATGACCAGAACTCGTTTCTGGGGGATATACTTCCAGGTCTCATCTTTAAAATTGCCAGTGGAGCTATTGATTTAAGTATTGTGCTTATTTGAGTGTGGTTGTTGAAACTCAGTGTAGCTCACAAACTAGGTAAGAAAGCAAATTTAGTGTAATTTCAAGAAGAAATAACAAGGTGACATATTTTATTTTTGAAAACCGCCCTCTATAGAAAAGGGCTTTATTTGCTACATGCAATTGCAAAACAATAACCTTGTGGAAGTATTAATTGTTTTTTTAACCAGATCCCCTGACATGGGCACAGGCTAAAACATGAGGAATGTGGCGAGAACAGAAAGCTGGTATATGATACAGAAAGATGGTATATGATACAGCACCTCACTTGTGAAGAGCTCACGGGAGTGATTAATGCATAAGCAGCATCATAGCTGCAAGTGTCAAACAAAACAGATAATAGAGTATGCAAATAGAGAAAACTTAACTCTCAGAAAATGTCAGAAATTCAGGGGTTTCAGCAGGAGAGACTGTTGACTTTTATCTGCTGCTTTTAACATTGCATGTAGTTGTCGAGAGCAGCAAGATAATGAAATGTTTCTGAAGACTCAGTCTTTGGCAAAAAAAAAAAAAAAAAATTGTTAGTGATCCTGTAGACAGAATAGAAATGAAAAGTCTTTCTCAAAAACTGTGAAGGTGCTTTTGTGAGGACAAAAAGGAAGGAGAAGCCCGCAGTGCAGAGAAAAAGGAGAGTTTTGTGCATCAGGTGGAATAGCATGTCTTTCCACTTGTTTTCATTATTTAAATGGATGTATTTGCATCACATGAATCTCTGAAGGAACTGAGAAGACTGAACCCCTGGCATGGATTTGCAGTGTATTTATCAACTCATCCCATCTTGTTATCTTGCTCAGGGAGCAGAAAGATATATTTTATGGACAGAACTCCAATATACCTTGCAGGGTTTTAACTCAGTCTGCCATTTGCATGCTGGAAGTTTGCACGTGCTAAAGTCTGGGACAGCAGCAGCCCAGAGCTTTGTGCTGGTTTTACTTGCTGGAACAGAGAGTGAATTTGTATAGTCATAGATATTTAGAAAAACTTTAATTTAATTTAACCTACTTTGGAAAAAATACTGCACTCTTGATTTTCTTGATTTTTTCTGACTTGAAAGAATTTAAAAGGTCTGGCTAATAGTTCGCACTGTTTTTCATCTGTTTTATTATTTTCACAATACTGTAAGTGTCCTTGTTTCTGTTTTCCATCAACTTTGTTATGATTTTTTGAGCAGCAAGTATAACTCTGCAGGAAGAAAAGTTTCTACCTTGGCAGTGTTTTGAGATTTGGAGAAAACAAAATCTAAAAAATAACATTTCTTATTTTTATCCCTTGTTCTTTCTCAAGGCAACTTGAAATGTAAGGATTTCTACTCTTCCCCAGGTCCCTTCAGTAACACACAGGTTCATTTTAGCTTGATGTCTGTCTGTTTCTTTTCCCCTTCACTGACACAAAATCTGTACAGATACACTATATAAATGCCCTTTCTCATGCTGAGATTCTCTAGGGACAACATGTAAACCTTTAACCTCCACAGGAATAATCCTGTACTTCAGTACTTAGGATCTCATCTATGTATACTCGCTCACACACCTGCTTTGAACAGCATTTATAACTTTATGAATTGGGCAGTAGAGATATGAAAATGAATGCTCTTAATTGATTTTCAGTGCATTGTATGTTTAAAAGGAACTGAAACTAGTGTCAAATTATTGAAGTAGATACAACAGATTTATACAGTGTACAGCATGTAGTCGCATCATAGATTTTTACCAAAATTCTAGGGTATGAATGATGTTGCAGTGCCTGATATTTAGTAACTTTAACAATAGTTACCTCTGCTATTTAAGGTAATGAGAGAAGTAGCCTAGTTGCTTTAGTGAGATATGGCATACCTAGTGGATGACAGGAGGAGGCTACTTCATATCCAATCTTTGCAATTACTCTTCCCTACCAGTTGGTATAATGAGGTACATGTCCCTTCACTTCATCCTCACAAAATTCATCTTGACTTAAAAGATGCTTGAAATTAGATGCTTTGACCCTTAGCAAAAAAAAAAACAAGCAAACAAACAAAACCCTGGGCATGGAGGATTTATAGGATCAAGCCCTGTGAGAATGCAACTTTTCTTTTATGCAGAGATGTGTCTTCCTTCTAATACACTTTATGATTACCTTCATTCACACATAAAGAATTTCGGAGATTAATTCAGTAACTAAGCTTCTGTTTCCTTCACATGCCCTAGTACTCAAGTGTGGGATCCCAGTTTAATGAATTTTACTGTACTCCTCTTTCTTATGAAGTAACATAATAAGTGTTTAGTGCAATAGGCTTAGTGCTGATCTGGATATTAAGTGCAGCTTAAGTTGCCCAACAGAAACTATACAGTGTAAAATAACCACTGTAAAACTTTTTCTAATTGCATTTGCTAGGAAAAATAAGCCATAACATTTGAAATGCTAGAAGCGTTTTATTCTTTTGTAGGGCCTTTCCTTTGTCTTGAAGTGCTTTGTAGTCAGTAATTAGCTATGAAGGTAATGTACTAATAATGGTACAAGTAGATATTTGTAATATCAGTCCCTGTTGTCTATCAAATACTATACTGTAGAGTAGAAAGACATTTACCTTATTAAAAACCCAGCAAAATGTAATGCACAGTATGCAAATACATCTGGTGCCAAGATGAAAAAGGCTGAAAGAAACAGATCTTAACAGAGAGGAAGAAGATGACTTTATATTGTAGGACCCATAATAATGAAAGTATTACCAGGAACTGATTTCATCAGTGATGATCAGTAACAAGACGTTGGGCAGTGATGTGGCAAGACACAACTTTCAATATTAGAACTAACAAAAGTCCTCAAGTATAATAAAGGCGAGAATTAGCTGCCATGTGGTACACATAGTATTATAAAGCAATTGTAGTGTCTGCATGTAATGATAACTGAGACCTTTAAGGTATCACACAACCTGGAAGTGTTACAACAGCCTTGTTTAAGGGCCATGAAAAACATATGAAGGTTGTTTCACTTGCCCTTGAAACACAGTCAGCACTAAGGAGAAACGAAGCATCTGTTTAACCACACAGTTTGATGGTGCACAGCCCCAGACTCCCAGTCCCATGCCTGCAGTACGCTTGCAGAGCATACATTTCTTCTCAGTTCCCATCAGCTTTCATGAATGCAGTGAGGAGAAAAGATGTGAAAGGAAAGTTCTCAGCCTGGACCAGACCAATATGATTTTAATTATGGCCAGTGTTGTTGCACAAACTCCATAGTTCATATCCTCTGCCTCTGGATTCCATTTTGGGAGCTCTTTCTGCCTGAAAATCCCAACGTGATTTTCAGAAGCATTCTGTCCAACTCTAGTAGGGACTTTCCCAGAGTTTCAGCAGGGACAGAGATAGCACTAAAGCAGATGCTTCCATTTTATTTATGAATTGTGAAAATTCAGATTTTAGATTATATCAAATGGAAGGTGTTTCAACCAAAATTGTTTTCAATAATGATTCGCTCTGTACCTTTGTGCTTTTAAAATATTTTCTCTGCAGCATTTTAAAAACTAGTGCAAGCTGTGTTTATATTATTTTGTTGATCATATAATCAAAAGAATCAGCTGCACTAGAGGAAAAAAGTGTGATGTAACCTGGATCCTGGTTCAGTGTAGCGTTAATGTCGTCTTGCTTTCCAAATAACAGAAACTGGTCTTAGCAGGAACTTTAAGGTTCCTTCCTTTATCTAGTCCAAAGGAGGACTTTAAAAAGTCATCTGCTCATAAGCAGAATACTCTCTATGTTTTTCATTTCTGACAGATGTTTGTCTGACTTATTTTTTAGAGAATTCTTGTAATGAAAACTGCACGGACTCCTCAGACAAACTCTGGGTGCAGTTCCTCAAACTTAAAAATTTGTTTAGTTCATTGTATGCTTAAAACTCATCAGTCAGTGGAGGTTAACACAGACCATTTACTCTTTTCAGCTGGCTTTTGGATATTTTTATTTTTAAATGTGTTTATATATGTATTTATAAAATGTATATTTATCTAAGAATGAACGGTAGGTAAGTGATGTTGATGGAACAGCGAGGAAATAAATAATCAAGAGGTTGTCTATCAACTCAGTCTGTTTTGGTTCACATCTGAATTGACCATTTAAGAAACAGAAGAAAAATAATCAGCTTTTCCCAAATCTTATTGGCATGTAATCATTATCCAGATCGTATTAGCCCATAACCTATACTGAGATAATAACTTTTGAAGTTGTAGTGTGTTATTTTATGAAATTGTTTATGTGCATATTTTCAGTATGATATTTATTTATCATCATCCATTACTTAGAAAGTTACTCTGAAGGAATGGAAGTTTATGATACTTAAGGAATGTCCCTGCAAGTAATGGGATAAAAATAAACAGTGGATGAAGGTTAAGGAGAAAAACCTGTAATGTCACCCAAGTAGTCTGCAGGTAGTGTTAAAGCACTGGGAAAATGTATGGGAAAATTCTGCACTGGCTGGGAGATGGGCTGGATGATTTAATAGATTTTTCTTTGAGATGTAATTTCTGTAACTGGTTGATACATACACTAGTGCTCAGACATTTGGACTCATTTCTTGTTTGTCTGGCAAACTGTTTCCTGTGAAAGGTTATAAATTACAATAAATAGGCTTTGCAGAAGATGAGCTACATGATATACTTGGAAAGAGTTTCTCTACTGATATTCAAGACATTAATGTCAAAGCAGAAAAAACAGTGGAGTCCTAATCCAGTGGCTTTTCTTGAGTGCAGTGCTAGAAATGCGCAGAACCATAAATAACATTTACATTGAATAGAGTTTTCTGTATTCTAACAATAACTTAGGATAGAAAAGATAAAATAGAACAAATACGTGACTGACATAGAAGAAGTTTTTCCTCCTGAGTTTGCAACAAAGAATTCACTGATGAGAAAGAGAGGGGTGGAGGGTGGGGGAAAGAAAGGAAAGCAAGCA
Organism: Tragopan temminckii; assembly: GCA_028571105.1. Taxonomy (NCBI): domain Eukaryota; kingdom Metazoa; phylum Chordata; class Aves; order Galliformes; family Phasianidae; genus Tragopan; species Tragopan temminckii. The sequence goes on along the minus strand of JAOWBP010002052.1, from coordinate 49,493,220 downwards.
TTTATAAAAATGTTGGTGTGGTTATAATTAGATCCATTTGAGAACCAAAAGTTTTATGCAGAAATTGACAGAAGGATACACAATAATTATAGTTTGCTGACAAGATGAATAGAGTTTCCTTTTTTTATCTTATGGTTTTAGGAAACCGAACTGTAAATAAATACGCAGTTTGACAGATTGTAATTGCGATCAGCAACACGTCTTTTCATTTAATCAGACGGTGTTATTAAAATGGGGTTACAATTAAACATTTTGTAATGTGACGTAGAACTCTATTAAAATACTCTAGCAAATAATAATTTACATTTGATGCTTCTGCAACCCATTTCTATTTGCAGAAATGTTATTGGCTGTGACCTTCTAGTGGTTAGGTCTTGGTTTGCTGTTTTCTTCCTACACTGATAAATGCTGTTAAGCATTTAAATAATAAATGCTCTTCCTTTACTTCACAGTGAAGATTAAAAGATTCATTTTGAATTCTTTTCTTATTTTTGATCCTCGTATTGCTGTACATTGACCAAAGCAACACAAGAAATTTGGAATTAACTAAAACAGCATAATTTTTCTTAATCTTAGAAATTATAGGTTTGATCAACAGTCAACATGTATTTCATTTACAATTAGATGTTTCAAGAAAAAGTAATTTGGCATTTGAAATATCACAGGAATTATAGAATCATAGGATGGCTTGGCTTGGAAGGAACCTCAAAGATCTCCTAGTTCCAGCCCTCTGACACAGGCAGGGTTGACAACTGCTAGATCAGCACCAGATCAGGCAGCCCAGGGCCCCATCCAACCTGGCCTTGAACACATCCAGGGATGGAGCATCTGCAGCTTCTCTGGGCAGCCCCTGCCAGCATCTCACATTCTCTCAGTGAAAATATGTAGGAAGCATTCATCATATTGCTATATCTAAAAAATTTTTCTAAAATCAAATGGCACAAGTCTTTGGATTTGACCTCGCCTTTCTGTAGATGTATTCGATTCCAAGAAATCTAGCAAAATATTTTTCAAGAAGACTAAAATATCAGATTTCCATGTGAAAGTCCATTATTTGTTCCCATGGTTTGAAAGCCTATTAATAAGAATATGAACACTCAGAGGAGATTCACTTCTCCTCTTCTAAAAAAAGTCTTCTTCTAAGACTCTCTGGGACGTATACACTACTGGAAATAGTAGAACCACAACCAGCAGAATAGAAAAAGGAGAATCATTAGTAGAGAGAAATTTTAAGTCATTTTTCAGGTGCATGCATACTCCTCTAATGAAACTGCATATAGTGAATGTTTGGAGCAAAGGGAATGAGTGATTTGCATCAACAAATTACAAGGGTGAAACAGTTTCTGAAAATAAAACTGCTGAGCCACTGCTCCTTTATCTCACCACTTATTTTGGTGGATGTTTTTGGAGAAACCACCAGTGATTTGAGGGGTGACAACATTTTCCTTACTGGAAAATAATCATTTTTTAGGTAGTGATTCTGAAACATACATTCTTGTTTCCTGTCACTACTAGTAAACAAAAGAAATATTAAAGAGAGAAGGAGAAGAAAAGAGGATGGAAGAAAAGTCAAGTATGCTTTCAAAGAAGGGGAAAGAAAAGAAAAGTCAAGTATGCTTTTGTTTGGTAGAAAGTGAAGATGTATGAACACTTGAGAAGAAGGAAAAATTGAAATAAATAACTTGGTTTGACTTCTTTATACATTTATTTTAACTTTTCATCATCCCAGATTTGGAACCTCTTGACTCTTTCTTACTTTTCCTGTTGTTACTATGTGTGGGTTAACTCTTATGCTGTTCAACAAGTAAGTGGGTTGCTTCAAAAATAGTGCCTTTTTAATTCCATGGAAATTACACCAGATACAAAGAACACAATAATGCTATTTGATGGAGAAATTTTTCAGCTACAAAAAAAAAAAAAAAAAAAAAAAACCACCACTATTTTTCAGCATAGTCACTGCCATTAGCTATGCATTTTTACCACTGTTGAACAAGAGCCCTCGTGTTGCTCTTGTAAAATCTGCACCAGCAGAGCTGACCCACTGTCACTGTTGCCACTGCTGAAACGTACCAACTACCAGCTCACTGTGCTCACATCCACTGTTTGGTCTCCACAAACATTCAGCAAGCATTGATGAATGTCAGTGGG
>JAOWBP010002052.1:49469254-49482262 GCA_028571105.1 Tragopan temminckii | reverse complement strand
TTTCCCCGTAACATCTAAATGTAAATCTCCCCTCTCTGAATTTAAAACCATTCCCCCTTGTCCTATCACTATCAAACCACAGTGAGGTCTCCTCTTTCACTTCTCCAGGCTCAACAAGCCCAGCTCTTTCAATGTTTCTTCATAGGAGAGATGCTTCAGGCCTTTGATTATCTTCATGGCCCTCCTCTGGACACCCTCCAACAGTTCCACATGCTTCTTATGCTTGGCACCGCAGGTCTGGGCGCAATACTCCAGATGCGGCTTCACAGGGACAGAGCAGATAGGGAGAATCCTTTCCCTATTGGAAACCCTTTTTTGGATGCAGCCCAGGGTACAGTTGGATGTCTGGGCTGCAAGTGCACACTGCTGCCCCATATCCAGCTTTTCATCCACCAGAACCCAGAAGTCCTTCTCCTCAGAGCTGCTCTCAGTATGTTCTTTTCTCAGCCTATGTCTCATATTGCCCTGATCTGTGTGCAGCACCTTGTATTTGACCTTGTTGAATCTCATTAAATGCTCATGGACCCACACAAATTTTGTCCAACACCCTTTGAATTAGATTCCTTCCTTCTCAGTCCTTTCACACCAGAACAAGTTCTTGTTTGGTATTGTTGTTGATGGGAGATACTTGTGCAGTGAAAAAGATTGTTGACTATATTACCACCGTTTTTTTCCCACTCCATATATAAAGTTATTTTTGTGAAGGTTTTAGAACTCACACTCTTTCTTCAGTCCTTGTGTGCATTTGCAAGGCCACTGAAATGTTCACAGCTATCTGTAAGAGCAATCAAGTGGCAGTAACTGAGCACAGCCACAGTGACTGATTATAAGCAAGGTGCCAGGAGGAAGGTTTGTTGTTCAAGAATTGCACCAGGATGCCGCAGCAGCACACTTAGACAAATTCTGGCTAGTGTGCCTGTCAGACACAGAGTGATTTGCACTACCTTCATTACGCTCAAGGTAACTTTTTCCTTGATCTGCAAGTTGTGTCCTGTGCCCCGAGTTGGTAAATGCTCCAGTATGTGTTTTTGAGCTTGTGTTGGCTACAGATAGCTTGCTGTGTTCTATACTAAATAGTGCTATCAAGTATTAAAAGTACTGTCTTGGGACCATCAAGGATGCTTTGTGAATGTGGTTTATTTCATAGTGGTATAAAAGACCTGTGTTTTGTTCCAAAATATACTCATCAACTGGATTGAACTAAAATCAGATAAATATTTTCTACTGGCATTTCTATTAGAGATTCCTTCATTGCTAGAGATTGTATCTGTGGCTTTGTGAAGACTTCTTATCTTGCTGGTTACTTGAAGATTTCTTCGTGACATGCATAAGCGCTCATTGATTTTGGCAATCTTATTTTACCATTTGCCTCTATGGAGTGAAAGCTTTTTAAAATGCACCAGTAAAATGTTAACTAAGGGTAAAATGATCATACTTTGATCTGAGCTGAACTTGTGACTAAATTGTCAGTGGGATGTTTAAATTCTACCCCTCCATGTTGGTTGCTTTGCAATCTCCATTTTGTGCAAAATGGCATTTTTATGTTGCAATTAAGAAATCCCCCAACCCAAACCCCTAAGTTTGTCTGCATGCCCACTCCTCTCTTTCTGCATTCAGAGAAACCTGTCATCATTCTGTGGGAGACTTCGCTGAAATCAAAGAAAGGGCTGGCCTGGAATGATTCTACAGAAAATACAGAAGGAGAAATTAGCTTATAACATCAGTGATTAACTGTGTTACTTAAAGATATTTAGAGGACCTTGTTGTTTTGCTTTCGAGTAGTTTTTTTACCAATGTACTTCTACCTGTAATGATGCCTTATGTATATCAATTCAGTTAGGTAGAGGCAGAACTCCTCCCATTTCAGATTTGCAACCAAAAAAATTGATCTTGTAAACATATGGAGTTAGCCTTTTGAATGTCTGGCCTTAAATGTTTCATGGCGCTTACACAATCCACACTTGTAATTGAATTACAGTGAGAGGATAACATGTTATTGTGTTGTCTTCTGTATGGTTCATAGTAATTCTTATCATGTATTTCCAGAAGACATTACTTTATTTTATTCCTGGTATTAAAGACAAGCCTTTAATGTACTTAATCTTTAAGGGTTCCTTGTGTAAGACCTACTTGCTTAAGCAAGGAGTATTCAAATGGGTGAAGACAAATCACTTGGGGCTTATTTCTGCCATTAAGGCACAGCACAGGAAGAAGGAAGGGGAAATAGCTGTGCCTGGGCAGAGGTCCCAGCAGCTCACAGAGCAGTTTCCAGGGTCATTTAATGCAAACACAGATCTCAGTGGTGCTGCACTTCTTTAGCATTTGTGGCTGGCCAAACAGGTGTTTGCTGTACTTGCCATCATGTAGGCTTGAAAGCAGTGTGGCTGCCTGTTCTTCTCCCGAACAATTTTTGTCAGACTGTGCATGGTCCAGAGGACACAGGACAGGGCCATGTCTGGGTGTGACTCTTTACCTTCCATGCAACTTGGCCACGTAATGGGAGCTAGAAAGATCACAGAATCACAGAATTGTAGGGGCTGGAAGGAACCTCCAGGGATCATCCTGAGATTTGGGTTGTCCTGTGTGGAGTCAGAGGCTAGACTTGACAATCCTTGTGGGTCCCTTCCAACTCAGGATATTCTGTGATTTTGTGATCCCAGGCTAACTCAGCCACTCATGGGTGAGTTACTGCAGCAGAAACACTGAATCAGAGCATCAGAGTGTGTAGGACTTAATGTGAAGTTTGCTTAAGATCAGGTATAAATGAAAAGCATAACTGAAAGCACAACATTCTGTCAACTATCAATAGGTCTTAACTGTAATTAAGGTACTTAAGTAGTAACTAGCAGTGGTGTATTTCAAATCGGAACAGATTTGCTTAACATAAATATCCTGAGTATTGAGTTGTGGCCCATATACTTCTTGTGATATTATCATTACTAATCTTATGGCTTAGCACTGCATGCTTGACAAGCTACTTATGCATTATAATAAAATGTTATTACACAGACACCCTTGCAGAGTAACCATAGTTACGCACACAGTACACTCCTTTTGGTTAAAGTAAACACAAATATAATCATTGGGGTCAGTACTAGAGCTTTATAGGTTAAGAGTTTGCTGCCAGCAGTGAATGGAAAGAATGTATCTAACAGTTCAAAGTAAAATTCACTCACCCTTTTATGAAGATTGAAACATGCTATTAAAGTAAATTATTACAATGATTTGTTTTATTTTAGACTTTGTGATATGATCACTTTGAATCACACTATTTTGGTCAAAGAACCTGAAAAAAAATCCCCTTTAGTACCAGCCTCATCATCTCAGCAGAGTTGCTTGGCAGTCCATTCTAATGCATTTTAACCAACTTATAAATCATTTTGTGGAGGCTAATGATTTATTACTGCTGTAATGAACTTCAGAGGCATCAATACATTAGTATCCACTTTGAAAAAAGCCATTGTCAAATCCTATTGGAATGATGATCAGTTTACTATTGTTATTAATGACTCCGATCAACTCTTTGAATCTATGAATAACCCTGTTAGATGACAGAGGTCTTCCATTTGGGGAAAAATCAATACATGTGTATGTAAAATAAAAGTATGTGGCTTTCTGGACCCTTTGTCAATGCCTGTGTTTCTGTTGTCTGTAAAGACTAAGAACAACTTGTACATTCACCAAAGCCAGGGTGATTTAGGAATTCAAACCTATGAGAAATATTTCAAATTCAAAATTAGGCAATGTGTCTGTTCTACTGTTTGTCCTTTTCTTAACTAAACACTTTCTTAACATGTATATACACTGGATACTTAGCATACACTGTGAGGTCTCAAATGAGATCCCCGTTAACATATTTTTCCTCCTAACAGAAGGAGTCTATAATGTGGGGAATTATATGTTACAGATTACAGCAAGCTTCTTGAGTTCCTGAATTACATCCTCTTTCTCCCTTTCTATTGAAATAAAAAATAGACATCAGTGACTTACCCAAAATAGTAATTACTGCATTAGGTTTTTTCAGTGTTCAAGGATGTCAGAAATTTGACCTTCGAGGCTTTTAAATCTGACCTTGTTGCTTCTTTCCATTCATTAAGCTACAACCTTTGCTCTCTTGTCATAAAAGATAAATGAAGACTCACACAATCTTTATTTAAGAGATTTATTGTTTACATTAATGTAGATTAAGTAGAAGCTTTCTGATTATTTATTGTGCCAGTCATGTCTTCTTGAGTTTTAAGTTAGTTATCATAGTTCTATAATTACTATTTCCAAGGTGCAATGAAAATTCAAAACAAAAATATATTTTTAAAATTTAAGTTTTATAATGCTATACTTATAAGTGGAAGAATTATTTTTAGCGTGCCTTGTAAATTGGGAGCAGCATGGAGCTGTGTCAGGAAGGCTCAGTTGGGGTGTTAGGAAAAGGTTCTTCACCAGAAGGTGATCAGACCCTGGAACAGGCAGTGGTCAAAGCCCGAAGCTGCTGGCATTCAAGTAGAGTTTGGATAACTCTCTAAGACAAAAGTTTTAAATTTTGGATCATCCTTTATGGAGCCAGGAGTTGGACTCAGTGATCCTTATGGATCCCTTCCAAACTTTAGATATTCTTTGCTTCTCTGATTCTATAAAAATTAAATTTCAAAATTAAAAATCCAAAATCTGGCCTTCATAACATTTACATTAATGATTCTTTTGCTCAGTGTTTTCCAATCTGGAAACAAATATTTTTTTTGTTTCCACAGGATCATATTCATTAGCACACAAATTAAAAACTAAAGAAATTTAGTCAGAAAAACCTAGAAGTACAAACTTATCATTTTGTTCAGATAACTTCTGATGAAGAAAAGAATAGACAAGACCATACTGGCCTTGCAAGAAGTTGTATGCTGAGTTTGAAACTTCATTTTTGCTTTTGTTTTCAGTTTTGTTAATACAACCAGCTGAAAAGTTTATAGAAAGTGGAATGCTCAATTGTAACTAACGGTTGTGGTTGTGTTCATAAAGTGATAGAAGGAAAGATGCAGGAATACTCTCAGCATATTTGCACTGCTACCTCCCTTGGGGCCCGTCTGCTACCCGGAGAGGTGCTTTCTCAGACGCCTCAGAAAGGAGTACATAGAATTACAGAATGGCTTGGGTTGAAAGGGACCGCAAGGATCATCTAGTTCTAACCCCATGCTGTAAGCAGAGTTGCCAACCATTAGATCAGGCTGCCCAGGAACCCAACAAGCCTGACTTTGAATGCTTCCAGGGATGAGGCAACCACAGCTTCCCTGGGCAGCCTGTGTCAGTGCCTCACTGCCCTTTGAGCAAAGGATTTCTTCCTAACTTCTACAGCCGAGAAGTGATCACCTCTCCCCTGCTGCAGGCAGAACAATGTCTGAGGGGCACACGGTCCTTCTGGAGCTGCATGAAGTCTCTCGTTCTTCTCCCATCCACTTGGACCACAGTCTGTAATGGATTACTTCACAGGGAAGCTCAGTTTTATCCAAAAGTTCACTCCATTTTTGGCATCTAGAAAGTGCTGCTAATGTGTTGCCTTGAAGTAAGTGGGGAACTGTCTTCCAAACAGGCAGGAAAAGTAGCTAGGGAATTAAAAGACACTGAGAGTAGCCCTGCTTTTAAACAGAAGTCAGATGGTGGGCAGCAGCTTCAAGTGAAAAACAGAAGGCTAACTTTTCAGAATTTCTACATTACAGGCTAATATTAAAGCTAAGCAAAACCACATACAACAGTGGAAATCAATGTGTATGTTTAAATTAGAGATATCTTTGAGGATCATCTTGATATGAAATAGCATAGCAGTTCATACATTTCTGATCTTGAATTTTGAGGCCTTGGGAGCCAAAGCATAGCTTAGCTCCTTGAATCATATGCAGTTCAGTGAGGCTTTGCTTCTTAAGCATGTCAGATGAAATCGAGTTTTGCAAATGCTTGCACGTTAAATTGCCAGGCCTGACATTTGAAAACTATGGTGGAAAACAACCCAAAGCCATGTGTCATGTATCCACGCCCCTGAGAAAGACATGGTTAAATCACTGCGGTCAGCCTAGACGCTGCAATTTGGGAGGAACAAATTAGATAGAAGTGGGATAGCAATTGGGTATTGCTTGCTCGTTTGAACACAGTATGGTTTTTAGAAGGCTAAGTAGCATAGCGCTTACTTCAGGGAATATCTGCTACATAAATTTAATAGTTTTCAGTAGTTATCACAGAAATTGAAAGCTGCATTCAAATTCCTCTTACCCTATGTTACTGTTACTCCTAGTGTCCATGGCATCAAAATTGTACTCCAAAAGAACAAAAGTCCCTTTTAAAGATGCAGATTTATATTGTACGTGTTGAACTCATCAGTAAAGTCAGGCTTTAATTTAGCTATTAAACATGTACTTGTCTTTATGTTTAGAATGGGATATATTTGAGTCATATTTCTCAGTATATATTATTCCAAACAGTAACTGTTTTAAAATATTCTATTGTATTGATATTTTCCTAGTTTAATTGCATTAAGTACTGGGAAATATTTCTCCTAGGAAAAGTCTGTGTTACAAGGCTTTAAATCATCAAATGTAGTATAAAATACATTTTGGTTTTGCTTCTTCAAGAAATGCATTTATTTCTCCGTGTGGGTAAGTGCTTTGCTTTTCACCAAAATGGTCATGAAATCACAATACCCTTTTATTATAACAATAAATCATTAAGATGAGCATTTCAAAATATATAGGGAAACTGTAGCCCTGGTTCAGATCTTATCAATGTCAAAAGAAAGGAAAAAAATGCTGTTTTTTCTGTCTCTGAATTGGAATCTATGTGCTAAAACAGCATCACAGGCCACCTAAAGAACCACTCTAAGATCCAGGGCTAGATTAATTCATCTTTCTACAGACTCTGATAGTTCCTGGAGTGCTGGGGAGAATTTCCTGTTGCACTTTTTACAATATTAATTACAGTATTTGGGTTTGCTGGAGAGCAGTAACAGCAAGATGCCTCTTGTTATATCATTGTCTGTAGGAACAGAGCATTTTCTTTAGCATCGGTAGAGATTTTCACAGTAGTTGCCAGCCACAGTGGTCCAGTGAGACTTCAAAGATTATCAGAACTGACAAGCACTGAGTAAGTGTAGAAATTCCATATAATTCTGCAATGAATTGATGCTCTGCTGATTCAGAATGTTAATCTTTGTCTTCCAAAATTTTTCTCCTAGAATACTGTCATAGTATTCATGTTATTAAATAGCTAGGAATGAAGTGCTGGGGAAAAAGAAAACAACACCTTAAAATAATTAGGAAACAGGATAAAACTGAAAAGCATGGCTTTCAGTTAGTTATGTTGCTGCAACTACATGCCTATATTTCAGCTGGAGACAATGAGAAGGTACTCCTTGAATTTTAACACCTTATAATGTTCATACTTGTCACTTTATTTTCTAGTCCTGAAATCACAGAACGAATTAAGGAATGAATTGTGCTTTACGCTGACATGATTATTCTTCTAAAATACTTCCAGTGTGTTCACTTTACTAACCTTATATGCAGATATATCAAGATTAGTTGGTTGCACATTTTCTCTTCTTCTAAAATTAAGGAAAGCATTTTGGATGCACTTAAAGCTTGCCAAGGTACAGACTAAGACAGACAGAGGATGTTACACTGTTGTGTCGGAAAATGAGAACGACACTGCTTCTTTGGTCCTTTTCATAATGTTGCTTTTTTTCATTTTGTTATACTTCCTAAACAGTAGTGGGAGGTACTTACATGCAAAATATTCCTCATTAAAGCACAAGATTTAGCATCTGTTATTTTAATCACTTCATGACACAGTTATTTTTCAGGACATTATAATACCACTGATATAGTGTTGTACTGAGCAATGTTTATCATGTGCCAGTAATTTCCAAACCAAATTATCTCAGCAACAGTTTTAAGACATTGCAAGTGTAACCTATTTATGAGCAGAGATTTGATTTGCTTGTTTCTTCTACATCAGCCCTGTTATCTCTGTTGTGCTTGACTGCAATTGTGTTATGTGACAGTGGATGATAATTCATCTGGAATTCAGTAAAGAGTACACTTTACCATTTGTAACAGGGAAAGAACTCCACTTACTATCCTATGATCTTATTAATTCTACAATGTTAGCAGTAATAATGCAGGGAGATATTAATTTGAGTTACCATGGGGAGCAGGTATTCTATATATGGCTATTACTGAGCAATATATCTCTAAAACAAATATGGTTTACTGAACTTTGAAAATAAAAGCAGTCCATTTCAGGTAGCATAAATACCAACAATATCATTACTAACCTGCGCAAAAGCGCCTCAGGATTTTCAAAAGATATATTTAAGGTCTTCAAATTTCAATAAGTTTTTCATAAACTTTTCCTAGATATTATAGACTTAGTAGCTAGAATTCTTTAAAAATACTTTTATAAATACAGAGAAGTCATTAAATTAAAAACTTGATCCTACAGGTTTCCATAATCAGAAGTCGTTTTCAAAGAGAGACATCTTATTATCATTCCCTTTCTCTAACACATGCATATTTTCTAAGTATTTTGGTTCACTTCTTCATAAAAACCTAGAAAATAAGTGTCTTTTTCATAGTTAATTTTCAAGATTCAAAGAAGTATCTAGATATATTTTTCTTTTTCATTCTAAAATGGTTTTATCTTCTTGTCTTCTGAAAATACAAAATAGTTAAGTTTTTTTCTATTGATATAAATGTAGAAACAGAAGTATAATTTCTTGAAATATCTCTGAATGCAGCATGTTTACTTTATTCTTTAGAGAAAGAAGATTCTTGTAAACTCATTCAGTTGTTTATCTGTAAACACCACAGGCTTTGCGTTTTTTAATGTTTTGGCTTTACGTTCACAAAGAATACCTCTGCATTTCTCAGATAGAGCTAGACACTTAAAATGACAATTTCACTTACTGTGAATTGCACTGTACATATGTAACTTGTCTATCTGAAAGTCCTTGTGCTTTCTGACTGCCAGAAAGGGTAGGTTGCATATTGAAAACAGGAGAAAGAAGGATAATTGAGGGAACTTGACCTATCTAGCATTACTCATATTCTTTTATTTCAAAATGTATTATAAACAAAGGCTAATGTATAAGCTGAAGTTGACTTTGTTCAGTTTATTTTATGTCCGTAAGCTTCTAATTTCCGTCTTCTACTAGTCACTTATGCATCCTTCATCAGCCCTTTATTAGTTATTCAGTCAGATTTTATGTAAACTGAGTCCTGAGATCTACGTACTAAACCTGGGAAGGTGATTATGAAAATTGCTCATGCAAATTGAGTAAAGGCACACATAAATTACCAGTTAGAGGCTTAGCTGGTAGTGTGCTTGCATATTCACCTGAATTGCATTCAAAATTGCAGTAATTATGTGAACAGTCATGAATGTACTTCTGCACGCATGGCAACTACATTTTAAAATTTCTTCCTAGAATGAGTCAAATGATTTCTGGGAGAAGTAAGACAGCATAGGCTGAGTTTTTGTAGTTATAAAATTCTCTATAGTTTGTACTAGTAGAGGATGACCTTATTCTAGAATAATAAACTGGAAGAGCTGTGATAGTGCACTGTGAAGTCACGTAGTGTTTGAGTAGTACAGTGGCATGAAGAGCTCACCTGAAGGCAGTCTTTGGCACACGAACACAACAAAAGAGTGTGGATAGGCCTTTTTGTTTTTCAAGATAATACTCTGTCTTGCCATTTTGAGATTATGTGAATTCTAATCTTTCTAATTGATAAATATTATCTCTTATTGCATCTGGGTATTTGCTTGTTATGAGATACCTTTGGCAGTGTGAAAGCTCACCACATAAATTCCATCTCATGTTTGGGTACATTTTATAAAATTATGTTAATCTGAATTTCAGCCATTAATAGACTGAAAAGTAGAACCAAGATCTCTGTCTGTCAACAAAGCTAATACATGGTCAGGAGAGGAGTTTGGGAATTTCAGTATAGACTTCTTGTGATCACAGCAGCCTGAAACCTGGCAATCATAAGCAATTGTGCTTTGTATTGTACTAATATTATTACTTATCATCACTTTCAGCTCATAGGATATGTAGTCCCAGATGGAGGTTAGAAATAGGTTAACATGACTAGACTCTCATCTAGAAAGAAAGGGAAGAGGAAAACTTCCTTAGATTTTCTTCAAAATGATAGTACAATTCATCTAAATGGAAATATTTCAACATGAATGAGGGCCATTCCTTCTAGAAACCTCACTGTGATCTGTGGATCCACAGTTGTTATGGATTCATCTAGCTAGAAGAAGAAAAATCTCTAAAGCCTAACCTTGTGGTCAGTCATTAATCTACTGTGTTAGCTGATCATCCTTCTCTTTCTTCACCATGAAGACACAGTTTTCATAGCTAGAAAATTCCTGTATTGAGGTTTGTTGTTGCTTTTTTTTTTTTTTTTTTTTGTATTATTTTATTTATTTAATATTTTCTGTAAATCTCTTCATTCCTCCCTTTTTCCCTTGCAGACAGTAATTGGCTTCTGCTTAAATTTCAGCATAAAACTTTTCTGTATTTTATTGGATTTCATACAGAGTAGGTGAAATACCTTGAGTTTTGCTACTGTCTACAACAAGATATAATAAATAAATATTATGCTACCACACATCCTTACAACAGACTTCAGTGTGCTTCTTTGGCATACACGAATAAACTGAAATTACTGCATATACAGTCATAAATCTCACATCCCCACTTGTTGGCTGGCACTTGGTAATGCTGAAAGTGGAAGTTTGTAAAATAAAGGAAAAAGGGATACTTTCTTAGCTGAACCAAGGCTGCTGCTTTATTCAGAAGACGAATTGGACAATGAGATGCTTCACAATCAAAAAGAATTAAGATTAAATAATGAGTTTTAAAATAAACCGCAAGTTGTGATTGCTTGTAGTGTATTCCTTTTCAAGATGTTTTGGCCTTTTATTTTTCTAAAATTACTTTGGTAAATTTATCAGGCTTTATTAAGGAAGGTATCCAACATTTAGAAGTATCAAACCAGCAAAATAAAGTGATATTCTTAAATTAAAAAGAAGATTTTCAGGAAGGATTTCTGTCATATTCTAATATAATGGATACTAAGCAAAACAGATCTACTAATTTTAATCTTCTGAGACTGATGGATATCTGTTCATATTCTGCATAGTTGAAAATAAAATAATTGAGATTTTTCTTGTTTCAGAGTTATAATATTGAACTTGGCAAGCTGCAGATGGATAATTATGCTAGAGATGTTAAATAGGTTTTGGAGACAAAATAGTAAATAATACAATACAGAAGAATGATGGAGTTATTAGCATATCATTAAATCGCTTTTTCCCTGTGAGCCAAGCATATTTTTCATAACTTACAAAAAGCATCTTGCCTAGCAGTCACACATATGCTTAACATTTACAAAACCCACTATATTTGACTACTTCATTAAGTTTATCTTCCAGAGAAAACTATGACAGTATAGTTACAAATATCAGTAAGTTTATCACTTGATAACGAGATCATTTATATTAAAAAAAATCTCTTGTGACTTAAACGTTTTTCAGGCCTTTTGTTTCAACTTCCATTAGTGCTATCACTCACATTGTGAATTTACAAGATTGCAGCATAGCAACAGATTTGGTAATAGATCTTTTCAGTAAAGTCATTTGAAGTGTTCAACTCGTTCTTATTAGTCTATATTATGGATTTTGTTATGATGCTGTACTTAATAGAAAATAGAATTGTATGGGATATGGGTTTTTTTCAGGGTTACTGTTATCAGCCAGGAAAAGTACAATCTTCTTTATCAAGGAAAGTGAACTTAGTCCATAATCAATCTGAAATTCACAAAATGCACACCTATAACCTAGTTTTTCAGTGGGCCTAACTCTGAGGGTCAGTTGGCTCTCAACCAGCTGAGCCCCCCTAATCCAGTCATTAATAAATATACTCATGTTCAAACTTAGCTTATAGTTAATTCTGTGTATTTTGTTGTAATCACATCGTTTGTAAGCCACTACCCAAAAAGGAACACTATAGCTTCAGGAAATAATCTCAAGGATATTGCACATCGCAGTGTCCAAGAGGAAGAATATAAAGAATTGTGGATTAGATCTGCCTGTGTTTCTCAGTTTCAGAGATTTTACTTCATATCTCATTGGAATGGAAACAAGGTCCATTAAAAGTTTGTATGTAACAGCAGAAAATTTTGTAAGCCTAATGATGAGGGTAATCAGATGATTAGAGCGTATAGTCGACTCAGGTTTTAGTCCTGTATTAAACTTAATGAGCAACAGAACCTTCTTTGGGATAGGCAAATGGGAGTCTTAACATAAAAAATAATATGGTCAAGTCACATTTTTTGCTGTATAAGCATCCTTGAATACCTTCATTTAAACATCCCAAAGTCATTCTACTATTTCCAGTTTATCTCAAATATTTTCTAAATGCCGTGCAAGCTACACTTTCTTTTGAAATATGTAACGTGATGTATATGAATATCTCATTGCAAATTAATTTATTTAAATTCTAAATCCCCTAATCTTCTAAATATTAACACTAAAATATTAAAGTATTTAAAATATGTATGGCACAATTCAGAGACAGATGTATTGGCATCACTGAGAAACTCAGCTATGCACCTAGCTACATCCCTGGTCCTGCACTGTGCTTTAGCACACTCTGTTCTCGTGTGGCCAGCTCCCCCCTTGGCAAATCTGTTGGAAAATTTACTAATTATCTACAGGGAGTGATACAAATTCAAGAAATACTCTCCATATGTTTTTATTCATGTAAATGTTTCTGTGGAGCTTCCTTTACACTGTGGTAAGTGAGATTCACAATGTGGTCAGGTTACCTTTGTCTGTTAGAGCAGATAGAACAACACATGACAGATAACAATAAGGAAGAAAGCATGGTGAACATCTTCAAAAAATAAACAGCGAAATGGAATGGAATGGAATGGAATGGAATGGAATGGAATGGAATGGAAT
>JAOWBP010002052.1:49453577-49469154 GCA_028571105.1 Tragopan temminckii | reverse complement strand
AATGGAATGGAATGGAATGGAATGGAATGGAATGGAATGGAATGGAATAGAGCAGAGCGGAACTTGACAAAGTTTTCAGCAATATCATGTTGGTAACTGTGTTGTTTTGGTCCAGTCATAGGAGCAAAGCACTGCCAAGACAATTATAGTTGTCTCTTTCCCTCCTGCCCTGTAGCAAGCACAGTTTAGCACTGCTTGCAGTATTTCCAAGGAAGTATTTCTTTATTCCTAGATCTAATCTCTTCATATCCTTTGGATGCTTCTATTTTTATTGTCTAAAGGAAGGGGGAACATTACTGTCTTTCACAATCGTCTTTTTTACTTCCTTTGTTGTGATAAAAGGCTATTGATTTGGGTGTGTTTGAGTGAACCTATGAATACACTGCTGACTCAGGTGTTCTTTTGCATCACCAAAATAAACATGAAATGGATGATTGTTTTCCTTATGTAAATAATTGGAGAAATAGAAAATAGTTCTGTTGATATTTGCAAAATGCATTGAAGGGCTAATATTGTTATCAGGAGATGTGTTCCAGAATATTTGACTTGCACGTCCTAGATTCCATTTGTCTGCTGTCTACCTATACCTGCTGTTAAGTATTAGACACTTTAAAAAGGGAAAAAGATAACACACATTATTCACCATTAATTCTTTAAAATGAGTCATTATTAAAAGCTTAATTGTTTGCTGAGAGGATCCAAATAAGTGGACTTTGCAAGATCAAACAAAATTGAAGATATTTGTCCAAATTAAAATGGAAACATGCATCTAGAATGTACCAAATGAACATGTATGCTCCTGTAATAATAATTTTATTATCTTCAGCTTCCAGGCCAGACTTTTAATTATGACCCTTTATATCAGTGAAAACCATGTATTCAGGATTAAAAACCTATTTCTTTAACTAGTCTGGTTAAAGACTGTGGTTTGATATATTCTATGCTACAACTTTTATAAAAACCAGAGAACACTTCTAATAACACTTTTCTAATTTCATGGTTCAGTGCACAGTCAGTAAAGATTTAAATAATTCAGAAAGAAAGCCTATTCTGTTTCTTTATTAGAAGTTTGAGTCAGGCAAATTCTTTGACATTTAATAGGTTTTTAACCCTTTTAATAACTTCTTATAATGAAATTTATTGGAGGTTGTCTTAAATAAAGGGTTATTATATTAGAGTGAATAGCAGTCGGTAGTTTTTTATGATTAGTTTTGAGACCTTAGTCCTGTGTGATTCAAAGGATATTAAAACATAAAGTAGAAAAGAATGTTAATAGTCACCAAATTAACTGTATACCGAGAAATATAGAAACTGTATATTATTGCATTCTTGTCATTATGTGATTGCACTATAAAATTTTGCAGTCAAATTTTGAGTATATAATTGTTTTAAAGGAGCTTAAGATCATTTACAGAAGGAATATTATATAAAGCAACAAAAAGTGGTTTAATTTCCAACAGAATGATTTTGGAAAGATTAGAGTAGTAAAATTAATAGGATGGGGGTTTTTTTGTTGTTGTTTTTCTTTGGTGTTTTTTTTTTTTTTCTCTTTAGGGTTCTTTTTACATGAGAGGTTTTTGCTGTTTGATTTTAAGACTATTTTCCTAATCAACACAAATTTTGAATGACCCATTCATTTTGTCCTGAAAATGCACTGGGCATAGGATATAAAATGCACTTGTATACAATACTAAGTATTTCCCAAATACCCACTTACTTTAAAACTCAGTTTTTCATTACGCAGTTAGCTGATACAGAAGAGAATTATAAAAGCGAGATGATGAAAACACACATCCTTTTTTCTATTAGGTGATGCTTTGGGTTATTCCTTTTAATGTGTTTTAAATAGTTCTCTGTGGTCATTTTACAGTAACTTCAGCTATCGTAACAAACCTTTCTTTAGCAGTCATTCTTTTATGTATATAAAAAGAAGGCTTGGTTTCAGATATGATTCCTACTTTTACTGTATGCAAAGATCTGTGGAACTTAGGGTTTGATCTGCCTTCATTCCTGGCAGGACGTACATATCAGTTACAGCTTTATCTGCTCTGACCAGTGAATCCTAACTTGTCAGATTTCAAACTTCTAAATACTGGGGTCAGTTTTTTGTTCTTCTCTATTGTACAAATACAAATGTTCAACTGGTTTTATATTACCACATTGAATAGCATCAACACGTTGTGAAACAGCACATGAAATGGCATGGCTTGATTTTAATTCAATTGAAATTTATCTAAAACCTAACTACAGATATGTAGTGAATAACCATGAGGTGTCACAGCACGAACCTGCTGGAGTTCACAAAGAGTTTGGACAACATTTTCAGAAATACTTTTTTAATTTTGGGTAGTCTTTTGTGGAGCCAGTAGTTAGACTTGATGACCTTTGTGATTTTATGACTACTGCTTACTATCATTTAGGAGTTTGCAATGGCTGGAACAAACATTCAGTTTTAATATGGCATACGTACCAGCATAAGTTGTTCTGGGAATATCATTGAGAATAATAATAACAGAAATCCCTTCAGCTGATCAAGGAACATCAGTGGCACAGTGGCAAAGATGAATGACATCAGTGAAGAAGGGTTAGGGTTAGGCTTATTGCTCTTCTCTCAATACTGTGGATATTATCAAAGGTAAAACTTTAAGATTCTCTGGGTTTTTCTCTCAAAATCTTTATTTGAATTAATTAATTGTGCTGTACTGTCCTGCTTTCCAGTGGGAAAAAGTTAAGTATTTGATGTGGTGCTGTGGTTTGGATTGAGGATGAGAATAAAGTTGATAACACACCACTGTTTTGTTATTGCTGAGCAGTGCTTACACTCAGTTAAGGACTTTTCCGCTTTTCAAAATGCCCTGCCAGTGAGGAGATGGGGGTACACGGGGAGATAAGAGGGGGCAGAACTAGGACAGCTGACTCAAACTGGCCAGAGGGATACCTCATACCGTATGGTGTCATGCAGAAAAATAAAATGGGGGAGTTGGTGGGTCTGGCTGCTTGTCAGCTGCTTCTTGGGGTCTGGCTGGTTGTCAGTCAACTAGTGGTGAGCAATTGCATTGTGCATCACTTGCTATGTATATTTTTATTATTATTATTAATTATTATTATTACCATTTTCTTCTCTATACTATTAAACTGTTTTTATCTCAACCGAAGTTTTAACTTTTTCTGATTCTCTCCCCCATCCTACTGAGGGGATTGAGTGAATAGTTGTGTGGTGCTGAGTTGTCTGCTATGTTAAACTGTAACCCATGGCTTCACAATAGTACACAGCAGTATTTCTCACAATAGCATTTCTCTTTGATTTACCTTGAACTTCTAGACAAGAAGTAAATGACCATCAACCACTTCTACCAGGTCCATCAGAAAAGTTTGTATGATCTCTCACCTTGTATAAAAATTAAGCAAAAATTCCCATAACACCTGGTGGTGATATTAGAGATACTGCCTGTTGTGCTTGCTGTGAATTTGCTCAGGATAGTGAGGTATATGATCTTCACTTACTTCAGAGAGTAAGCCTTTCTCCTTCAATTTTAATGTTTTCATCTCCAGTCTATAATCCCTAGCATTTCTTGCATATATTTAGACCTGTCATGTACTTCATTTTGTTAAGGCAACTTCTGTTTTTTCTTTCAGTCAAGGATTACACTTATTAGAAATGTATTTAAGTAAGGAGAAACAATTTGGAATCTTACAGCTTTTGAGAGAGATTGCATCATAATTCTTAATTATAACAAGAAAAACAACATGGAAATTATTTTGCTAACAACACACTCTGATTGAAACTGCCTGCCTAATGCTTCTTAGAAAAAAAACTTCTTTGCTTCATAAAGCCAGCTTCTGGGTTATTAGTTAAGGGTCCTGCCATTTGACTCTTTGCATCTTGCATGAGTAACCAGCTTACATCAGGAAGACAGATTATTAAGGATTTTTTTTAATGCTTTATCCTGGATTCTGTTAGAGACTTGAAGGATTCAATCTGAAAGTTCTGTCAGATAAAAATATGTGTATTTTGTGGAGTTTGCAGCATGGTATTTCAAGAAAGACAAAGACCACTGAACATAGTCCAGAGGACAGCAGGAAGAATGATCAAAGGTGTAGAAAACACAGCATATGAAAAAAAAAAAGTCTTTCAATCTTCAGGTTTGGTTGTTTAGTCTAAAGAAGAGAAAACTGAAAGGAAATTCATAATAGCTTTCCAGTGTGTGCAGCTTTTCTGTAAATAAGGGGAAAAACATTCCTCATGTCCACTGGGAGTAGAGTAAAAAGTAGTAGGTTTAAATTACAACAAAGGAGATTTAGGTGAGACGTTACGGAAAAAAGCCCTTTCCACTGTAAGGATAGTTAAGCACAAGAATTGCCTAGGGAGGTTATGAAGAGGTTAGACAAACATCTGTCAGAAATGATTTAGGTATAACTAATCCTGCTGTGAGATAAAGTGTTGGACTAAATAACCTTTTGAGGTCCCTTCCAGCACTATTTTCTGTGATTCTGTGATTAGGGTACTGTTTTCATATTGTCCCACAGTGAAATGATTCTATGTAGGGACGTGATGTATTCTGCATAGCACAATTTTCTTAATTATTGCTTTAAGTTGATGTGGAAGATGGTGGTCTGATGTTTAATGCACTTTAGTTTTATTCTTACTACCTTGTGAGCTCTGTGCAGAGCATTAGGAGCTTGTTTTCAGGCAGACAACAAATGGGTTGTTTTGGTAGTGCACTAACTACATTCTTACTAGGTGGGTTATTGGTACACACCTCGAAATGAGATACTCTTACAGTGTTTTTTAATGCATAGTCAAACACCTGCATAGGTAGATGCTCCATTTCTGCTTATAAGTAAAATGCAAATGGAAAAAAAATATATAGCCATGAAAAGAACTGTGTCTTAGTTCCGCATTAGTAAAGCCAAAATAAAACCAGACATGTTCTAAAGCTGAGTATAAAGTTGTGAAGCATCCTGAAATTGACAGAGAGAATGATATTAAAGTGCCAAATATTATTACCTCATCGAACAGGCCATCAAAGGCATCATTTTAAGACTATCCTTATCCCCTGTAGCACGCGAATTCTTTAACTTTGTTCTTCTATTTGACATTCTGCCATCAGGCAAGATTTGTCTTCGTCTTTGTATTCAGTGAAGTATGTTTGCAGTATTGTTTCTGAATACTGGATATGACTCCAGCACAGCCACGCTGTGGTGGGCTCCATCTGGAAGAACAAGCAATTTGAAGCTTCTGATTGTGAAGTACTTTGTATGGAGTTGGTCATACTTTGCTAGCAGTGCTGACAGAGAATGTGTATGATCAGTGCCACTGTTCTCACAGAGATGAGGTCATCAGAGTGTTTGAGACAGGGACATACTGTCACACCACAGCAGCAATGGAAGTATGTGGTTTTCATTGACAGGCCTGTTCTTGAAGTCTGATGATTCTTTAGATATGTAAAGATTCATCATCACATGCTTTCCACAGTATTAATAGTAACTTTTCACAGTTAATGTGGTCAGCTGCCTATTCTGACTCAGATTTCCATTTTCTTAGATAGTCTCCTTGTTTCTCGAGGAAGGATCAGGATTTGGGAAGGCTCTGCAGTTCAGGAGAGAAGCGAGACAGAAATCTCATCTTTAGATGCAGAGCCACGTGCATTCTCCTTGCTGAGGGTCACAGCTCAGTTCATGGATGTCACTGGCATGTTCCCAGGTATTGCTCTTCTCTGCAGGCAGGTCCCTTAGGGTGTTGGTTTCTGGCTTAGGAAACGTGTACTTTAAAGCAACCTGTCTCCGTGCTGCTTACTCCTGGTTTTGGAAAGGTTGCCTGGTATTGATATAAAAAATCAAAAGACCTATCCTTCTGAATATGTATATGCATATTTTTTGTGGGGGTATATTCTATACTATCCAATTGGTGTTGTGTTATCTGAAAACAAGCTGTGTGTGTTCGATGGTACAGCTAAAACTGAACACAGACTCTTTAAAATATATGTTGTTTTAAAGATGACAAACACAGAATGCTCTGCAGTGTCTATCTGGTAATTGAAGTTCACATAAAAAGTTTTTAATAAGGGAGAGTGTTTGAAAAATAACAAGTTTATTGCATTTTTCTTGGGAAAAAAAAAAAAAAAAAAGGTAATTAAAATTATAACCTTTGCTCTGCTTTCA
This sequence comes from Tragopan temminckii, assembly GCA_028571105.1. Lineage (NCBI taxonomy): Eukaryota > Metazoa > Chordata > Aves > Galliformes > Phasianidae > Tragopan > Tragopan temminckii. The sequence goes on along the minus strand of JAOWBP010002052.1, from coordinate 49,462,992 downwards.
ATGAAGTAGATACTTGGCAAATTCATTCAAAAGACTGAAACAGTTGCTAAGAGTTTCAGATAATGTTTGTTTCCATTCCAGAGTTCATAAAATCATTTGGATACACATTCATAGGACCACAGCACCACGGAATGGCTTCAGGTGGCAGGGATCTCTGGGTTTATCTGTCCCAACTCCAGCTGCAGCAGGTACACCCAGAGCAGGGGTCCAGACCCACATCCAGGTGGTTGCTGAAGGTCTCCAAGGAGGAGATTCCACTATGCCAGTGCTTTATCACCCACAGAGCACAGAAGTGCTCCAGGTGTTCTGAAGGAACGTCCTCTTCCAGTTTGTGCCCATTGCCTCTTGTCCTCAAACTAGGCACCACTGAAGGACATGGTTCTATCTTCTTTGCACCTTCCCTTTAGGTATTTTTATAGATGGATGAGATCCCCCTGCACTTACTCTTCTCTGGCCCCAGCTCTCTCAGCCTCTCCTCGTGGGAGAGATGCTCCAGTCTCTCAGTCATCTGTGTGGCCCTCCATAACAAACTCTCCAACATGTCCGGTTTTCTCTTGTACTGGGGAGCACAGAACTGTACGCAGTGCTCCAGGTGTGGCCTCTCCAGTGATGAGCATAGAGAGGGGAAGGAGCATCTCCCTCAACCTCCTGACAACATGTTGCCTAATACAGAATCCCCTGGGAGGGTTCTGAGCTGTGCTGGGTGTCACATGCAACTGACAGGGTGAGTGGGAGGCTTTAGGGGGTGCCTGGCTCACCAGGGACCTGGCAGCAAGCGGCATGGCAGCTGGTGAGCACCCTTTGGAGAGGGCCTGGGGGCAGCCTGCCTCCCTATTCATCCTGCACCAACTGCTTGCTGTTCAGTGACACAGCTGGACTGGGGGAGATAGGGCCAAGCAGCGGTTAGAGCTTTACGGCACAACTGCTTTGGTGTGGATTTTGTGCCAGAGGCAGTGATAATGATAGCTTTCAAGGCTAATATGTTTGAAGGGGAGCTGGTACTGGAGGAAAGGGAACAAGCACTCAGTAGCGATCTTTAGAAGTATGAATGTCTGTCAGGATTCAGATTTCAGTCTTCAATTGATTTCTTACACTGCTCTGACTCCTTTCCTCTGGTGCTATAGTATTCATTAAGCAAACTTGAACATATTTGTATAGATAACCCCTTTCCACCAAAAGCTATTAATTTCTAAAGCAATATAAATACAGGTATAATTATGTTTGCAGAATGTATTCCAAATACTTCTCAGAGATACATGTGCATTTAAAGTGGTTAGTATTCCAGAACTAATGCTATTATAAGTTTAATTTACTTCCAGCCAGTCAGCCTTACAAAAATCAATCTCCAGGCTCATAAAATATCTCCCTAAAATTTGTGATTTCTTACTAATGAGAGAAAATGTGAAGTTACAGGTTTATCTTTCCTTTTTCTGTGCCTTACTGGTTGCGAGGTATCCCATAGATTCCTCTGATATATAGGAGAGTGTATATGAGAGACTGATAGGTTATAGAAGTCACAAGGTATTCAAAGTTAAAAAAGAACTGAGCCATCTTTAAATGTTCTGGATGACAAGTCTAACAAACACTGTCAGTAGATAAATGTGGTTATGTTAATACATTGAACCATTAACATGTGTCCTTATCATAATGGAATTTATACAATGATAGTTGCTGTCAGATTCCACTCGATACTCATGACATGTTTGTCTGATGCACTGAACGACAACTATATCTATTTCATTTCAGCTTCGAATTGACACTTCAATTTTATATCACCCACATAACACCTTAGCTTAAATCTGAGCTTCTTGATACTCTTTGTCTTTTGTCATGTTTTGGTGTGAAATGAAAAGACATTATAGGGAATCTGTTGTAGTGTGTATGTATGGTACATTTGACCTCTGGACAAGAAAGGAGTTTCATCCTCCAATGCTTTTAATTCTTATCCTTGCAGAGAATGAATTTGTTGCTTGAATTAAAATAGTATGTCTTGTTAATGCTGAGAAGCGGTGACCCACATAGCACAATGGATTCATTTGTCAATCCTGCAACTTCTGAGCTTTCTGTTCATATATGTCTCAGCAGCAAATCAACTCAGAATTCATTTAATCAGTCTATCAATGGATCCTTTCTGTCAGCCTGAAACCTTAAAATTCCAGTATCTCATTGGGCAGCACCGGGAATAATAGATTTGGACTTAATACTAGATATTCCAATTCTGAAAACTCCAGCTTCCAAATTCACAGCTCAAATACACACAAATCTTAAGAAGAAAAGTAGGATCTGGAAATAGCCTTGAATTTTGAGGATATTAATGTTCTGATCTGGCTCTAAACTTCAGAATGCAAACCTGCCCCAGTTTGTTAGCATTTCTGAAATACTCAGAATGCAGTTACAGAAAGCATTGCCTTTTTGCTCCTCTTAAAAAGAAACAAGCTTTCAGTGCTTTTTGCTATTCCCACAGGCTGAGGCTACAGCCTGAATAGTTTGTAACAGTCAGTGTTATGCAAATGACAATCACATTCTATTTTGTTTATTTTCAGTATTTATATGTTTATTTGACTACATGCCATTTCTTTTAAGCCTTATATAGCCAATCAGGCCAACAGAGTTCTAAAAGAACAGGACGCGTTATTAGTGATATGCTTAATACAGTTTTTTTCCTCTTGTAGATGCAAGATATACGGAATACAGAAGGAGCCCAGTATAGTTCCCATCCTCAGATGGCAACCATGAGGCCAAGGGTTCAACCTGCAGATATTAGGCAGCCAGGAATGATGCAGCACGGGCAGCTGACTACTATTAACCAGTCCCAGCTCAGTGCACAGCTTGGTTTGAATATGGGTGGAAACAATGTTCCTCACAACTCACCCTCTCCACCTGGAAGCAAATCTGCAACTCCTTCACCATCCAGTTCAGTCCATGAAGATGAAGGAGAAGATAGCTCTAAGGTAGGCTTAGATGCTAGGATTACTGTGTAAATGGTGGATATTTTTAGGACCTGCTAAATGAATCATACGGCCACAGTTATTAAGGTGATACTTTATACATTGTTGGTGGTTGGCTAAAGTGAATTAAAGAGTTATGAATACAGAACTTGTAGTTTCCAGTCAATTCTTCAGGCAGTTTGAGTAAATGACATCATTCTTCTTTGTGAGAGCAAACTGGAATCCTGTAAAATATTAAAGGATAACCATTCCTTTAGGACTTCAGTATAAAGGTTGAGTTTTCTCACTTGCATAGAATGGATGTTTGTTCCCAGTTAAAGATCAAGTTACTGCTATAAAAAGTATGAACTGTGTGTACAATATGCTAGTCTTTGCAATTTGGTCATAGGGTGAGTAAACAGAACTTTATAGCAACAAGGACAGAAATATCCTCTACAAACTTTCAAGATGTTACCTTGAAAAACTTGAAGACATTATATATTTATGATTTTGGAGGTGCTGACATTCCGGCATGACATGGTTAAGCTTCCTTTTAGCATCGGTATAGGCCTAAAAGAAATAATAGTCATTCAAATAAGAAAGTTTCCTTTATTTAAGTGATAAGTGATGACTTATTTAGCAACTTGCATATAAAAACCTTCCAAACTTCCCCAAATCCTGAAAACATCCCAAAAAGTAAGCAAGTATATTAACTTAATTTTGTGGAGACTTAAGATGAGATTAAAAAAAGACTGGGACTTAACACAAAGTCATCCAGTAAATCAGGCATATGGGAACTGAACCTCTTAGTTCTAATCTATTCTGGACTGCAAAATGGAAGTTGTTATGCAGTAGTGAAAATGTTGTACCATGGCCATATCTTGTGGGGAATAGTTGCAGACTTGAGAGGAACGTGAGGAAAACACGTGAGCCACTGAGGAGGTATAATCCAGTCAAGAAATGTAATTCTGATTTGTTTTCAAATTGTATTGTTTTTCATGCCTCTAGCTATAAAATAATCATGTAATTGGAGACATATGTTTTACTACATTTTAAATAAATTCAGATTTAAAGTTTTATTTCAGGACTTTCCCCTAATTTCACAAACTTCAGGTTTCAAAGATTACTGAATAATTCATACATTTTAAATGAGCACTTTGTTACTGAGGGAGATTTTAGAATACAGCTATGCAAAAATAATTCCAAGCAGCCATTACTTTTTCAGAATAATTTATTTGCTACTCCTGTTTCTTTGCTAATATTTTTTGTACATCGATGGAAGTATGCAGTTTGCTTTAAAATTCTGGAGAAAACACCAAATCTAAAATTAAAACATTTTTTTTATTTTATTTATCAAATGCTTAATATATTTAACCTGCATTTCTGATGTAGTTTTTCACTGCAGCACTTCATTCTGCCAGAAGTATAGAATTGGGGTATCATGCAAGACACTACGCATATGAAAGTAGTATTTTTAATAAAGAAATAATGACTGCTGCAGACCAACTAAAACTTGATCTTTTCTCTGTGAAAGCCAGATTATACAGTGTTCAACTTTTTAACAAGCCATGTTATTTTGGAAACTCTCTTTAAAACATTCTCATGTTCAATGTGAGCAGAAAAAGATGAGAAAATGTACAGAAATGTACACAAATTTAAGAAAAACAGCTCAGGCTGCAAAAGTGGATACATTGCCTTAAAATTATTCAATAATTGTAATTTATAGTATTAAACTTGGTTAATAATGATAGAGGGCATAAACTAGTCTCCAACTAGAAAAGATTAAACTATAAGCTTAAAGGCAGGCACATTGTGCTATACCTGCCTTCTACAGGATTTCTTACATCTTCCTGTAAATGCCTGAAGTTGGCCATAGTTGGACCTGAAGCAATAGTTTCACTGTAGTTCCCTCCATAAAAGACAGGAGATCTTGAATAATGAGCATAAATAAGTAGTGTAATGTTGTAGTTTATGATTTAAAACCCTTCACTGTCTGTCTTTCTGTTACATCTCTCTCCCTGGAAGCTGCCAGTGAATGGATATGGATACTTAGGATAAACCAGCTTTTTATGGGGATCCTTTTCTACAGCCACACTATAATAAATTTTCTCAGAGCTGCATTGGAGGAGTATGTGAGGTTTCTTCTCACTCCATAAATTCTCTTCTCAGTGAAAGAAGATACTGGATGAGGATAAGAAGAGGTAGAATGGCCATTCTCTTTCATGAGAACCCTTGTCTTTTACCTGAATTCAGAATTTTCTCATAGATGTATGATATTGTATATATTACTTGATAGCTCAGGGCAGGAACTCATTATTCAGAATTTAATATGAGTGCACATGCTGTAGCCATGTAGAAGCTATGTATCTCACCAGACTTGAGCAGCTCCATTAAGTCACTAAGATATTCCTGCTATGAGAACTGTTTAAAAGCAGTCACTCTGAATTCACGTTTTTATTAATAGCACCAGTGACATTCTCCTATCTAACCAGCAGAAGATGTTTGCCAATGTATCAACACCAATCAAAAAGACAACGTATTTTCAGATGGAATGAGTCTCCATCATCTCAATGTCAGATATGTCTGCTAGTTAATATCAACTAAATGCCCAGCTTTACCTATGAAGGATAAGCAGATTTTGTAGAAAAATCCCTAAGATCTATGCCTCTATTCATCTAGAGGAAAAAAAAATATATATATATCAGTGCCCTGTTCATGTTTACATAAATTTATAAAAGGGGTTGACAGAAGATATGAACAAGATGAATGTTTGGAATAGAAATATAATTGTATTCCTATTGAACCACTGATTTCTGTGCGTGTAGGAAATGACCATTTCAGCATAATGTACGTATTTCAAATGCCGTTAAGAGGAGTCTTTACAAACAGACGTAATTGTCTCCTTAATTATTCTCAGTGCAATGTGTGGGACTATGGTTAGAAGAAGAAAAAACGTAGAATGTAGTAGTTGTAAATAACTGCAATTTCAAATGAATTCCTCTTACCACATGCTTTATTCCAACCATCTCAACATTGGAATATTACAGTTATGTAATTCTTCTCATTTTTCTTACTGTTGAATTGCTAAACATCTCTTTGGTTAATGCCAAGTATAAATGTTGAATTCTGGAAGCATTACTGGTTTGCAAATATGCGTTTCTTCATAGAAGGATAACAGGGTTTTCTTCCGTGTTCATTTGAATATCACTGAGGAGAGAATTTCATATTAAGTTGTTTAGAGGGAAGATAGTGAGAGGACTGCAAGTAGCTGGAATTAACCAACAGAAACATGATTACTAAAGAACTACTGCAGCATATTCTCTTTATGTGGTAGAGGTTTTACAATATTTACTTTATATGATAAGAGTTATAAGTAGAATTCTATGTTGTCTGTTCAGCCTATTATGCAGATGGTGCTTGATTAAAATCTATTTTAAACTACAGCGATTACTGCAAGATAGTGTGCATAAAACAGCTCTCTTAGCTCCATTAAAGGCTTTGGTACTATTGCAGTTTATTTTAAATATGCTTATAGACATTTTCCAGCTTCTCAAGGGACATTTAGATATCAACGATGTGCCTTACTTGATAGTTTTAAATCCTACACTAGATATTCTTCTGATCTATTATGTGTGCAACATGGTTAATGTACACTTCTTTAAAGTGAAAGATTATTGCTTTCTTGTGATAAATAAGTTAAATACATCACCATAATTAAGCAATAAGCCATGACAGGAGGTGGATTACCATGAGCTAACTACACCTCCAGGGAATTTGAGGCACAAGTCTATGCCTAGCAGAGTATATGTTTTTTATTTTATTTCCCATCTGTCTCTGCTTTGGTGGTTAGAAGTGGGGTCTGTGAAGCTGATAGACTGATGAGAGCATAAGGTAGGCCATCATCTCAGCCATTTGCAAGGTTATTAGTATTGGAGTTCTGGTATTCTTTTTATGTAGTTATTTTCATATAAGACAAACAGAATTTCCCATGTGAGTACTCTCTTTTTAACAGTGGGTTTTTGAACACTCTTGATTGTTCCAGTTGGATTGTAAGATTTTAGAGCTGTTCTCAGAACAGTTAGCCAGCAGACTTCTTGCACACGTTTCTGCAATGTATCGCCTAGGTTAGTAAGTAATGTGGTATCCTAACACACAAAGAAATTGTAAATCTTATTAAGTCAAAAATACTTTGAAAAGAGGAAAATCTTGTCAAATAATAAAGATAAAAACTTCAATTATGGCTCCAGTTATCGTCAGGTCTTCTTATGCATGGAGTTTGCACAAAATTGCCTGAAGACTTCAGAATGATGCTGCCAAATTAACTAAGGAAACTTACTTAATTACAGTTTAGTCAATAGTTTTAACTGTCATTTAGCTGGTAGTTTTGTGTGCCCTATAGAATGAAATAATAGCAAGACACTAAAAGTTGGATAAATTAATAATGGGTAACACAACATTTCTATTTCTCTGTATTTTTCTAAAAAGCTCCACAGCCATTAACTTTTTGTTAAAGATACAAAGTATGTACTATGATGTTGCAGTGTAATGGCTAGGAAAAAATAAACTTTGTTTTCAAATTGTAGCATCACCTCGTTCTCATGTTTAATGAGCCAGAGTGATCAGGGTTGTTCACCTCAGTCACCTGAGTGCTGTTGAACACCGCAAAGTGAAGTATATAATGAAAAAAACGAAAGGCTTTTGTTCAGATCAAGAATATTCAGTAATTCTCCTCATGCAATTCTTCTGATTTGAATACTTGTGTTCTGTTCTGTCACTTGACGTGCATTACCAAAAAACAAGCAATCAAAAAACGTGATGAAAGTCATATCTGGTCAGTTGTGACTTCTATGCTCTTTACCTTCTCATATGTCAAACTCCTCATGATGCACACTACATTATTTTTTCTTATAGTACTTCTCTATTTTTATGTTACAGGTTAATGGAGGAGAGAAGAGACCTGCTTCAGATATGGGAAAGAAACCCAAAACTCCTAAAAAGAAGAAGAAGAAGGACCCAAATGAGCCACAAAAGCCTGTGTCTGCCTATGCATTATTCTTCCGAGACACTCAAGCAGCCATCAAGGGCCAAAACCCCAATGCTACTTTTGGTGAAGTCTCTAAAATTGTAGCTTCAATGTGGGATGGCTTAGGAGAAGAACAAAAACAGGTACAGTATGTGCTGTAGCTCAGAGGCCTTGTTGCAAAATATATATATATATATATATATTATCTGGGTCATCTAAGCACTGTAGGCAGTTTCTTTTGTTTGCAGAGATGAAACTTGAATATGTGTTATATCAGGGGTGTGGTTTAAAAAGACTAAGATAAGGAGAGCATCATTTCATTTATTTTGTCGGTCTGTGAAATCACTTTTGCTGGGCTGTGACACAAACTTTTAGATTACACTTAGTAGTCTTTTATGCTGAAATCAGTGGGCATAATATTCCTGGGCAGGGCAGATAGGACAGCACTGCCCTGTCTATGAAAGTGTGGTGTAGGTGGGCATTGCTGCAAATAAATATATTCCTGTATGATGGGAGCAGAAACATAATGGACTTCTCAGTTTTTTCCCTGCCCTGTGATGCTAGGAGGAGAGCTAGGCTCTTCCCCTCTCCCAACACACCTGGCTTTTTCCAGATGGATCTAGGAGATGGACCTAGGATGGATCTAGACGTTCATGTAGTTTGTGGAAATACCATCCCATAGTTATTTCTGTCTTCCATGGAAAGGCCTTGGTCCTGCATTGAGTTCAGCAAAGATGGTTCCGAACCTTTGCAGAAATCCTTCTGAGTCAATCAGATCCCATATAAAAGTGAGTAACTCCTGGTTGCTAACTGCATTCATGGATTTACAGTGACATCAGCTGACAAATGCTATTCTTGCTTTAGCAAATCATTACTTGTTGTATACCATAACTTGTTATTGGTTGCGTATTTACTAACTGAAAGCAGAATTGATCGGTTTGATAAAGAAATGGGAACTTTAAGAAAGATACAGTTCTAGAGGGAAAGGATATGCTGAATGGGAGTTATATTGGCTGCAGGAGACATAGGAGAGGCAAAAGTGCCAGGAGTACTGGGCCAAAAGTGCATTTCATTCATTCATTCTGAGAATATCATTATTACATAATAAATTATAGTTAATATGTCTAACATTAAAAAGGAAAACAGTACTATGATTTTTGTAGGTAAAATCATTTGAGCTTAAAAAAAAAAAAAGAGGTTTCTTCATGAATAACTATATGGTATATGTACATCTAGTTCCCTGCTAAGGTAAAAGTGTAAGAAGAATCAGTATTTGGCACTTACTAACAAAAAAAAAAAGCTTTATCTAATATGTTTCGTACAATAAAGTCCGCACTTAGAAGGTCTAGCTGGAGAAAAAGTAGCTCTCTGGATCTAGGGATCAAATGTATCACTTAGACTGGCACTTTAGGGACATGATTTAATGATGGGATTCTGTAAGTCAGGTTGATGGTTGGACTTGATG
>JAOWBP010002052.1:49432089-49453477 GCA_028571105.1 Tragopan temminckii | reverse complement strand
TATCACTTAGACTGGCACTTTAGGGACATGATTTAATGATGGGATTCTGTAAGTCAGGTTGATGGTTGGACTTGATGATCTTGAATGTCTTTTCCAACGTTATTGATTATATGATTCTATGGTTAAGGTTCTTTTGTTGTGTTGTGTCTTCCTTCTGTCTTTTTGATATGTCCAACAAAGGCCAAGATTACATCCTTGATCAGACAGGACGTTTAGATCTTCCCAGGACAGAGACTCTCTCTTAGTGGACCATTAATTTTTGGGAACATGATAGTAGATGTTCACTCTCAGAACAAGTTCTGAGTATGCTTTTGGTTAAGTTCACAAGCAAAAACTTTTGATGCTATTTCTTCTCTAATGAACTCTCTCTAGTGATCTCACACACACACACAAAAATATTAGCCAAATCTTGCCCTTGTTTTTTTTGCCAGTGTTTCACAATGACCCTAAATATGTTGCTGCCACAGCAATCACTATTTTTCCTTTCATGATCTTTTCTCTGCTTACAATGCAGAAGATTTCACTTCATGCATAATGGTCAAGGATGATATAATAGAGATAAAGCTAAGAGACTACATTACACAATTTTCATTGAATCTGACATTTTAGTAGTACCAGGAAAAAAAATTTCCAGTCTTTCCATAGAATCTGTCTTAAGAAAAGTGCATTAAAAAGTTCAGCTTTGACTTGAATTTTCTATTCAGGATTGAGAGTAATAATTGAAAAAGACCTACACTAGAACAGCTGAAGAAAATTTATTTCTTATCTCTGTTGTCCTTAATTTAAGTTGAAACGCAGCAGAATGACGTGTTGTGGAATCCACATAACACATACATGAAAAAAAGGAATAAAACTAGATTTTTAAACCAATTATTTCAAGAGTTTGTGTTAGCATATCTTTGTTGCTCTTTGACTCATTTTGCCAGTTCATTATCACCAGGCCTTTTTTAATTGAGCACTGTACAAAGAGAATAAAAGATAGTCCCTATTTCAAAAAAATGGCAATCCCATTTTCTAGAATAAATTTAAACTCATTCTTTATTCCATTAGAGATCCAATTGTACAAAGTAATGATTACAAGACATCTTAACTGACTTGATAGTCTGTATTTTAAAGGCCTAATTTTTCAGAAGTATAGCACTAGCAACTGTTGTGAAACCTGTGTCTCTGGTAGGAAAATTGAACTTTAAAAATACTAATGATTAATGCATTATTTGGAATTTGACGTTGAAGAAGCTTCAGAAATTCAGTAGGTAACTAAAGAAACAATAACGTCATTAGAGAAATACTTTATTGATGAATTATACTTGCTGAAAAAAATTCAATTATCATAAAGCTTCTGGCTTTTATGTTTTGGAAGCAAATGCTTATTCTGCAATTTAAATAGAATTGTGTTTCCAAATTATGTTTCCTGAATTGGAACTTCTTTAACTATTTAAATAGTAAATATAAATGAAAATCTACTCAGAAAGTAGAACATAATGCAGCTATTGAGAAAGAGGAATAACCTCGGGTTTTTTTTTGCCAGAATGAAACTTTCACTGTTCTATGACCTGAGCTAGCTTTTTCTAGCTAGCACAGAAATTCTTCTTTATCCCTGCAGATTGACCACGGAATAAATAAAGGTATTGAAACTCAGTACAGTAACAACCTAAGGGCAGCATATGTATGCCCAAGCCTTTGTTAAAAAAATAGATTGTTAACCTGACATATTAGGCTGTAGTTTTAAAGGGCTTGTGCAAGCGCCACATATGTTTCTCAAACTGTGAAGAAACTAGGAAAATGTTGTTTGAGAAAATAGGATTTGAATAATGAAAAAGCAGTTATTATGAACTGCATTGTTCTGGGTGCCTTGCTGAAGTTAGGAGGACTTATACTTAAAATGTATCACACACAGATTGTCTTACCATGCAACTATTGCAGTTTATTAGATTAAAGCAGGTGTCAGTATACTTGTGCTCTCTTTTTACCCTACGAAGATATTTGCATTTTTGTGTCGCATGCTATAACTGCTTCCATTAATTTTGGAGGACCATTTTCAAACAGTGGTATGAATCTGTGGTTTGTTTGTCCAAACCTTTGTACATAGAGGCATCTAGGAATTGAAGGGACTGTAGAAGTGATGTTGTGCTTTGTCATAGTTTCTTCTCAAATTTCAATTTGGAGTGCAATAATTACATATAAACAGAAACAATGGCTGTGTGTTTTCCTTCATTTTTCACTATAAATATTTTATAAAAGTGTTCTGATTAATAAACCTGTGAATGGAAAGCAACTGAATCAGTAAAGAGCTGGGATCAATTCTAAGTGCTGTATCCATAGCATAGGGATATTTTCAGTGACTTTACTAGTTCCTGTCTTACTATCATGGACATTGTTTTCTCGTTAGTCAGTACTATTCTTCTGTGCATCCCCTTTTTATAGCTTATTTATGTACATCATTGCCCTTTGCACACATTTTTGCTGCAAAGGGGAGAAAAACATCCCCCCAGGGGGAAGGGTTCAGCATGCTAAATGGTCAAACCTGTGGCTTTCAGACAGAATGCTGGTTCAAACTAGGTAAAAAGGCTACTTAGGTCATTTTCTGTCATTAGATGAAAAAGGAGAGTCATTTTAAATCAGTACCAGATGTATGTGTACTAAATGAACCTTAAGTTTCTAATTGGAGCCCTCGTAAAGCAGTAATAGAAGTGGCAAATTACAAACAAAATGTTCTTGTTTACATTAGTGTAACTTTAAAACTTCAGCCAAAAACCTTAATAAATGTGCTGTTATACTAAAAATGGAATTCAATGTCTATTCAACATTCAACAAAATTAATCTCTAGTGTAACTTCAGCAATTTAACTGGAATTCTAGCAGGAATGGAGTTGGCATTGTATGAACAGCTTAGTGTATGTAAGTGTATATGTGTGTATGTGTGTGCATGTGTTTCTGTGGGTTTACTTAAATGTTTCACTGGCCTTGCAGCAGAAAGATGGATTCACTTAAGAGACCCCAAAATTAAAGATCAGATAAAGAAGGGAAAATGACTGTATGAGTACTGGTAACATATGCCTTATTTCAGGCTGCATAATTCATACACAGTAATATTACTGCAACAGTTAGCTCAACTGCAACTCCTCATTATTTTATCCTTCAGTATTTATTCCTATGTTTGATGCCTCATGAAATTACTGTTAATGTGTTTATATAAGGGCAGATCTGACACAAGTGGGAAGAATTTAATTTCCTACTCATTCCTTCCTGCTGATGTGTCCTCTTCCCCTGGTAGAAGTGGCAAGTGTAAATAGTTAATTTGCTTCAATTATGAGCCTGTCCTGCTAAATTAGAAGCAGCAGGAATATGAAGAGCCAGAATTATACTTATGAGGCAGCTGACAAATCCTCTGAGCTTACAAAATCAAATCATTTACTCCTCATTGGTGCTCAAAGACCCACTAGATAAAAGCTGCAGTTTATTCTTTAAAATCTGATGGAACTTGGATTGTATGTTACCAATGCTTAAGTAAATTGAAGTCCTCGTGCATTAGTGTCAATGATTCTGATGCTGTTAGCATTTTCATTATAACACACAAGCTTTCAAGGGTTTCTATTTTGGTCACTGAAAATAGCCCAGACTGATCTGATCATGAAAAATAGCTCAGCATGTTTCATAAGTTTCTTTTTTTGGGAAAAGAACTGTGAAGTTTTATCAACAGATTATCCAGTGCTGGGATGAATCAGGTTGACTAGGAGGAGAAGCTTTAAAAGTAGTGCTTGTCAATACTTCTTGTCTGACATGATGACACTTAGATATAGCATAACTTCTAGCATAATACCAAAGCTTCTCAAAATTGATCTCAGACTGATGTTTCAAGAGGCTTGGCTCATCCTGGCCTGCGAGGAGACCTAACCTCCCACAAGGCACTGTGCTGTGTTACTTGACGTCACTTCATAAGTCAGATAATCTCAACTCATGGGTGGAAGAGTCATGGTGCGTCCATTGCAAGCCCTTGCACTTGGGATGCCCAGCGTCAGGGCCTTGGACAGCTTCAGCGACTCCATTGCAGATGTGGAGATAGATCCAAAGGATGTGCAGATCAAGTTCAAGTAGTCAATAGCATTTTGGAAACATAAATTTACAGGGTTTTTTTTTCTATTTATGCTCATATACTCATGCAAGTGTGTGTTTATCTGCTTCTTGTTCCACCCATAATAATGACCTTTTTTAAAAAATTATTATGTCTATGCTAATGAAGTAATCTCCAAGGAATAACTGAGACACTTGTAAAAGGATGAGAATGTACCTTCAATTTGGCTGATAAACAACCACACAACATTTAAATTTACCTTTGTTTTATTTTTGTAAATGAAAATAGGAAGCAAAGGTACATCTGTGTGTGCGTACTCCCAAAGTGAATTACAAAGAAAGATTCAGGAATAGGCATAACAAAAACAGCCTTATGCCTTCCCTCCCAAATGCTTGCGCTGACAAAGTTGCTCTTACCTTTGTTGCACCTTAGGCCTGTTTGGGAGCTCCACTGCTTTTTTTTTTTCAGCAGATTTCTGTATTGAAACTTCTATACTGAAACTGCACTGTGCATTCGGGTTGTGAAACCTCCACACACAGAAGTTCACTAGAACAGCTGGTGCATCTTACCTTGTTTAGAGTAGTTCAGCCTGTATTCCTGCTCAGTCCTCCTAGCAGGTTGGTCATCCTTAGCCTTTCAGGGGCACTGAAGCAGTGGGGAACATTAAGCCATTAAGCCCCCACTGCCAAGGGAGTGGATTTCTATCCCCCTTTGCTACTTACAACAGACACAACACATGGCCTTGGATTTGTGAACGTTGGCTGTAGCTGCACTTCACCTTCTTGTTGTATTTGGAAAGAGCTGAGCCCAAAGGATCCTGGATTCCAAGTATTGCCGCAATGTTCCTAAATAACAGCCTTAATTTTCTACATCCTTCTTACCCACCCTTTATGCATATATTTGAGCTTGATGGGAACATAGCTTTGAATTGTCTGTGTACACAACTGGACTTAGGCCCAATTATTATGCTCCATTTGGGCTCAGACCCATTTATAAAAAAGAATAGTAGCAGATGCAAATAATCACCAAATAAATTGTGTGTTTAATGTCATTTGTTTTGTGTCCAACTTTTATCTCACATGCTTCTAATGAAATAAACACTCTTCTGTAAGTTGCAAGCATCAAGACTGAAAGGTCACATTTAGTCCTGACATAAATGGCTGCAAGATCCAGTGAGCTCCATAGAGTTTCAGTGTTCGTGCTAAAGTTTACTTTGGCCTGTGATCTTTACCCTGCATGCCAGAAAGACTGAATTATTTCCCCTAAGCCTCTAATATGTCATCAGTGTCATTTTCATGATCTGCAGTCTGAGACTGCTGAGCCATAGAGCTAGCCCTGGGCCTCTTTTTGTTACTGTGTGTACCTAGATTAAAAATCAAATGGTAACGTATTTCAGTATCCATTAAGCAATTCTGAGGATTTTTTTCTGACTGCTGTGGGAATATCTCTCTCCATATTTTAGAAGAATGTGTGCAGTTCTAAGTGCCTTTGCTTCAAAATCAAAAGATTAAAACTAGAGATATGTCTCCCACTTGGAAAAAATACAAGTTTTCTCTGTGAGCCTAGGTATGTAGGGCTAGGAACGACAATCTGAATGTGGAATTTAATTCTGGATTGCAACCTACCATATTTTCTCAGATACCATTCCTGTAACTGTAGCCTGTGAAAATAACACTCCCATGGGTAATAACACTGCAGAGACCAAAAAGTCAAAATCAGTCATGTTACTTTTTGATTTGTTTTTGCATATGCTATTTTTTTAGGTTTATGGAACACTTTCATCAAAACAAATGTGGGCATCTTTACATCTTTTTAAAAAGAAATATAATTTGCTTGGAAGCCACGGCTCTAAGGAGACACCCACAAGATAAACTGAAAATTTCCCCTTCTTATTCATCCTTTCCAGCTGTTTAGGCAGAGTCAAGGAAATAGTATGGTTCTTTGTAATTTGCTTTGTCAGCTAGGAGGCACAAAGCTTTTTCGTACACAAACTCTGAAAGTCATCTTCTAAGAGCATCAGTCAGTTCCATTCACTAACTCTGACTCTGTAATATCAAAGAGGACTGTAGTTAAAGTTGTTCCTTCTTCCATTTGAACCTGATATTAAAAGCCAAGGGCATTTTTGCAGATATTCATGTGCTGTTCCCCTGAAGGAGGAAGGGTGCAAAGCCACACTGGACAGTGTAGGGCTCCTGCTGTAGTGTTTGTTGTGATATGTTGATAGTCCTCCAGAAGCAAGTTGTGAGGAAGTTCACTGGGAAAAGATGGTTAACCAGAATAAAAATTTAGCTCATGGCAGTACAGGTATATTTCCATTATATATATCAGCAATGAGTTTCATGTCATCCAGCACACAGAATAGCACAGGAGTCACAAACCCTGCCTGAAGAAATTTGTGATCTAGGAAGACAAGAATTATGCAGCAGGTAAAACATATAAAGGAAAACATAACCAGAAGTTGGCATCATAAAATAGAAGTGCAGATATTCTACTGTGGTTTTGATTTGGTAAATCTGCCAGTGTGGCTAACCATGTAACCCACGACACAATCTATCTCCAAGGGAAACTTTGGGGCAGCCAGATTAAGGATGTTTATTGCTATTAAAGAGTTCAGCCCTCAGTGTAGCTACAGCATGTGTATGATCAGCCTAGGGAACTGGACCTAAAAGATGCCAGTGCAGAGATCTGGGAACTGGTACCAGGCTGTTATTTTACCACTGGAGATCCAGGGCATTAATTTTCTCCAGTGGCATTGTTCAAATGCTATCTTCTGTGCTTATACACACACGGTGGAGTTTCATATTTCTTATGGAAAATGCCTTTTTCTGTATTCCTGCATGTTTTGCTTAATGGTGTAAGGGAACTTGAAGCTACCTTAGCGGGTGTACTTGGGAAGTGTAATTAGATAGTAAATTAAGAACCCATGTATTATGTGGTGTGAATTTGCATTTGTGAAGCACAGTAGGAAAAGAATGCCAGCAGCTTCCATTTGTGGACAAATTAATGTAATTTTGGTGGTTTGGGGTTGCTCTAACAAGCTGAAGAGAATAAGAATAAATAAAGCTGCCCCACCCTGCATATACAGAAATGATGTTTCTTCTGCCAACATTCAATTTCCACAACGTGGACAATGGAAAAAATAAAATACTGTGTAAGAAAAAAATTCTGCAGCTGAAACAGAATGGGCCTTTACTGCCTGAATGACAATCAATCAGCATTCAATTATAATGTTAATTGAATTAAAGCAAGCTAGGAATTACTTAATTCTGTACATATATGCTCTGTCAAGTTACTTATTTAACAATTGTTACTTGCTTGAGGGAGGAAAAGAAAATGTTCTCATACGAGAGATTTCTGAGACGTCAAAAATAGTATTAAATATTACCATTAGACTCTACAGATAAAGAAAAGAACAGAAATAGGATTCTTGATACAGGAAAAATGGTAAATGTATTTTTAGAAATGATGTGTTTCAGAATTTGGCACTGTCTTAAGTACAAAATACAGCAGAGCTTCAGCCATTTTCTAGAGCACACTTGAATGATGACACAAGCCCTTTTCCTCCCCCAAAGCACCGTAAGGGTGAAACTCTGTTAATGTTACTACAACACAAAACCTTTTAAGCTTGAGGGCTGAAAATTCTTGCAGCTGTGGGGAAAAAAAAAAAAAAATAAAGAGGTTGGGAAGGGCAGCTGACTTGCTTCTACCTGTGTTACGTACAAATGCTACAAATGCTAAGGACGGTCCCTGCTTGCCCTGCCTTTATAAGCACCCAGTACAAGTCCAGTCTAGCACAACTCCGTGAATTGATACCCATTGCAAGGGCCATATTTATTTGCATTTATATGCAAAGAAGAATACTGACTGCCTGGTTATTCACAAAAATGAACAACTCCCAAGACAGGCAAAATGTACTAATTTTTATAATAAGCCAGAAACAATGAGAATTTCCAAAACTAATGTGAAGATCATCAACCCATGCATATTTTGCCTAAACAGTGACCGTCTTGAAAAGAACAGCAACATTAAGATATTGCCCTACAGGCAAGTAAACCTGCAAGCACCATTCTGGACAATGCTAGCCAAGAAAGCAAGCTAGGGTCATCCCATCCAGCAAGAACATTTTTACCATAAAGACCTTATTTGGCATAATTAATGTCAGCATTGCGATGGAAGACATAGTGTTCATTTGATTATTACTGTCTCACCAGAGGACTCAAGAAAAGAGGGCAATACTTCCTATGAAGTACTGATGTTTTAGTTGGAGCTTTGCAGAATTGTTGTTAGCTTCGTATTACTGAGTTAACCTCAAACAGTATGATTATTTGAGGGAAAAGTCAGGTCCCAGGGGACTCTTTCAGTATGCTGTGACTGTAAGTGCACAGCGGGAGTGTGTATTTTTTATATTTATGTAATACAAAATAAAACCCAATGTGGAAGTTGTAGATACATGATCTTTTGAAGATCATTATTCTGTGTAAAATTCTTTGTTCAGCTGTGTTTTTTAAACTGGCTATCAGAGCGATGCAGAGGGATTGCAATATAAAAAGCAGTAAAACTTAGTCTTTGTTCTGTAGGTCAAGCTAAATTCATTGTAGCAGCTAAGAGCAGACTGTTGACTAATTTTTTATTCATTTACAAAGCAAACTGTACATTTCCCTAATAATCACAAGCGATTACAAGTTAAAAAGCAAATTGCTACTATTTTTTGTACAAAACAATAGGAGATCAGCCAACACTGTATATTTATCTTAATCTGGAGAAATTACAAGAGGGCACAGATACAGTTGCACAGCTAAAACCAATTTCTTTTCCTCTCTATGTTTACAATTTTAGAAGCCTAAGACTTCTATGTTTCCATTATGATCTTTTGCTTCCCTGGGAAGAATAATCTTTAATCCTTTTAGGCAGTTTTGCCAGCCCACATCTGAGGATTGTTCCTGCAAGCAGAACATTGGTGAAACAAAAAACATTTTTGGCCAGCGTGTTCTATGTAAAAACTTCAAATCTGTGGTTTTTTTAAGCTTTTCTCTACAAAATGGAAGGCTAGGAATTAATCCTGCTTAATTACAAGGGTAAGTCCAAAATCTACCCTTTCAGAGAAACAAACAAACAAACAAACAAAACATGATAGTATTTGCCAGGAGAAATTCTGGCCTGTGAATTTGCCACTGTCATTGCTAACAGCAAGTCATTAGCTGGGCTGCACAGGTCAGAATCTCGTTCTCCTCTTGAGAACTTTCAACCCTATGTACACTTCTATAACATCGTGTTACTGCAATGCGAGGAGGTCCTGCCATGCCCTGCAGATAATCTTTGATCTTGAAATTTGGGAAAAATTGAAGTGACTCTCAAGGCTTTTTAATTTATTACGAGATTATGTGCATGCCACATTTAAAATAATTTGGTGAGTTGAGAGAAATGTGCAGAAATAGATCTGTGCT
Organism: Tragopan temminckii; assembly: GCA_028571105.1. Taxonomy (NCBI): domain Eukaryota; kingdom Metazoa; phylum Chordata; class Aves; order Galliformes; family Phasianidae; genus Tragopan; species Tragopan temminckii. The sequence continues at coordinate 49,443,962 of JAOWBP010002052.1, read as the reverse complement.
CCTGAGAAGTTAATTAGAATGATATGGGATCAAGACTGGGATAATGACTAGCATTTGTTATCCTTAGCAGTTCCATGAAGCTTCTTTGACTGCCTGCACCAGTTTTTCCAGGGGAGAGAGAAAGCCGCTTGGTTGATCTTTGTGGTACCATCATTTCCTCCTTCATTTATTTGATGTGTCCTCCAGAGCATTCTTTTCTTCCCCAGAGACCTTTATCTGGTATCACAAGTAGAAGCCAGTGGAGAGGCCCACACTGTCCCTAAATGTCCCATTTGCAAGCATGCCGTGCACTTAACTTCGAAGAATTAAACCTGAGATGGTACAAATGATAGTGTTTTTTCAGTACTGCTGAGTAGTTAAAGGGTGTTTCACACTTGAAACAATATTTTCATTAAAATATTTGGTGTTTATTATTTCACTCTTTAAAATACATGAGGAGAAAAGGACGTTTACTTAGAAAGACTTTATGAAGATGCATGAGACACACCTGTGATATATAAAAACAAAACCAGATTAATTTACCAATGTGACGCTCTTTGTTTTTAGGTATACAAAAAGAAAACTGAAGCTGCCAAGAAGGAATATCTGAAGCAGTTAGCTGCCTACAGAGCAAGCCTTGTATCCAAGGTAACACACAATATATAAACGTATACATGTATATAGCGACATATTGCAAAGCATTTTCAGCATTTTTATTGTGCTGAGAGCACTGTAGTATTTAGTGCAAATAGCCTTGTTTGTTATCACCTTAAAATTAGGACATCTATTTCCTGTTCAAATGCTCAATAAAATCAGTAATCTCTCCATGAACAGATACTCTTTCCCTTCTGATCGTATTGACAGCGCTCCTCCAGGCTGGGAGTATCATTGCAGTCAGAGGAGGGAAATCCCAGTAAAAAGACCATGCCATTGTCTTATTTGGCATGCCAAATAAACCACAAGTGTGCCATGCAGGCAGTCATCATTCTACCTATGAGGGAAAAACCGCATCATACACAAAATGCCTTTTTTTGTTTGTATTTCTTTAAGAATTGTTTTTTTTCCTTTCTAATCACAGTACCCAAAAAGTCAAGCTCAGCTCACATAGCAACTTTTCGTATGAAACTGTGAATTTCCATTTTATATCCAGCAACAAAATTTACATGAGCACAGCATAGGTCACCGTAGGGCTCTTGCAGTGGAACACCTACATATCCCCAGCACGCATTAGCAGCACCTTTTTATATTACAGAATCACAGAATGGCTTGGGTTGAAAGAGACCTTAAAGATCATCATAGTCCCAACCCCCTGCCATGGAAACGGCTGCCTCCCACCAGCTCAGCTGCCCAGGGCCCCATATAATACGGCCTTGAACTCCTCCAGGGATGTGGCACCCATAGTTTCTCTGTTCAGCCTGTGCCAGGGCCTCACTACCCTTTTGATATATATATATATATATGTACACGCAAACATTCTTGGTACCCATTATTTTGTAAAAGACTGTTTATAATTTATAATAAAATTTTTTGCAGTGTGGTAATGTGAAAAAAAAACAATTGAGCAACTTCAGAAATATAGCAGTTAGATTGAAAACAAATCTGGGTATACTTTGTTCCTTCATAATTAAACTTGATTTTAGACTTACAAATGACATTATGAAAGACTAGCATACATGACATGAGTAGAACTTTTTGTTAGTTTTAAATGTTTGAAGAGGTTAGTGCTGCACTCTACTTCTCTGTATATTACCTGAATTTTTCCACATTTTCAGTGAAATTGAATTATCCATGCAAAGAGCTTTTGTGTATATTTCTACATTATCTTAGTATTTGCTAAGAGCTTATACTGAATTTAAATGTCTTAAATATGGCTGGTATCCCATTCATTTTTTTTAAGATGTATCTTAAACTTTTTAACTACCACCACAAATACAATTGCATTAGTTAAAGGCGTTTACAGGATACGTATAATTTCTGTTTTAGGGCTGTATGGTTCTAGAAATACTCATTGTCCTCACATGCATGCAGATAAATTCATTTGAAAGACCCTACTTATTGGCAAAAGACAGGTCTAAAAAGCTTAAAATATTCCAGGAGGTTTTGAAGATATGCATCAAGCATTTGTGGAAATAACATGCAAGCCATTATTCAGTACATCATGGTCTGTTCATATAGCTTAACTTTGAAAATGTAAATATAGAAAAACTTAGATTTTTGTTTTCTATTATTTGGGGAAAAAAAATTATGGCATTTGCTGAGGTTTGTTTTTAGGGAAAAAATTTAAAGATTGCTGATCTGTTCAGTGCATGAAGCCATTTGTGCATATGTTTAAATTTGTTGTTAGTCAGAAAAGCACTGAAGCATTTTCTTAACTTTTAAGCAATTATTTAAATTCTGCCCATAATGTAATGTTTTTCTCTAGTGTGGAAAGTATCAAAATGTAAACTTAATGAAGCTGAGTACTAATTGCTTTCTCTCATGAACACACTCAGTGAATCCAGCAGAGCTGCCATGTAACTAAAGCAACTCCATTTTGGAATAATGATGTAAAATACTCAGATGTAATATTATATCAGTATATTCTAAATTATCATTATTAAATATTTATACAGTACCAGAAGAGTTTTAGTTTTTAAAATATGCATATAAGCATGAAGAAATAGATATAATATATTATTAAGATTGTTTGGAGTCCATCTGCTCTTTTTTATGTGTTACATTATCATCCATAAAAGCTATACTTAGAGAATATTATTAATATTACAAGACCTCAATCTCAAAAGTTAAGACACACCAGAAGTAATACACCTTCTCCAAAAATGCTCTAATAGAATATTAATGATTTGCTCACATGGTTTGTTTTATGTGCTATACCTCACACTTTGGGTCACACTTCATACACTTTAACATAGAGTCATGGAATCATAAAATCACGAAGATTGGAAAAGACCGCCAAGATCATTCAGTCCAGCTGTCTACCTATCACTAGTATTTCCCAAGAAACCACGGCCCTCAGTACGGCATCTAAATGTTTTTACATGAAGGTGTTCACTCTGGGAGCCCCCATGTTGCATTTACTGCATATTGCTTATTCTTGCTTCTTTATGGGATTTTCTGTTTCTCTCAGTCCAGCAGCATTTTAGTATTAAAAAAAAAAAAAGTGAATTCAGCTCAGTAATATTCTGGAGCTTGAAGTTTATATCGTCCACATTCTCAAACACAGCTAAAGCACTGTGAAATCAAATTTTGAGTCATTGTTAGTGTCCTGCCTGGGACATCTAAAACTTCATTTTTCATGGTATGCAAGGAATGTGACACCTTCTGTGTTCAGAGTTCCAGTGACTTCAGAGTCAGCTTGCTGGCAGCTATGAGATATTAAATGATGCTTCACAGTACATCTTTTTGATGTCCAGATAATGGGAGTTACCCAGCTATCAAACTTTCTTCGTCCTCCCTCACAGAGTGCTCTGCCCATGAGGAGCGGTAGGGTCTGTTCAGTTCTCTTGTCTGTACTTCAGGTTTCCTCTCTGGCTCAGCGTGTGCCTCATATTGCCCAAAGCAGTAGCCCTACCAATTTGCTAATTTTTTAGCTCTATTCTGCAACTTTTTTTTCATGAATTACTGCCAGTTTTTAAAGAACCAGTGAGTATAGGGTTTGTATATGTGTGCGCGTTTTTCTACGTTTATTTGCAAGATCATTTTTTCCTGAAAAGCAAAAGAATGGGCATAAGCCACGCTGAAGGTAAATTCAGTGCATCCATATTAGCCATCTGAGCTGCTACAACATTCAGAATATGAGTTTGTAGGGTAAACATACAGTGGGGTAAACCTTTTGCCAGGAGGTTTCTGAACCTCTGAGTGATAGCAAAATAATGAAATTCAGTAATGAAATTCAGTGACATTGTTTTCTGTCCTGGGCCCTAAGGTGAAAGTGGGATATTGGCTGTGTTCTTTGATGCAGCCATAACTGAAAAGAATGGAAGTGTCTCCAGCAACTTCAAAGTACAAGTGCCAGCCCATTTCTAATACATTTTGAAATACTTTAGTCATGTCTTTATAAAATAGAGCTATCACCCAGTAAAAAAAAAACAAACACAGAATTGTGTAAATGTGTCAGCTAAGCATTAATCCACACTTAATTAATCAGTGTATTTCCTATATTTTTCTCCTGTTTTATAAAGACTTTAATTAATGAGTCTGTAGTTGAGATTGTTCATGTGAGGAGGAATTGATATGTAAAGTTAAAATTACATTACAAAGCATTATATCTTCTGCTATGCAGATTGCCATATTGCGTATAGTACTGACTAAGCCTTTGCATTGTAAAAGAGTGTCTTTATATTTGCCCATAGTTGCAACTTTTAGTACTATTCAGGTCCAGAAATGCAGTCTCTGGTATCTGGTAATTTGTACAGCATTACATAAAATGCTGTGAATTGCAATTTTATTTTTTCATAAAACAAGCACTTTTTCTGGCTAAACCAGCCTTTTTTCTGGCTGACGTTAGAGTTTTTGCTGCATCTTTCAAGTATATATATTTAATACAAATATATGCAAGTATATGTTAAACATATTTCTATATTACATGCATACATTTACGTACATTTATTAAAAATACAGGCATAATACGTATTTAATATGCATAATACATATGTTGACTATAGTAGCAGGAGTTTAATGATTTAAATAATACAAAAATGATTTCTCTTCCCTCCTTAGTTCTCTCTGACTAAATGAATTTTTTAATTCTTTACTGTATAGTGGCACAGTTTCATACAGGCACATTTTAGCAGCAAGGAGAATATAATTCAAATTCCAAATACTCAAGCGTGTTTTAAAAGTGTCACAGCAGTATCCTCACATGACATTGCAACAAAGACAATGACATTTTTCAGTTTTGTGGATGGCGCAAATCCTTTGGACATGTAATTTTTCTCCTTGATGTATATGGCACACACAGCTTTCCTAGCTCACCACTTTGCAATTACTTTTCATTAAAAAAAATAAAGGTAATATCTAACAAGTCTGGCATTGCCATAATGTCTTTAGCAGAGCAATTTGTAAGCAGAGATTTTCCAGGCACCCAAAATGTCAGTGTTACATGTGTAGTGTTTAGAATAATCAAGCACTACAACAGTCTCTCCAGAGATGTGGTAGATTCCCCATCATAGAAGGTTTTCAAGCTGCAGCTGCACAGGGTGCTAGATAATCTCATCTGGGCTCCCTCTTTCCTTGAAAGCTTGGACCCTATGATCTTTTGAGATCCCTTCAATTTGAGTTGATCCTTAATTCTATGATTCTGTGATTTGAACAGCCTAAGAAGGTCTTACAAGATCTTTTAGGACTGCAATGAGTACATATGGAGAAGATTGAGCTAGTTGTATAAAGCAAATCTGCATCCAAATGTGGAGTCCTTAGTACAGGGGAGACATAGGCCTGTTAGAGTGCATGCAGAGAAGGGCCACAAAAATGATCCAAGGGATGGAACACCTCTCCTACAAGAACAGGCTGAGAGAGTTGGGGCTGTTCAGCCTGAGGAAGAGAAGGCCTGATAGCAGCCTTGCAGTATCTAAAGAGGAACTAGAGGAAAGAAAGATACAGACTCTTTAGCAGGGTGATGGAACAAGGGGAAATGGGATCAAGCTTAAAGAAGATAGATTTATTTTAGATTTATGTTAGATACAAGGAAAAGGTGTTTTCAAGTAAGGGTGGTGAGGCACTGGCACAAGTTGCCCAGAGATGTGGTGGATGCCCTGTCACTGGAGACTTTCAAGACGAGGCTGGATCAGGCCCTGGGCAACCTGATCTAGCTGTGGTGTCCCTGTTCATTGCAGGGGAGTTGAACTAGATAGCCTTCAGAGGTGCCTTCCAACTCTAAGGATTCCACAATTCTCTGATTATATGAAAATAGAGATCATGTTTAGAAAAAAAAGGAAAACCAAAGCCGACCTGTGAACTTGATGGTGTTAATTGGCTGTTTCACATGTGTATGTGGTGAGAGCTCTTGCCACAAAAGACAAAAAGGCAAAATATGTCAGCTCTCCCAGTCTGTGCTTCACCCCACTTCTAATTAAATGTGAATATATAGGTGTGCTCCCTCCATTATTTACTTTCTGTGGCCCAATTAGTCTCAAATTCTTTTTTGCATAGAGGATAAGCTTCAAATGTAGGGGAGCACAATATCCCAGCTCTCTCCTCCTTGAAATAAGCAGCTGCCGGGGTTTAGAACATTTCTTTTGGAAATACAGTACTGAATATCTCTTGAGAGAATAGAGGAGTGACCTGTTGTGTCTGCTGGACGGAGCTTTAATCAGCTGGCTGTTGTGTATAAGAAGAGCAGCAACCCTTCTGTTGCTGGCAAGGGCACCTTCTTTCTGCTTTCTGAGACAACAGATTCCTGTATTTTATCTAGCCCCAGTACATACAGATGTTCTGGAATTTTGGGAAACAGTTTAGGTTGCTCTCAGTGAAAGCAACATGGAAAGAGTAAAGAAAAGACATGGCTGCATTTGATGAATGGACTTTGTTTTGCTTTGTTTGTAGCTATTAAAGTGCTGCAAGGTAACTGGCAATGCTTCCATTAAAACAAAACAAAAAAATCAGAACAATGGCATGCATCTACAGCTTTTTCTTTTGTCCATTAAACATTAAAATCTCTAGCTGGGATGCAAGGCTGTTATGGGAGATGCTTCATGTTTCTGTGATACTTCAGTCTCCGTTTCTGGAGTTATTATGATATAAACAGATATTTTCAAAGAATCATAAATCATGTACGTGCATGTATGTGATGTATTAGAATATATGATAAGTGAACATATTTATCGATAAAACAATTATCTAATCTGATAATAGCACAAATCAAACCAACTTCTTGTCTAGGAAAGAAACCAACTATCTACCACAGCTGGAAAAGAAGAACAAAGTATATTTAAGATAATGCCAGGAATTGTATTCGAGAGTAAATCATGCAAAGCTTTACAATCAGCACTGCAAAAACCCAGCAATGCTTTTGCATCATTTCAGCCTCAAATGGCAGAAATTTCTTGAGTCTTTGAGAAACCATGTGTTGATCTGTGAGCAATTGTGTTTGTTTTTAAAGTGAATTAATACAACTAGGTTTCATTATTAGCCTAGTGCTTCCATTTTGGGAATTAAAACATTTGTATCAAATTAAAGTTGCGTATCCTTTATCACGTGTATCCAGGTTACATTCATAAAACATCCGTTTTTACTTACATACCCTGAATGAATCCATGACAATCCCCTGCAGATGATGACAAAATATATATTTAGTTTTGAAGATGTTCTTCTGAGCCAACTCAGCTAATTATAGATGACAACTCATGGCTTACTCTTTTGTTCTGAAACATCAGGAATGTGTCAAAATCTTCTGAACTCTCTAGAGTCACTAGTATTATTGCAGTAGGTGACTGGAATTAACAAAATATGAAACATCATTTTCTAAGAGCCTCTTGTGACTGAAGTAGGGAAGCAGCTGTATTATAAATATTCATATAAATTCTCTGCCGGAGTGAATAGAGTTAAGTGAAAGGGATCTCTGAAGTAGTGAAAGAGCTAAGCAGGAAGGAGAGAGCAGTGCCAGAGAGAAGTCATTTCTTCATAAACAGCTTCACAGTGGTATTAATCAAATGGCCGAGCCCATATAGGTTAAAAGAAAGGATTCTTCTCAAGGACAGGCTTAGGGTTGGAGGTGACCTAAAATGCCAAAAACATTAAAAACAGACAGGATTGCGTGAACACAGAAAAGCTGAGAATAAACAATTCAAGATGTTCCTTCCACCAAAGAGACAGTAAAGACAACAGATGCAAAGTTAAGCTTAGGTAAGCTTTGTAGAAGCTGCATGAATATTCAGCCAATTTCCTTCTATCTGCCTCTTTAGTGTCATGGTACAGAAGATAACTCATTTAAAGCTGAGTCAGGCCTGCCTAAGTGATCACAGCTTACAGAGACTGGACCTTGCTGGTACCAGCTGTCACAATCACTGCTGTTACCTGAATGGTAACCTTCATTCTGGTCACAGAGTCCAAAAATTCTTGAATTTCTCTCCATGGCTTAAGAGTGGACACCAGTCATTAGATGTGCTCATGGCACTCTCATGTACAGGGATAGTATGTCAGCAACATTGGTTCATGACATATATTCATTTAAAACCTGAATCAAGTTAAATCTTTTCCAACATTTGCAACACTCATATGGTACATGTTCATTGCCTGTGTACAGGGGATGCCAAACCCAGAGCACCTGTTTCTCATTTAAAATAAAACCATGTTACACCATTTTGACTATGTACAAAAATCTCCTGAGGTTGGAATAAGTTATGTTTGCCAACAGAGAAAGCTACTAACATTGGTAGAAAGGTTGTACTAGCCATATTGACCATAAGGCTCATGTCTTTGCCCTTGAAGAGATCTTTCGGCATATGTTTAAAGGACACCATAGACATTTGTAGTATCAGGAATGTTTACTGAGTGTGCACCAGCTCTGCAATCTTATGCATATTTTAATTTAGAAGGGAACTTAATTGCTGATGTTAATAAAGAAGTTTTTTTATGTTTTGTATGCAAACTGCTGAAATCATATTGCTCCAGCTTTGGTAATTTGATTCTTTAGCTGTTTCTATGAAACCAGTTGAATAAGAAAAAAATAACATTTTTCAGTGTTGTTTATTTGTGACAGTACTGACTTCTTGATTTTGTATCTCAACAGTAGCAGTTTAGCACTGCTTATTGGAAGGAAATTATTGCAAAAGTATTTCTTTAACTCCCACATTTTATGGTATTACTTGTTAGAGTGGGGTAAGAATGCTGAATGTGTGTACCTAAACTTATGCTGTTCATATATATATGTGTACTTATATATGGTTCTATTTCCTAGGAACTTTCTTATCAACATTCTTATCAACATATTTGCATTAACATACTGAAAAGGCAAAATAACATATATGTAGCCACTCATAGTTTCTAGATGTAGTTCTCAATAAATGTCAGTAGAAAGCAGTACTCATCAACTGGGTACTAATCTCAGCATCTGTTAGCCAGGTACTTTGTGGCTTTATAGAAGATGAAATGAGGATCCAAACACTAATACTATGGTAACTGTGTTGGGCTCTGATCCATATTCCACTAAATTTAATAGATCTTCCATTATTTTAAGTAATCTAAGGAAAATACTGCTGTCTTAAAATGTGTCCTAACTTGACTTTCAATCACGTGAAGGTTGTCTATGTTCCAACAAAAATGGGAATAGAAGAGCCAATGGTAGCCAAAAGGTAGCCACAAATTAGAGAATCAAAGCCCATCTGTATGTATCAACTACTGTTTTGCTACCCAGAAATGCAGCTGATGATTTAAAGTACAATCATAGACTTTTCAAAGTGGAAGTAAAATAATGTCCCGAAGGAAACTATGGAGTTTCCAGGCTAGCATCACAGGGCTGTTGCTATTTCTTTGATACATCAGCCTGAACATGATGCCTATGTCAAAGTTTTTTTTCTCAGTTTTCATTTCTCAGTTGCAGGAGTGGGCTGGAAATTTGGGGGTGAGGCACTCAGTGTAGTTTTGCTTTTAAGGAAGTAACTTCTCCCCTGTTCCTTAATTCAGCCTATGCTTAGAAGGACCATCTCTTTAGGAAGCTCTCTTTAGGAAAGAACAGCACAACTGAATGAGCAATATTTAACCCCTTAACCAAATTCTACTACATTTGGTAGATATAATCATGGAATTTTGACACACAATAGGGGAGTAGAAAGTGGATGGAAAACTTTGTTTTGCCCTAGAATTCGAAGGAAGGGTGTAATTTTGGTCAAAGCTTTGGGATAGAACTTTGCACTTTTTGTAGTATAGTTAACACTCAAGACTTTCTGTGACTAATATAATTCATCTGTATCATCTCACACTTCTTTGAAAATATGATGCAAGTAGAATTATTTTACAGGCTGAAGATCACTCACCAAGGCTTTCCATAAATTGTTTGCCAGTATTTTTAATTAATATAATTAAATTAATTACCATGAAATATACAGCAGTGTTTCTTTCGTTTCCTTCCTTTTCCTGTTTCTCTTCACTTCGATTCCCCTTCTGATGGGCTTTCAAAATGTTCTTCCATCTTTTTCTTTGGATTTCAGTAAAACAGTACATTGTGTGTAAAAAAGAAATTTTTGTGTAGTGCCTACAAAGCAGTCATACTTTTTCTATAGTGTTCCATAGCCTTCGCCTACCTACCTTGCCTTCATCTTCTGATTTTTTTATTTCTTTAAATTTAGACAACAGTATTAAATGATGTTAGATGGAGAAGCAGAATCATAAGAAATCCTGCACATAGCATATAAAGAACTTGAAAGATTTAGAGCAAAGCTGTGAAATGGACTCAAGAACATGTAGAAGCCACTCAAAGAGTGTAAAAGAGAAGTTAGTCTGTTGTCCTGGAGTATAGTCATTAATGTATGTGTACCGCTTCCTACTATTAACTAAATATAATATTCTGTCACCCTCTAGTGGTGGGTCTACAAAAAATAATTCTGATGGTAGTGATAAAAGAGTTTTTAATTGTGTCCAGTAGAAGACATTGTCAGAAGTAGGAAATATTAAACTTCCTTATTTGATGGCCTGTGTGTATCAGCTAGTAACTACATGTATCTGTAAATAAGTGTATCTAGAAACCTAATTAAATAAGCAAATTGTCTGTGCTGTCTTTAAGCAGATTGCCCAAAGAAAGCTTTTAAAAATGATTTTCCAGCTCTTCCTCTTGGATAAGGCAAGATCAAATGGACTGAATACCAGCCTGCAAAGTTAGGGAGCATGATTGTGTATTTGAAGCCCATAAAGCCTGTACTGGCTTATTACATTCCCTCTTTCTTACTTCCTATCTTTGCCCGTAATAAAAGTGCTGCCCTTGTCTAAGACTATATGATGCTGTATTGGACGGATGCAATGCCTATTCAAACCTATAAAAACAGTAATTGTGCCTGAAATAGTAGTGTAGCTTATGCATCATAGATTTCTCTTGATATATTTGATGGTAAAGCGATATAACAAAATCAAAATTTTTGATAGCGCTCATACCATTAGCTTCAGCTGGACTTACAAAACCTGGGGTTTCTGACCCAGCCTTAGAAAAAGCTGAAAGTGCGCTATGCTGAAAAATAGCTATAATGGGTTCATTTATCAAGATTCCCAGTTACTGATAATGTTGATGTGCTTTAGACTAACATTGGACAATTCGGCATCAGATCACATATGATTTAAAGCGACCTGAGTAACAGCAAAATACTTGGTCTGAAACTAAAGTGTTGTGCTTCCCTCTGGATCAGAAGATAGTGAAATACACAGAAAGCTAACTGACAGCTTGACACAACTGGAACTGCCCCTCTGATCACTTTGCAGATACTCTTCTCAGAGGTAGAGCAAGTATTATTCATCTCTGGCCCGAGACTGTACAATTCCACTTAACATAATTTGGGATTTCAACCATTATGCACTCCTAGGTATCCAGTTCCTCTGTAATTTTATCAGTATGGGCCATGTATTCATCATTTATGTGCAAACTCAGTATTGCCCAATAATTAAATTGGTTCACTGTGTCTTTGCTAAAGAGGTGTACGGCAGCAACTTTGTAGTCACAAACGAAACGTAGCTACATATTGTACATATCAGTGTGTCACAAAGAGTGCTGCTAAGGCTTTGTGAAACCTCCTCACCAGGAGGAACTGTTTAACAAAGCTGACCTTAGGAATTGAAGGCAGATTGTGTACCAATTTTCATCTTTTACTATCTGTATTTTTTTTTAAGTCTTCACAATACTGTGAAAATTCATATAATACATACCACAGATGTGTACACTAACATGTGAGCAGAGCCAGGCAGATCTACAGAGG
>JAOWBP010002052.1:49405068-49431989 GCA_028571105.1 Tragopan temminckii | reverse complement strand
TACTGTGAAAATTCATATAATACATACCACAGATGTGTACACTAACATGTGAGCAGAGCCAGGCAGATCTACAGAGGCAAAGATTTGCATTTGTTTTAGAGTATACATTTAATTTTCCTTAGATTGCTGGAGAAAATAAGTGTTGTTGTTGTTGTTGTTGTTGTTGTTGTTGCTAATGGAACTGCAGTTTTACATAGAAAAAAAAAATGAAGTTATCTTTTTCATCTTTATCATCGCATATAATGAACCAGGTTCAGTAACGTGCGTGTAGATGGATTGTTGGTGGTGCTACATCCTTCAGAATACAAATATGCTTTTTTCGACTGCACTGACCCTGGAATGCTGAGAGTAACGTGAAACTTACTCTGACTTGTAAACTGAGCAAACATGACATGGAGGTCACTGAATAAGGGCATATATGCATCTTTCAGCCCTTGTTTTGACAAAGTGACTTCTTTCTCCAAAGGGACATTTCTGCCATTTTTTTTTCCAGCGTTTCACCTTTCACTGGCTATTAATTCCAATTTGCTTAACTGCAAATTATGATTCCCACCATAAGTACATGGGAGTTAATTCTCAAATTTTCTCATCATTTATTTGAGCACACAGAGAAGATGTAAGAAAATTAGGGTATGGAAAACAACAAATTGGGAGCAAATCAGATATAAAATATGTGTATATTAAAAATAAGAGTATTCATAAAATGCATACCCATTAATGGAAAATTTTTATTACTACCAGCCTTAAAAAATCAGAATAGATTATGAAATTTTTGAAACTCTGTGCATTTTCTGTTCTTCTACACAGTATTCTTCAAACTGTGGTAAGATAGTTTTTCTCTGTCTAATGAAGTCTAACATTTATATAGACATCGGTTAAAACTGGATTTTAAGAACTTTGTGAACCCAATTTATGGAGGAAGTTTTGCTAAAAAGTAATATTATTCACAATTTTCCTTTTTTTTTCTGCATGCATGACTTATGAAACGTACTTCATATAGGTCTAGATAGCATCTCAGCACAGAATACTTCACAGTAAAAGCAACTAATACATTTAATCAGTGCAGAAGAACAACTGCATGAGCCTCTTCACACTGTGAGATGTCCACTGATAAACCAGCATTAGCAGTTGTCAATGCCTATGGTAAAGGACAGTGAAATTCTTATCCCTGTTTTGCAGATAGGAAAATGAGGCACTGCACAGGGAAATCGTATGTCAAAGATCACTGCAGACTTCTGCCAGTACCCACCTTCTTGAGTCTGTTTTGAACTAGGCCAGCAAATCTGAGAACAATAGTAATGAATGTCATGTGAATAAATTTGACAGGCTTGGTTTTCTTTGTTAGGTCAGTGATGCCAGTTCCAAGTTTTGAAAAAGCAAAATGTCAGGCTAGATCAGGAAGCAGGGGGGTTAACCTCTCTTTTTATGATGCTGAAGGAAAATGTTCAAGGTAATAGTAATCATTGTTGGTGTAACATGATAACCAAACTACAGGGCAGGGACATTTTGATTGTCCAGGTAAGTGTTTCCCTATGGTGAGATTCTTTAAAAACTAAATTTCTCCACTATCCTACATTTACAGAACACTGATGTTGGCAGATACTCCTTTCCTTCAATCTACTCTAAAAAATATTGAGAGAGGTGTGCAAAGATCCATCTGTGCAGTCAAGGCTGTAGGTAGGTGAACAGCAACATTTTGTGGCTTCTAAATTATTGTCTGTTTCTTGTTTTTCCCACTAGAGCTACAGTGAACCTGTTGATGTCAAAGCCTCCCCGCAGCCTCAGATGATGAATTCAAAGCAGTCAGTGTTTCATGGGTCTGCCCAGACTCACTCTGCACTGTACCTCAGCTCCCACTACCACCAACAACCAGGAATGAATCCTCACATCACTGCTATGCATGCCAATATCCCCAGGAACATAGCACCCAAGCCCAACAACCAAATGCCAGTGACTGTTTCCATAGCAAACATGGCTGTGTCCCCACCACCACCGCTTCAGATCAGCCCTCCTCTGCACCAGCATCTCAACATCCAGCAACACCAGCCAATTTCAATGCAGCAGTCCATTGGAAACCAGCTACCGATGCAGGTCCAGTCTGCTTTACATTCACCTACAATGCAGCAAGTAAGTTTGAATTTTTAAGCTGTCTGGGGAACTGGGGAGCTGTACTTCTACAGAGTTCCAAAACTATGGTTTTGTTGTCTGAGGGTTTGGTCTTTCAAAGATGAGAGGAAATGAATGAGTTTACCTGGGTGATGGGAAGCATCAGTTGAACTGCTTGTACTAGCAATGACATTCATCATGTTTGTGTCTCCCCGACCAAATTCAGGTGACATTCTCTAAATAGGAGTTTGGATCCATCTACAAATCAAAAATTATATTGTGAAATGTTAAGACTTATGGAAAACATCTTGCAAACAAAGGGCAGGTACATCTAGAAAATGTGCATACATTGTTGTAGTATGTACTAGTATCTTTTGCTGAATGTGACTTGTAACAGTCGGACTTTGAAGCAGCACAGGTGGTGTTATACATGTTAAATTAAATGATCATGAGTAAGAGCCTGAGACCTCCAGAACAGGACCAGTGTAGAGTCTGGAGAAGGGCCACAAAGGTGATCAGAGGACTGGAGCATCCATCCTATGAAGACAGGCTGCGGGAGTTGGACTTATTCAGCCTGGAAAAGAGAAGACTCTGGGTAGATCTCATTGTGGCCTTCCAGTACTTGAAGGGAGCTTACAGACAGGAGAGGGACCAACTTTTTACATGGTCTGATAGAGAGGACAAGAGGAGTGGCTTTAAACTAAAAGAGGAGAGATTTAGATTAGATGTTAGGAAGAAATTATTTACTCAGAGGGTGGTAAGGCACATACACAGGCTGCCCAGAGAGACTGTAGATTCCCCATCCCTGGAGGCATTCAAGGCCAGGTTGGCTGGCTGGGCAGCCTGAGCTGGTTAGTGACCCTGTCTGTGGTAAAGGGTTGGAACTAGATGATCTTTCTGGTCCCCTTCAACCTAAGCCATTCTATGATTCTATGTCTTCTCCAGAATCGCCAGTAGGCACAATTTACAGAACATAATTAAAAATCTGTCCTTAATTATTGTATGAATAGTACAGTAATGACTAGTGAAAGATGTAATGCAGATATTAGATACTCTTAAGGGTTATATACACACACAGCATACATCATCATAATTATATGAATTCAAACATTTTGGAGTTATTCCAAATCATTTTATACCACAAAAAAAGGTAAGATAATATGAATCTTCTGATGTTGTACTTTACCAAGTTGCATGCTTGTTGCATATGGTGTGTATGTCAGTTGTTTGAGAGGACTTTCACTCATCTATGAAATGTGCTGTTTGCAACTGAGTTATGTCTATCTTGAAAAAGGACACAAGGCAATAGTTGTAGAAAACAGATGTATAGAAGTAAATCTGTAGACCTACTCTATGCTACGTTTTGCTTTACTAAGTGCAAGCACAGTGAAGTGAGAAATACTGTACCTCTGTGTTCCTGCTTCCCACTGTTAAATTCATGAAAGGTTAGCTATAATATTTTGGCTGACTGATAATGCTTAGTCAGAAAGTCTGATCCTTATAACAAAGAATCCACAGTGAGATATTTTTGAGCTTCACTCAGTGTGGAAGGTGCTTATTACCTGCTGAAATGTCACACTGGCAATCTTAATTACATTTATCTTAAGCACCATGAAACATCTGCAGTTTATAAGTCAGTTTATATATCTTACGGCCCTGCTTCTGTTTCATGGTACTACACTTTTGAGCTCTGGAAAATCTATGTAATTTCACTTTAGAATATTTGTAGTATGTGTCTTATATTCTTTTATTTTGGGAGGGGCATAAAACAGTTTACACTGTTGATAAATTGAGTTTAAATATAGAATCCAGTTCCTTTAAAGAATGATGCTGGCAAAGACAAAGCAAAAGCTATGTTAAATTTTAAAGCATGAGGTGTACCACCATCACTATAATTTCCCTCATGTTGCAATGATGATACCCTTTCTAATTTCTCAGGTATGACCTTTTCTAGTCAAGAAATGGTAAAAAACATTGTACGCATGAATTTGTGCTGCATTAGAGTACTAAAGACAAGAAACTATAAGCTGAAAGTAATGGCCTCCTTTGGACTCAAATGCCAAGAACTTCACATCTCCACTCTACTTGAAATTGAGCAAACACTCTGCTGATCACAGAGCATGTAAACAACGCAAAAAGATAATGGAAAAGACAAGCAAGCTCTCCAAATTAGCCCCAGCACGATGACAACAGCACAGGGTCAGCATCAATGAGGACAAAATGCAGGCATAGCCCTACCCTGTATGGCCAGTCTGTGGTAAGGAGAGGGGAAGACCCAGTGTGAGGCTGTTGTCCCAGTAACACAACTTAGGTCCCTCTATTTCTTAAAAAGATGACAAAGAAGAATGGGAGAATATGTAGTCTGACAAAGCAGAAGTGATAGTTGCTTATAATTCAGTGATCTTTCAGTTCCTCTTCCCTCAGCTGCTTGGTATCCTCCATAGTGAAGAATCACGGAATCATGAAGTCATTTAGGTTGGAAAAGACCTCTAAGATCATCTAGTCCAACTGTCCACCTACCACCAACACTGCCCACTAAACCATGTCCCTGAGTACTACATCTGCCCTTTCTTTCAACACCTCCAGGAACACTGATTCCACCATCTCCCTGGGCAACACGTTCCAATGCATTACCACTCTCTAAGAAGAAATTCTTCCTACTATCCAACCTGAACCTCCCCTGGCACAACTTGCGGCCATTCCCTCTCATGCTATCCTTATTACCTGGGAGAAGAGGCCGACCTCCAGCTCACCACAATCTCCTTTAGGCAGTTGAACAATAAGATCTCTCCTGAGCCTCTTCCTCTCTGGACTGAACAATATCAGTTCCCTCAGCAGCTCCTCGTAAGACGAAGGTGTGGTTACCCCAAGCCTTTTCCAAAGGCTCCAGCAGCCATCCAATTTATGTGAGCAAGAAGAAACTAATTAGCATCCCACTCCCTACAGCAAGACTTGCAACAGGAGACGTTTTTCCTTTCAGAAACACCACCGCCCTTGCCAAATAGATGAATATACCTGAAGAAGCAGCAGGGTAAATTTTCTCATGTCATACTGCAGCGTGAAGTTTAATAGGCAGGAGAGAGGTGAAATGTCAAACAGCAGTTTTCTCCTGGCAGTGTTCGCAGACACACCTTTGCAGAACAACAGTTTGGCTTTAGGAATCTTAGAGGCAGCAGTCACAATTCCCACGATGATGGGACATATGTATTATTTCTAACTATTTCCATCTTTGAAATAGTTAGTGGCTTACTGGAATAAGGGTCGATGGCAGTGGCAGAAATGTGATCTGATTTTTGGATGGTCCTGTGTGGAGCCAGAGGTTAGATAATCCTTATGAGTTCCTTCCAACTTGGGATATTCTATGGTTCTGTGCTTCTCCAGACCTCTGCTTTCTCTTGGTGGCTGTGGGAAGTTTGGTTACTTGTTTTCTCCAGGAGAAGAAGAATAGTTTTTTATCAAAGACCTGTTTGTAGCATGTGTGCAGAACTGCCAGCTCCAAGAAAAATCACAGATGCAGAGTGCAGTCCTGGCAGGCAGGGACACAGCTCTCCAAAACAACAATGCATGAAATCTGCAAACTCTTCTTCTGTGTGCTGCTTTGAGGAGGGACTGACAAGAAGCGCTGGCCTGGGGAGTGAGCCCTGCCCGCACTGCTGGGAGGACA
The DNA here is from genome assembly GCA_028571105.1 of Tragopan temminckii. NCBI lineage: Eukaryota > Metazoa > Chordata > Aves > Galliformes > Phasianidae > Tragopan > Tragopan temminckii. Next base: position 49,426,219 of record JAOWBP010002052.1, on the reverse strand, counting down.
AGGAGCTGATCTCCATCAGCTCTGCAGGGAACAGCACATTCTCACCCCTTCCAGCAGCCCTCATCTGCACGTGTGCAGCTGCCAAATCAGGAGAGGCTGCCAGCTGGAGGGCTTCCTCAAGGGTTCCACAAAAACTGCAGAAGTTCAGTCACTGCACAGTTTCTGTTATTTTAAAATCAGTTAATTCTGTAGAGTATGCAGCTGATGCAGTGAATCCAAATTCTTCTAGAATGCACAAGACAAAGTACATATGTATTAGTTTGTTGTTCATAAGCTTAGCAGTTTTTATTTCATTTAAATAGTCCTATATTTTATGTAAATAATTTTTGTAGCTCTTTTTCTCTATTCATTCCATTCCAAACCAGCTAATGAAATAATTAAATCACATGGAGACTACTGCAGACTTTTGGGGTACTCATTTGCAGTGCTGAACCTTTACAATGTAAAAATTGACCTTTTAGTCCTATTCTCATAGTTAGATTGAAATTAGATCCTGATATTGAGCATATTTAACTTCTAATTCTAGAATACGCTCTATTTTTATTAAATATTATTACAGGGAGCTGAGTGAAAGTTCTTCTTTGCTAGAGGCAAATCCATTGTGCAACAGTTTTTCTTTCATCCACTTTTGACACATTGAAAGAATCCTACTATATTAGAACACAGGGATATATTTTTGCATTGTGCTCATACGAGTACCTTATAAGTGTATTTTTTAACTGATACAGAGTTCTATCTCTCCAGTCTGTTTCGTAGATTTGACAAGATGTTTACTTGTTACTTACTTTGGATTAAGTAACATGAATCTTCACTGTTGTCATTCAAATCACATGATTTCTCCAAATTTCAGACAAAAGCAGCATCTGAAGCTGCATCCTATTTTCTTTGAGATGTCGTTCTTTCCTTTTTCTACACATGCAAACATTCGTGCTTCTTTCTGAGCATACTCCATTCTCCATCCAGATGTACTGTGCTGTTCCGTGTGGAGAGGGATGAGACCAAGGATTCACTCCCTCCCACAAAGCCTCAGTCCATAAGGAACACTTTTTAGTTGCCCTCCTAGAAGCTTTCCTTCCTTAGGTAAAAATCTTTCACCCATGCAGTGTGGCACGGTGAGTCCCATTACAGTCTCTGTCCCGCTTTGGTTCATGGGTAGAGCAAGCAAAACTGTATTCTTAATGTCTAGTAACCATGGTTGCAAGTGTCTGCATAAGAAAGAGGCAGAAGATTAATGTATGTCACATTTTATTTTATTTTTTTATTTTTATAAATAATAACTCATTTCAATCTACTTCAGGGTGTTTCTTTTCCTTTAGAAAATAAATGTATACAGCAAGGTGATTGCATAGCCTGCCAAAAATAATAGTCTCATTTTTTCTGGTATATATTGTATACAGTAAACTCAGGAACCTGCTGTATTTGTCCAGATTTCTTCCTCTTTTTTTGTTATACTTTGTCTTCGAATGAGGTCAAGAGAAAAAAAAATCATTAATATCTGTCAACTTCCTTTATAACCTTAAGGAAAAATCTTTGTATGATATCACACAGACAGATTTTCAATTTCCTTGTGTAATAAACAGATGCTTTAGGATTTGGATGTAATTTAAAGGTTTAAAATATCACATTGAGATTGATGAATAAATCAGTTGTGAAGACAAAAACATTGATGCCTGTTGAAAATACCTCTCCAGACAGGCAGGAAATGAAATTAGTTCCCAGTAAAGTGTGGAGATGAGGATCACTGTTTAGTTCTGCTGCAGGCTTTTTAGTACTTGCTACAGTGGCACAGCGAAACTGCTAGGGCTACAGAAATCTAATTAAAGAGCAAATGTCCCTCCTGACATCGAATTAATCTTTATCAAGTTCCCTATTTTTATTTCAATCTGGAACAAGAAAATGAAATTTAAAATTCTAGGCATGTTGCAAAACAGTTGGTGATTTTCTCTTGAGCATTACAATGCAAAAACATTCAGCATTGTTTAATTAGACCTCGAAGCACTCGTTTTCTGAGCACTTTTTATTTCATCATTGTTTGTTAAGGGCTTACATAAATCATATACAAATATTTACTACGAGCCTGGTACAAGGCTGGCTCCCCGTCTTGTACAAATGCACTGTTTCAGAGCTTTTTCTGCTGATGAAAAATCTTAAGTAATTATTGTTTACATTTTAAACATAATCCTAGATGATTGGTCTTTCGTACTGAGTTCAGGTCCAACGTCTGCACCCTTGGCTCTGTTGCTGGTAGCCCCCCACTGTGCTCAGTGCTGGATGGTGCTGGGGTACCTCAGCAGTATTCAGTCCATATCAGTCCAGTCTAAGTGCACACTAGCACACTAGCACTTTAACCAGAGGGCCATCTTCCCGCATCTAAGCTGATTATTTGTCCTGAGCCCAGAAGAAATGGAACCTATGTTCTCACTTGAAGAACTTCATTCTTGCAGCATGAGCCTCAGGGCCTGCTCTGCAGTGCTGCTCAGCTGCTAGTCCCATTCAGTGTTGTTCTCATACAGATGATTGTTTCATGAAGAATGATAAGAGATCGCTCAGGGACTTTGCTACCTAAGGTAAACCCAAGTGCCTGAGGGCAGACCATGTTTCTGTGGTTAGTTTCCTCTTACAGCTAAATTAGAAAGGCCTTATGGGCAATGTTTTGTATAAAAACTATGACAGTGATATACAAAACCAATTTTTCTGCCTTGTAATTACACAAAACTCCAATTAAAGTCGTTGGGAAGTCTGCTCAATTACAGTTTCCTTTGGATTAGTTGCAGGCATGGGGTTGTTTATGCAGCCTGATGTGCAGCCTGATGGTGTTACAGTTGTGAGCAGTGGATTTTATTTTATCTTATTAGCAAGGCAGTGTATAAGTTACACTACAACTAGATGTTGAAATCAGTTCCTGAACTTGCTCACTACTAATGATCTGTTTCTTGGCTCATCAAGGATAAAGTGAGGCTTCCTAGAGCATTTAAGGCATGAAGTCTGAGTCCCTTCTCCACATGGAAGAGACTACAGATGAAAGTAGTGACCAAAGTCAAACAGTGTTGCCAGGGCAGCAGTCACAGCCCCAAGCTGCCAGAGTTCAAGAGGAGTTTGGTCAATGCTCTCAGACATAGGGTTTGAGTTTGGGTGGTCCTGTGTGGAGCTGGGAGTTGGACTCGATGATCCTTGTGAGTCCTCCAAGCTGGGATATTCTGTGGTTCTATGATTAATTTGTAGCCTAGGCTAAAATCTGTGGTCAGGATGAGCAGAGTAAGAAGATGGCAAGATGAAGGGAAGGAGGGACATTTTATATTTGAAGGAAGTTCATTTTGGAGGAGGGAGGGGAGCAGGTGTCAAATGAGAATACTCATTCATCTTGTATAAAAGGTAGTGTGGCTAAGCTAACCTGCATCTGAAAACAGCTCTCCTCAAAATTCCTATCTTAAGAAGCCATACCTAAATCACTGTATTTTTAGACTGAAAGCTATGAGCTTTAAGCCTATCTGCCCTATATGTGGACTTTGGACAGAAGTGGATTTTCAAACTAAGTATCCTGGATCAAGTTCAGTCTCTGATTTAGCAGCTACACATCCCACTTACTTGCCTGGGAATTGTGTGCCACTGCCCCAGGAAGGAGGTTAGTTTTTGGTGGTTTTTTTTCAGCAGTTGCTTTTGTACAGCATTCACATACTTTATCTAATGTACTTCTTCTGACTTTACAGGAATATGATGTACATTTATATACAGCAAACCAGGTACACTAAGGCAGTTCTTACTAGTCTTGAAATTTCAATCACCCTCCTGGTTTCAAAACAGAATATTTAAAATGATGTAGTCTAATATTTCAAAAGAGAAAAATCATGACTTTTAAAATAACAGATATTTTAGGGAGAGAGTTAAATGTCTCTTTGTAACTTCCACTTTTTTTCTCATCTTCTTGGTTTCAAAAAGAAAGTTATTCTGTGCTACTTTTACTACAGTACTCTAACAACTGTTAAAAAGCTTTGGCTGAATTTCTGTTTAGTTGAGAGAGAAATACAAATAAAAGAAGCAGCAGATGGTCTCTTTGTGACTGAATGAAGAAAAAGAGGGTTGAGAACAATATGTGAATAGGTGTAGTCTAATAAAACAGTCAGCCACCTGCTGCCTACGTCCTTCAAAAAGATTCTGTTGCATATTTTGGGAATTAACGACTAGTTTGTGTCCTTACGGCCAGTCTGAATGGATCCTCTAAGGTGCAAGCAGACCCTTATGCCCCAGTGTTGATTGAGTTGTTCTCTTGGTGTTGAGTTGTTTCTCTTCTGTCCCTTTTAGTTCCACTCTGTGACAGTATAAAAGCTAATACTGATTTGGTGCCGTTTATCTCTCAAACCAGAGTTTAAAACTTAGAAAGCACCTACACATTTTTACTATTTCAACTCTGAGAACATGAAGTACACCTGGGAAGGAGAGCTTCTACACTTTTGGAGTACATACCTTACTTTTGTTGTTTAATGTACACAAACTGTTGCATGATTTCCATTGATTGTAATGCACTTGCTTTCTCTTCTAGGGATTTACTCTTCAGCCTGATTATCAGAATATCATCAATCCAACATCAACAGCTGCACAAGTTGTTACCCAAGCAATGGAGTATGTTCGTTCAGGGTGCAGAAATCCTCCAGCACAGACTGTGGACTGGAATAATGACTACTGCAGTAATGGGTAAGCAGCCAGTGAATGCCACCTTGTGTCTAGCCGCATTCATGACAAGAGCATCTGACAGTTTGAAAACAGCTTTGTTGCCTGTTTCCCTTAAGTATTTTAGAAGTATATCTGTGATGACACTGTTTTTATTCAGCAGTTGGACTACTATGGGAGAATAAGTTTTCAATACATACATTTATTAGAGATTTTTGTCGCCTTGTTGCAGAACATAAGTTTTGGTCTTTGACAGCTCCCATTCATTAGAAAAACCGAACTGAGATCTTAGGGAAAAAGCGTAAGAAAGAAGTAGTAGGATCACTGCTTCCTACTTACGAGGCAAATGTGGTAAACTGTTTTCTCCAAAATATTCCATTGCCATCAGTGAAAACAACTGGTTTGGGTCATGGAAACCTATGTCAGGGAGATGGATGGGTGATGTATAGGGATACAAGTCAGATGGAAGGAAATAAGATCACATGAACTTTACCAGGAACAAAATATCATACATGTAGGAGCTCTGTGCCCCTCTCAAGAGGTTAGAAGCCCCTTCAAAACCTCTTCTTGCGTAGTTTTTGTGGAATCATACTGCTGTGTCAGGAGCTTCCTGGAATCTTCTAAGAGCCTGAATAGAAAATATCTTTTGAGTTTTAAATAACTGATGTTATGCCTTGGGAACACGTTCACCAGCCTGAACTCTCCTTGACCTTGGCATGAACACCCAAGGCAAAGTCAGATAAAAGCTCTTGGCTGCTATCAAAGGGTCAAGTCCAGCCCAGACAACCAAGCACAAGGTAGAACTAAAGGCTGGTTTCATCCATTACATTTACTCAGACTCAGGATTACACTTGCATTATTGTTTTAAAGTATTTCTGGAACACAAACTAAACCAAAGAAAAATCTTTTTCTGATTAGCAAATCCAAAAAATGTTTGGACAAAAACTGTTGACACCAGGGCAGATTTTAACTGGTGTGCTCAGTGGATTCACTCTTTCTGCCCTATACTTTTTGCTTTTGCCTCATGGCTTGCCCACTTGTTCAGCAGAATGGTCTCACCTGTGTGCTGTACCACCTGATCTGTGTTGATCTGTGTTGCAGACTTTTGCAGGAGCCATTCAAGTGGTCCATAACCACCTTTAGTTTTGATTCCTGGTCTCTTCCGGAAAAAGCAATGTCAGATCATTGCCAGCAGTGTTCTCTAAGTGTCCACCGGGCATAACTCCAATCAGCACAAGCCTTCTCTGAGAAGACTGTATATTCACTATATATATTTGTGTCTGTAAGTCTGTGCGTGGACTTGGCCTAACTTGGCTTTGCCAGTGCATTGTATGCTCTGTGCTAATCTTGGACTCCAAACCAAGCTGTAGAGGTGTGGAAGAACAGAACTGATGTCTGGGTTTTGGCAACCAAGCAGGAGATGAAGAGTAGAACTCTCACCCAGAAAATCTCTGCACTGTGAACTAAGCCCTGTTAGTGATACTTCTACTTTAAATGATATCTTTTCTTCTGACTTGTACAGGCTATTATTATAAGTTAGTAAATGGTTCCTTTTTGCTCTGAGGTGGTATGTTTCAGCTGAAGCTGAACCCTGTCAAGGACAAACTGTGAAAGTGTGTATTTATGAGAGATCTCCCATAGTTCCAGGAAAAGCTAGTTGTGTTGAGCTCCACCAGAACCATCTGGTGCTTCCTTGCCCACGCTTACCTGAAGCTGCCAACATAGCACATTTTGGTTACTCCAGGACTAATATAATAGAATTGTAGAATCATAGGGTCGTTTGAGTTGGAAGGGACCTCTAAAGGTCAGCTGATCCAACTCCACTGCAACAAACAGGGACACCTACAGCCACATCAGGTTGCTCAGAGCCCCGTCCAGCCTGACCCTGAGTGTCTCAAGGGATGGGACATGAGCTGGCTGGGAGCCATTTTTAAAAATTTTTTCATTGCTATTACCATGGTAATACAGCTGTCCTCCAGTGATGTGCTTGGAATTAATGACACAGCAGGGTTATGGGGTTTTTTGGGAAGAACGTGACTAAAAATTTGACAAATTTAAAAATCAGATTTGCTCTTTTTCTCTTTGAACAGGGCCATGCAGAGGGACAAAGCACTCTACCTTACCTGAAAATCTGAAACACCTCTCCTTTCCACTGAGGAATGCAGGGAAGTCTTTTCATCATGGATTGCTTTATGCAGTCAAGGCAGTTCTGCATTTTATTATGAAATACAAGTTGCTAAGCACTTAGGACTATCTGAGCTTGTGGGTCACCCACTCTGGAAAAATAGTCTTGCTTCTTTCTTTTTCTTTCCCTCCCCACATTTTGTTTTTCATTCTTTCTTTCTGCTTTCCGCCCCCACCCTGAGATTCTGTAACGGACATTGCTTTTCTTCTTCCCCGAAGGAAACTTGGACCATTCAGATTTTATGTTGGTTTTTGCTGTGAAGTGCTGCGATAGTAACTGCCTTAGCAACTGTAGATGTCTCGGATAAAAGTCCTGGATTTTCCATTGTTTTTTCATAATGGGTGTTTATATGAAACTACTAAAGACTTTTTAAATGGCTTGATGTAGCAGTCATAGCAAGTTTGTAAATAGCATCTATGTTACACTCTCCTAGAGTATAAAATGTGAATGTTTTTGTAGCTAACTGTAATTGAAACTGGCTCATTCCAGTTTATGGATTTCACAAAAAGGGTTGAATTGGCAAACATTCATATTTTTACTTCATTTTTAAACAACTGACTAATAGTTCTATATTTTCAAACTATTTGGAGAAAAAAAAAAAAAAAAAGTAAAATATTCCCAAATGATATTAATTAAAATATTGGCTGTGTCTCATGAAATAATCACAAAAACAAGAGGGAAACCAGTGTTGATAAAGAGCAAACACATTTATTTTGTACTGCCTAAAAACGCTTCTTTTTTTAAAAGAAAATCACTTTATGTGTACTGGTTAGTAAATGTCATTTAAGTCCTTTTATGTATAAAACTGCCAAATGCTTACCTGATATTTTATTAGATGCAGAAACAGATTGGAGACAGCTAAATTATAACCTTTACATATGGCTATGTATTGTTTCTTCATACTGTGTCTGTATTTAATCTTTTTTTATGGAACCTGTTGCGCCTATTTATGAAATAATAAATATAGGTGTTTGTAAGTAAATTTGTTAGCATTTTAAAGAGGTTTCTTTGATGCTTTAACTTTTGCTGGCACAAATCGTTCACAATTGATGTGAATACTTTATTTAGTTTTTACAGTGACATATATAACGCCAAACCTGCTTTTCTGGCAGAAAATGAAGGTAACCAATACTTATTTCTGTATTTCTTTGGTTGCTAAGGAAAGAAAATAAACAATGGTATTTTAAGTAATTCCCTTTTTAATGTGTTGTAGCAAGAAGTCACCCAAAACTAAGGCTTGATCCAACAAAACTAACTGCATAAAGCTGCATAATGCTGCTTCTTCAAACCTCATCAGTTTGGATTAATTAGCCAAGTGGAATAAAAGTGTTACCAACAGAAATATTACCCAATATGCTTCAGCCATTTTATTATACAGGCAAGAGTTCCTACAGTGTTTTAGGGAGCGTATCACAAATATATCCTAAAGTGAAAAGTAAGTTAAATAGCCACAGGGAAAGGGATTAAAAAAATAAATAAATAAATAAATCCAAAAGAAGGCATCTTGTCAATGCTTTTGATCAGAGAAAGATCTGAAAATGATTTTCTGGAGGATTTCATGCTGGATGCCTGTCCCAGTAATAGAGTATCGCTGATTTGTATTGTCCACAGGAAATGAAGAAAGCAACTCAGAATTAATATGAATTATGCAATGCCATTGATTAAAAAAAAAAAAAAAAGGAAAACAAACAAAGGTATGTTTGCTTTGGAATGATTTCAGGCAATGTACAGTTGGAATCAGCTGGCATGTAATAACTAATAAATATTGCAGATCAGATTTGATTACTCAAATGACTGTAGCTGAGAGCTCTAATTTTCCTGTCTTTAAACTGTATAAGAACTTGTGATTAAATTCACAGTTTATTGTTTGTCTGTTTAGTACTTTAGAAATATACCAGCACTACTAATTACCCAATGTCTTCTATTTATTATATTATAGCAAACTACATTTTCCACTCATATTAATTTGAAAGTGAGAAAATAATTACTGGGAATGAGAAAAATCGGCTTTGATTTTGACAGGCAGTTTTCTTTTTTCTTTTACAGAAAAGAACTGTGTTATCTCCATTTCTTTTAGAGCAGGTGCACAGTCACATAAAGTTGTTAATTTCGATATCCAAGCAGAGTTCAAAATACAAGAAAACTTTAATGTAAATAAAAAAAAAAATTACATCATGAATAAAATACTTATTCTGTATGAACTTCTTGCTAGTTGGTGTCTCTTGGTCTGTAAGAACTTAAGCTGCTATGTATTTACTGCTCAGCACAGTACAGGTCCTGGGACCTGGGTGCGGTTCTGTGCCTGGGCTCTGTTGGAGTGGGACAGGTAAGCTGGTATAAAATCATAGAATTGTTAAGGTTGGAAAGATGACTAAGTTCATCTAGTCCAGCTTCCAACCCATGCCTGTGACCTCTCTAGACAATGTCACTCAGTGCAACATTCACTCTTTCCTTGAAGACCTCCAGGGATGGTGACTCCATCACCTCCCTAGGCAGCCCGTTCCAATACCTCACCAAATAAAAATGATTATTTTGGCCTGGGTTGTACTAAAGGCACTTTATTCCAAAGGGAAGCTCCAACTTTTATGCATACGTGTCAGTTCTTCGTGTCAGAACTCGGGAAAAAGCAATGGTTGCTGGCCAAGGGCAAACTGCTGTTTGTTTTCACCTGCTTATTGACAGATAAAAGTGGTTGGTAAGTGGAACCCCAAAAGCTGAGGTTCTTCTATAATTAGGTGAAACCCCATTGGAGCTGGTGAAGATGTACCCTACCCTTTGATGAAGCACTGGGGCTTAGGCATTGCAGTAACATGTACTGAAGTCACAGTTGTAAGTCACCTTTTATCATAAAGATAAAACAAAGAGGCATGGGAACAAAATAACCTACGCATTGAAGAAACACAGTAACGGCAAATAAATACAATAAAGACATCTGTCAAAATGATAGGAACCAACAGAAAGAATGTCTGCTATTAACTGAAACTAGTATTTCTTTTCTGATGGTTTTTACAAAGTGGTAGGTGAAATGCAAGGTTAGCAACGTAGGTGCTCCAGAAGATTGAAAGCCTGTCTGCTTGCACCAAGCTAAGCAGAGGTTTTGAGACAGAAAAGAGCTCTGAGAGTTTACTCCTTCTCTCAGGGTGCCTGTTCTGGTGGCACCAGCCCTGGTCTTTTACTCAGCTCACAGAGCCTCAAGCATCTCAACCAGCTGATCCCCCCGATCAAAGGAAGTCTCCAAAGGGACTTCCCTCCATTCCTCCATGGGCAGTAAGCAATTAATATATTTGTGGATGGCCTCAGCCATTCACAGTGTAGCAATGTATTTGTGCGTTTGTGTCTGCTTCTCTATCTCACCAAGCACTATCTCCTGATTCTAGTGGCTAATCTGCCAAATATTCCCTGCAAGGCTCCTCTGTAAGCAGGAAGCGTACAGTAAAACAGCTCATTACTGGAGGGCAAAACACGGGCTTAGTACCTTCCTCAGCCTTCTGAGACTTCATCTCAACCTCAGCTACCACCTCCACAATTGCATCTGCCTGTTTCCTACCTGATCCTGTAAACATGGCACAGAGAGTTCATTCCGTGCTCTGGGGAAATTGAGTAGTTAAACTCTTGCTTCACACACAGTGGGAGAAATAGCAGAAATTGCTGCATGGAGCCCATACAGGAACTACTCCCCAGAACTCCCATTGATACAGAGGTATTGAAACAGATAAACAGCCGTTACCTGGTTAGTTATTTATTTGGTGTCCTCAAGTATTCTTACTTTTTTAAATAAAGCCTTATTTAGCATGCATTAAGGTATGGCAGTGCTGCAGGAGATACTCAGCACCTCAGAGAACACGAGTCATGCTTTGAGTCAGGTCTTCCAGACAGCACTTGCTTTCCTTTGCAAAGTCATGTATTTTATTATTACCCAGCAGCGCATTAAATCACAACTCAAATGTAGTTCTTATTCCACCGGCAAGGGGACAAGTGAGAACAATGACTTGTAACATTTCAGAGTCTGTCACAGTTACTGCCTAATTAGAGAAACCTACTAGCAAATGTGCATCTGCATGGATCCTGCCACTGTCATCATTTCACATTCTATTAAGGGCTTGCTGCGATAGACACTTTACAAAGAAATTTCATTCAGGCTAATACCAAGCTGGCAAACGTGTAATTGGGTAGAAAATAAAACACAAGGGGAAAAGAAAGAGAGGAAGGGGAAAGGAGAACGAAGCCTTTCTATTTTGAAAACAACCTCTGCAAAAAAAAAACCCACAAGTGCTGTGGAGAAGATCCCTACCCTCTGACAATTGCGTGTTTACAGCGAGTCTGAGCATAATTGCTCTGATGGGCTGTCAAGGAAAAGATTAATTTGGCAAAGATTAGTATTGACTTGCTGTTTATTAAGGCTTTTAAACAGCTGTATCTGGCAACATTCCTGTAAGTGCCTGTCATGTCTGAAATCAGGCTCACACCCGGGTGCTTGCCAGCTGTTGCTAAACAATCTTACCACTTTGAGTATCTTTCTTCAGGCCAAACAGCGCAAGCAAAGCATTGCCAAATGAGTCTCTCCCATCCTGTCACTATTCAGGGGCCCTAAAAGCTCAGATGTCTGCTCGCAGCAAGATGGCGGGGCCGATAGCAGCCCACAGGAGGCAGCGGGTGCTGCGTCCCACAGGCCCACGTGCAGAGTCAGGGGGCTGTGAATCCCAAAACGACAGTGAGGGGATCTGTCTCCCCAGTACGTGCCGCCAAGGTCCCCCTGTACTGCAGCAGGGTTTTAAGTTCTTCCCCGGGTTCTCAGCAGGCTGCAGTGCAGAGAGCAGAGGCAGGTGGAGGATGCGTGCAGTACAGTAGGCACTATTAATGCTTGCAAAATGAGCCAATGTTTTCTTCTGTGATTTTTCTTTTTTTTTTTTTTTCCCTCCCAGACTGCTGATAAACAAAAGTCATAAAAGCCGTGCACACAAAATATCCTGGGTCAATAGAAACCTGTAAAAGGAAAGATGTCAGCCATTGTTTTTGTTATGTTACTTAAAACGGTTCGGCTTTCACTGTAGGCTTTAGGAGCTGGTTCAGAAACAAATAATACCAATGGAAAGAAGGATAAGCGGCTGCAGCTAAACGCCAATACAAATAGCCATGTGTTACAATTAAAGTTGATTTGGCCTTTCCAATAGAAGGCTGATTTTCTGGGATTAATCTCGACCTTTTCAAGTCGCATCAGGCTGAAATAAGTTGTCAGAACAGATGTGAATTTTGTTTGCAGAGAGCAATCGCAATCCAGTAACCCTTGGAACATGAGCATTTTCCAGACAGAGTGCTCAGGATGCAGACGGGAGATAGTGGATGTGCACAGCAGGACTCCAGCACTCAGAGCCATGTCCAGAGGCTGGGCATTTAGGTCAGGGAAAAATTCAGAGTGGAAAACAAAGTACTTTTCCTTTTAACTCTGCAATTACCAAGTAGCACACTGCGCACACAACCCCCTTAAAAATAAGACGTAGGGTCAAGGATGGGTACATTCGTGAAATGTGTTTTTTAGCTAAATTGAGCATGGGAGTGGGGGATATTCTGTGTTTCACAGCAGGCTGGAACATGTTTTGTAATACAGAAGCCTCTGAAGGTTCCAAGAATCACACATTTCAGAGTCTGCTTTAAAGCAGCTTTCTAAGAAGTTTTGAGTTACAACATGCATGGTTCTGATATTTGTTTGTTTATATATTTATTAAAAAAGAAGGAAAAGAAAACCTCGAGTAAATACTCAGCCTTTTTACACTTTGAGATCTAGGGTCAATCTAGAGAAGTAGAAAAGCCTGAAGTCTTTCCACGTTCAGCGGGGACAAATGGGCTGTTCACCTGCACAGGGTAATGCAGACATTGTGGCAATGCAAACCCTCTGCATGCACTGAGCCCACAGGTTGCTTTCTGCACAACAAAATGCTGTTTGTGTTTATGTCATCAGCACAGAGTGTTGTTAAGCACTGAAGATGCAAGAAAAATTTGTCCTGCTGTCTGTATTAGCACTGCTTAAATACAAACAAGAAGTTCCAAAGTTCATTCAAGAACATGCCATCCCTTCAACAGATTAGGCATTCTCATGCCCTAATTAGTAGAGTAAGTCTTCGTGTTTTGATACCTACTTCTGCTTCTGCTCAGGGTTCTGAAATAATGAGCTGAGCCTCCCTGCTCCTCTGCCATGCACATCACTGTTAGTGGTTGTGTTAAAGAGATGAACACTGAAAAGAGTAAGTGATGTGCCCAAGGACACCAACTAATTTAGTGAAAGAGTGGCTAAGATCCAAGAGTTTTGCAAAAAGTCTTTTGCTTCATTCCCAACTGAAGTTCAGCAGCTGAAGCAGCACTCAGATCCATGAGGACAGCTTTAATCAGGGGAGATTTCACAAATAATAAAAAGGGGAGGTTTCCAGCTCTTGTAGATCTTCTGAGTTTTTCTACTTTCTTTTCTTAGGTGCACAATGAGTGCTATTTTCAAAATTATCTGTAAAGTAACTTTTAAAACTTCTAAGTATTAAAAGAGGAAGTAATCTCTGGTCTCAAGTTGCTGGAATTTACATTAAAATTTCGAAGCTCATGAAGACAATTTTAACTGTGCTGTTCTTGAAGGCCTTTATTTTTCTCTCGTTCTCTTTGCAGAATTTTGCCTTAGAACCTGATCAAATCCTTTTCCTGCCTGACATTATTCATTAGATTTCTCAAAGTATTACAATTACATATATATACATATATATATATTTGTGTATGTGCACACAGAGGAGACTCGTAGGACCCACAAGTTAAATGCTGAGACAGAATGGGACTGTCCTGCTGCTCAGTCTCCAACAGAAGTTGCCCTCTGCAAGCACACTGGAGGCAGCCACACAATGAGGTCCTTGCAGCAGGCTGTGCTTCTGTGCTAAATGGAGGATGGATTTTCAAGGAGATATCAAAATCAGAATCAGGATGTCCTGTCTTCTCTTACTGTGGGACCTTTGGACTGGGAAGAAATCTGAGCACAGGAATGGGAATGACTGGACTAAATAATTTTAGAGGTCTTTGTTAATCTTAATGATTCTGTGATTCTGTGAAAGATGATCTCAGCAGATGCAGAGCACTGACGTACTGGAGTGAGTCCAGTGGAGGCCACCCAATGGGCAAGGTGGGGGCTGGAGGTAATACTGAGGGTACCAGGTATGGATAGTTCTCAAGGAGAGGAAGCCAAGAGAATATCTTATTATGATCTGCAACTGCCCAGCATATGTTTATAAAGAAGACAGAGCTCAAGTCTTTCTGGAGATGCACAGTGAAGGACAAGACAACAGACACAAACTGCAAAGAGGATAACTCTCTTTTGCAAGAAAAGGAGAGAAGTCAGCAGGAAGGAGGTAAAAAACTGAAATAGGAGTCCAGAGGGGCTGTGGGATTTCCATCCTTGGAAATATTCAAAACTCAACTGGACAGCCCTGAACAGCCTAAGTTGCATGGCCTTTCACAGTGGGGATGGCATGGACCAGAAAACCTCCAGGGACTCTTTCCAACCTACACTAGCCTGTTTTACACAACATCCCTACACATGGGATAGAAAGACGGCCAGCAGATCATGGTTATTTGGCTCCAGTTTGGAAAAGGGAGTGAGAAAGTCTTTGTTGGTGGCTTCCTGTTATACAACCCATATGCATAAAGTGTACTATTTTGAACTTGGGTTTCACAGTCTGGTTTTTCATGTGAAAAAAAAAAAAAGTGAAAGTGAATGTCATTTGTATCTGACTTTCCTGTGGATGTTTACATAAGGGGAAAAAAAAAAAACTCCCAAGTAAGAGGTAAATCCTAACCCACCGATCACTTTTCTGAAATGAATTCAATCTACATTTTTGGGAGTGCAACTTTCATGCAAAGACAAGCAGGAATGTATTGGTTGTAGAAGTAAAGCCGATCAGTTAAAGCTTGGACTCAGGGGAGCAAGGCCTCAAATAAATAAAGGAAATATACAGTTTTCCTTTTTTTATTATTTTTTTTTAATGTATAGCACTCCGAGAAGTCTCTGGTGCTTCAAAACGTGACTTTACATTTTAATGCTTTTCCTCCACCAGATGATTTAGATAAAACCTATTAGTTTCATTTGTGCAAATGGTTTCATACCAAAACATGTCCATTTTTAAGATTTTTGTCTCAAGGCTTGGATTTGAATTTTTTATTTTTTTTTAGAAGTGGAGAATTTTTTACTAGTATCCAATGCTCTAAATCATCATCATTCTTACCATCAAAAAAGATACACACCAGAATGTGGCCAATGAATCATCTAAAAGAATTTACGTCAAAAAAGTGCATTAAAATTACTTCATAAATTTGATTTATGCATCTTTTCATACAACCTTTGCGTGTTTGCAATTTTCTATGAGCTTAGTTATGATCATTTCAATCTCTGCATAAGTACTGTATATGTTCTGTCAAACATAATGAGTCCAGGCCTTTATCTTCCTTTTTTGTCTTGATGTCATTACTTTAGAGAATACATTCAGTATGTAGAAACTGGAGATGGTTCACTACTGGAAACCTTAACTACCATTAGAGGCAAATCCACCCCCATTTCTGGGACTAGGGAATTCCCCCAGCAATGAAATGAATGTGGCTTTGCTACACAAGTGCTGAAAGGATGTTAGGAGGGCATACACGAGTAATTTTAATTCTTTGAAGTTTATCATTCAAAGAGCAGGTTTGGAAACAAGCAGACGAGGACACCAGAATCTCTTCATTAATGCTGTTTATGCCCCATCCCATTTATGCCCCGTCCCTGGAAGTGTTCAAGGCCAGATTGGATGGAGCCCTGGGCAGCCTGGTCTAGTATTAACTGGTCTAGTATTAAATGGGGAGGTTGGTGGCCCTGCATGTGGCAGGGGGGTTAGAGATTCATGATCCTTGAGGTCCCTTCCAACCCTGGCCATTCTGTGATTCTGTGATTCCGTGATTCTGTGATTCTCTGATTCTCTGATTCTGTGAAATAAGGAATGAAGTGTGAAGAGTTGTATATGAGGAATGAGCACAAGCAAGCTGAAAGCTTATGGGTGACAAAGTCCAAAGCAAAAAAGGGAGCCTTGTGGTTTGTGTCTACTACACAGTTCACTTCATCAAGTGGATCCTGCTGATGAAATCTTCTTCCTCCAGCTACAGGACACATCATGATTGCAGGCACTGTCCTACTGGGGGACTTCAGTCACCCTGAAATCAGCTGCAAAATAAGCATGGCAAGCTGTAGGCACTCCAGGAGGTTCCAGAAATCCATGGTGGATTACTTCCTGAGCCATCCCTGGTGGGTGTCTATTACCAGTTTGAAACATGTGGTTTAAAACTAAAAGAGGAGAGATTTAGATTGGATATAAGATGTTTTTTTCAGTAAGGGTATTGAGGCACTGGCACAGGTTGCCCAGAGAGTTAGTGGATGCCTCGTCCTTGGAGACATATGAGATCAGTCTGGAACAGGCGCTGAGCATCCTGATCTAGCTGTAGATGTCCCTGTTCATTGCAAGGAGGTTGAACTATATGACCTTTAAAGGTCACTTCCAACTCAAAAGATTCTATGATTCTGTGAAATGCTACAAGCAATCAGTTAGGTTTATCAACAGCAGTTGTAATTGCTGACTGTGTTTCTGCTTCTAATTTGTGAATGCACTAACTGTGTTTCATAATGCTTGCCACTGATTGAAGGAAATGTCTGAGAGTAATGGGAGCCTGTGGATAAGGTTTTCTCTCCTGCTGTCTTTCACATACAGAGAACAATGCAGAAAATGAGTCATTACTTAGCTGACAATGTAGTAGATCAGAAGTACCTGATATTTATCTCTGATTAGGAAGGCATCACTATAGTTCTTTTTACCTGGGCAACATAAAACCTTTTCTTTAATCTGAGAGAAAGGAAGCTCCACTGTTGTAATGAGTGAAGGATATTTTTAGAGATACTGAATAGTGTAGGATTAGAATTTCCACCTGTCTTTGAAATGTATTGGAGCTTTCCTGTTCTTGTGGACTATATTTCTTTGTCTTGTTACAGCATGTCCATCCTAATTTTTATACAGTTCTCATGAAGAGATAGAAAAAAAAGAGGGCTACATTGGTATATATTGCACAAACAAGGCCTAATTCTTTGTGTGGATAGCTAATCAGCCAACTGTCAGCTCCTCCAGGCAGAAATTTTGAAAGCTATAAGACCCCTTATGGTCATCACTTTGGTGCAATTATGGGTGAAATGAAATACCAAAACCATCACCAGTTGAAAAATTGTTATATAATTGTTATATATAACACTATTTTTTTGGATTTATGGAGAACTGATCTGTCAAAATTGCACAGTAAAAATGTCTAGACACAAAGAAATAAGGGAAGTCATTCTCCAGAGTGCTTTGGGCTACACGAAATACAGAAATATTAGGGCTGCCCTGAAAGCAATGCCTCCTATTTTATTGTGTTGGTTCACAACATCTAAGGCAGATGGTGGTGGTATGGCAGTAGAGGTTCAACCTTCCCACCTATGTTCCATTACATTTTGTTGCCATGTGACAGACAGCAGCAGAGGGGAACTCTGTCAAAATGGCATCTGACATGGAAGTACATATAAAGTAAAGGCATGGAATTGAATTCCTCCATGATGAAAAAAATGGCTGACCACTGACATTCACTGAACATTAATGAACATTAACATTACTGAACATTAATGGAGACTAAACAGTGGATGTGAGCAGAGTGAGATGATAAGTAATGCATTTCAGCAGTGGCAACAGCAACAGTGAATCACTTCTGCTGGGGCAGATTTTTATAAGCACAGCATGCTTATTCATTGCTGGGGAAAAAAAAAAAAAAAAAAAAAAAAAAGCATAGCTAATTGTAATGACTATGTTGAAAAATAGCATTTTGTAGCTGAGAATATGCTGTACCAAACTGTGTTATTGTGCTCTTTGTATCCATTGCAGTTTCTATGGATAAATAGGAGGCATTACTTTCAGAACAACCTACATATTTTTAGCACTTTTCATCAAGCTTCAAGTAAAATTATGCAACATATTAATTACTGCGGCATTTGTACAAAGTTGATTTTCATCATAAGTATGGTTTTCTTGGCTCACAGTAGAACATTCAGCTGAAACAGTGAGATGCAGCAGATTCGTTAGCTTTACAACAAAAAAAACATGTTGATCACATAGAACTTTATTTCCTGTAGTCATGTGCGGGTTCACCAGACTGCTGAGGAAATCAGAGTTTTACTTAGCTTAGTTTCTCTCCTTTATCTTTGGAGTATTAAGGCAATGGCGTTCACTTCACAGGCAGAAAGAAGATAGTCTCATGGTCTACACTAGAGCAAGAGTAGGAGGATGTTTGGAGACTACCTGGTTTCTTCCTTAAAAATCAGAACAAACTCCATTGAGGATGGAAAAAAAAATGGTGAGGGAGAGTGCACGAGGGCAGATTAAAGATTTTGATATGTGCAAACCCATAAGGAAGCATTATGGTGAATTAAGTGATTAGTTGGCTTATTCTTCATGGGTAAGAAGACAGAATAAAAATTACATCATCACCACCATATCCTTCAACTATTTACTAGTGGCAACACTGCTTCTTCTGTGACTCATTCATGGCTTCTCATTGTCTTGTGGTTATTGCATGTATGGGGACAGCGGTTGCCAGCAGCCTAGCAATGGAAATCTTTGCCCCAGCTGCAATTTTTGAGCAGCCTGTATGTAGGCATACTCAAGAGAGGGATAGAAAATAAGATCCATCTCAAGGCCTTAAGACTCCACGGACACAGGTCACTATTGTTACCACAGCAGATTCTGTAGTAGTGCCTCAAACTCCCAAGCGATTGCAAGAAACTGTTGCCTGAATACATATTACAGCTCAGCCAATTCTTGCAGGAAATGAAGTAGTACAATGTGAGAATTTCCTCATTCAGTCTTTGTTTTTCTGAATCACTGGAGCTGCTCTTTGCTGCAGTGGTCCAACTGTGACATTTCCTGGTATAAATCACATTACATCCAGTTAGGGCTCTCCTGCCTGTTTTCTTGGCAAATCAACAGAGAGACTCACACTTAATTTGCAGGTATCTGTATTTCCTGGCCTGTGCTATTAAACAAGTTGACTGGCCCTTTCACTAATTGAGGATGCAGGAAAATGAGAAGGACACATAGAGGAGTGAACAAGATCACAAACAAAAAATCCAGACACTGATTTCCTTGAAACTTGTAATATCTGAAATGCCTTTCTACTTGATAGAAATTGGCTGATGGGTTCAGAACTGCCAGTGGAAAGAGGGAGGATGCCAGACAAACAAAAAGGCAGCAGGGTGACATAGGCCTTGTTTATTTGGTGAAACTGTTGGAGAGTGAAACAGCATTTAGAAGGGAGAGGAGGGAGAGGAGGGAGGGAAGAAAGAAGGGAAGGGAAGAAGGGAGGAAGGGAGGAAAAGATTTTTAATCAGAAGATTATTGCTCTTTCCTGCTACTTTGAAAATACAGCCCACTGTTCATCACAAGGTGTGTATGCTATCAGTCTCCCGTATGATTGTATTTGAGGAGCTTGTGGAACTTAACAGGGATGGATTTTTATGGATTTCATTCTGTCTGGGCAACACTTGGAAACAAGCTGAATGTACAGGACATCGTTCACTCTTCTCTAGAACTAAAAAAAACCTGTAAAAATAGAAACCATTTTTCATAGAGATTGGTCATGTTAGGATTCCTGTTACTGCTCTGGTCCACTTCTAATTGCCACAGAAATGATGATGCTGTCTGAGCAATGTCTTACCAGAGTGTGCTAGACCTACTTGGCAACTGTCATTAGCCAGCTAGAGAAGGAGATCATTTTCTCAAATAGGCAGTCAGTTCAAAAATGACAGCAATCTAGCAAATTAATTCTCACAGATACTTTACATTAGCTGGTATGTATTGATGAAGAAGATCAGTAATGTATTTTATTGTAAGTGTCCTGATAAAGCAGCGTTGTGTCGTTTTAAATTCCACAGCTTGTACATTGTCCAAAAAAAAAAAAGAATTTTGATTTTGATTAATAAAGTGCAACATTCGCTACAGTAAAAAATAAAAAAATAAAAAAATAAAAAAAATTCAAGCTCCAACCTCATTAAAACCAAAAACATTTCTGAGCCAAAATGTTCCCATTCAAATCTTGTTGCTATTCTGATTTACTGAATGACTTCTCTTTACCAAAATCTATAATGAAGTTAAAAATTCAGTGGCATATTCATAAATTAGATAAATTTTTCAGAAGATACTTAGCTTTTATTAGTTTGATTTGGGACTTATTGTGGCTGCATTTCTCTAGGCAGCTTCCATGGGAAACAACACCAAAATACTTGAGAAACTATTTCATTTTTACCAGCGAAAGCCTTAACTAGGGCTCCTAACCCACTGTCGCTTACAGTGAGCAGCTTGGAGGAGATGATAAAATGAGCATTACACTTTTTTTCCTCATGAAAATGCTGCCAAACACCAGCCTCAGTCACAACAAAGAAGTTAAAAGAAAGTTGTTAAAAAAGGATGTGGACATACCGAGGTAAACAACAGGGTTTAGAAAATCAGCACTGATCAGTAGCTGACTGCATGCATAACTGTTTTCACTTACAGCAAAAAATGTATAGCTGCAAAGCCAGTCAAAATGCTTATTAACACAGATGCACTATCTGACTAGGAATTAAGCAAAAAAATTATTTTCTACTACTAGTTTTTTTTACTGCTTGAAAATATTCCTATATTAATTTTGTGTTTTGTTCAAGACACCATATGCAAATATGGTTAAATTGATATATAGGCACGGGTTTGGTTGGTTGGATATATTTTTCTACAGAAATACCAGCTCAAATGCCCCAGAGATTTATAGCATTCATCCTCACAATACACTTTGCAATCTTATCAAGGTTCACCCTGCTTTGGATAGGCAGTTGTATCTTCAAAGGTCCCTTCTGAACCAAGGGCTTGGACAATATGCCCTACAAGGACTGACTGAAGGAACTGGGACTGTTTAGTCTGGGGAAAAGGAGGCTGAGGGGAGACTTTATTGCTCTCTTTCAAAACCTGAAAGGTGCTTACAGTAGAGCGGGGTTGGTCTCTTCTCACTTGTGACAGGTGACTGGACAAGGGGAAATGGCCTCGAGTTGCACCAGGGTAAGTTTAGTTTGGATATCAGGAAACACTTCTTTACAGAAAGGGTTGTTAAGCACTGGAAAAGGCTCCCGAGGGAGGTGGTTGAGTCACCATCCCTGGATGTGTTTAAAAACCATTTGGATGTGGTGCTCAGGGACATGATTTAGTG
>JAOWBP010002052.1:49368539-49388405 GCA_028571105.1 Tragopan temminckii | reverse complement strand
GGGGAGACTCTACAGGCCTCTGAACAACCTGGGCCATGGGTTCGAATACCTGCACATTGGCTATATATATATATATTTATAAATGTGTGTGTGTAAGTGTAAACATATACATATATATGGTAAAAATACAAATGTTTGTATATACGTGTATATACCTAATTCTTATTCTTGTGTTACAAATTTCCATGACAATAAAACAAATTAACAAGTGATTCTTCTTCATTTACATGCTTCAGGGTCTATAGTTAGCACCATGGATTCCATAACCGTGTGCAAACACTGTAACATGTTAAAGCCAGTGAAAAACAATCTGAAGTGTAATCTGTTATAAAATATTTTTCCCACTGGATTTAAGGTCTTTCTCGGAGTAGAGTAAGATATAACTTTGCATTTTGATGGTCCCTTAAAATGTGATCTCTCTTTTTATAAGATAAGAGAGCAGAGCAGAAAAGAGCCATTCAAAACCCAAATGATCTCCTTTAGTCTTAGGCAACCTTCTCTAGCTAACTCTGCTTGAGCAGGGGGCTTTGGACTAGATGATCACCAGAGGTACCTCTCAAATGCAGTTTTTTATCAAGCATCACATCTGTTTGCAAACTTTAGGGGATTTTTAACAGTTTCAAGCTCTAGCCAGACACCAGAAGGGATGAGACAAAACAGCACTCTGAGTCGGGAAAGGTCCAGAAAAGACTCAAAGAATACGAAAGGCTTTTGTCTATTATTATTATTATTTTTTTAAAATTCTAACTGTGACTCCAATTTTTAAACATGAAAAGAGCAGACAAGGGAGAAAATACAACATGAAAAGATATACTCTTGAAATGTAGCATGATCTCCTAGATAGTTGCAGAAATATTGAGCCTTAAAAATCTTGATTTATCTTCCAAGATACACTTTTCCAAACTGTTAAAGATCCTCGACTTCTTTTATCCAAGAGCTAGGCTTGATGATAAAATCATTGCTTGGATTTGTTTTGTTCAGGCAATATAGCAAGCAGCAAAATTTCACAACAGTGCTATGCTAGCCCAAGCTCAAAATGACTAACACAGAAGAGCCTATTGTTTCAGTGCCTAAAATCTGCAAAGTTCTAACCACACGTTTCATTTACACCACAGTACACCTGGCTGTTTGCATTATGACAGAGGTTGCTGATGTATCTGAACCACACACTCACAGCAATCCATCTCCTGATTCCACATGGGACCAGCACATCCTTGCTTTCAAATGGGACAGTTAAGACAGGACTACTTAATTTCATTTATCAGTATCACCATTACTCAGTCACATGACCTATAAGTTATAATTTTATTAATTGTCTCATAATTTTTAATGATGTTTAGTCCAAGGCTTACAGTGTAGAACAGTGTACAACAATAGATGTTCCCATAAACCTCAGTGAAGCAGGGCTAGATGTCCATGTGAGACAGAAAAACAAAGAGCACAGAGCCCCGAAGGAGGTCCTGTGAAACTTAGAATATGGGCTGATCATTTTTGTGAGCTACTCTGACTTTATCCAGGGAGTGGTGGAATATAAGTATGAACAATTCCAGGGACACGGGAGGTCACACAGAATCATAGATTATCCTGAGTTGGAAGGGACTCACAAGGATCACAGAATCGAAATCCTGGCTCCACACAGCCAAAAATCAAACAATGGAAGCATGTTGAAGAATGAGATGAAAAAGCATTTTAATTGGCCTAAGGTCCTGAGGACTGTGAAACACAATCAGACAGTGCAGGACTTCCTCAAGGTCCCCATTGCAGAATTACCATATAGTCCCAAACTGCGGACTCAGTATTCACTTACATTGGCATTGGACTTATTGCAGACGTGATGCATTTTTGAATAGGATTGCTTTTGTTGTAATTTAAGGTCATGGTTCCAGTAGTGCTTATAAAGCTTGTTATTTTCTGTGATTGTCATTGACTCATTCATTAAGTTTTTATGCATTCTTTTATAGTTTTAACTTATAAAACAAGCACTGAAATGTAGTGGTATTAATATAAAACTATTACATGCACCTAGTCCTTCTGTATTTCCAAAATACGAGAAGAGCTTAAATAGTGTAATTAACAGCAGTAAAATGAAGAACAAATTCAAGAAAATATTATTTCATGCAAAATATGTGATTTACAGCCCCAAGAGACCTTTTGAGAGAAATAGTGGGTTGAGTGATTGGATTTTAAGAAGATCTAGATAATTATATGACCATTAGCATTTATAATTACACAAAGATAATTAAGTATAATGAAACCTCATGCTTCTTGGTATAAACGGATTAATTAGAGAAGTCAGGAAGGAATATGTTTCAGGAAATCAGCAGTTCCCAACTGGTCAGGTGTATTTTGGTTTTGTTGTGCAGTTCTTTTTTTTCAGCTTTTCCAATCAAACAACAAACACCTCTGAAGGCAGAATGATAGATTGAGTGGGGTAGCCATATATTTTACTCTGGAATACCCTATCTCCTTACCAGATGAAGATAATAAAGTTTCACTGTCTATTTGTGAAACTCTCTATAAGTGTTCAAAACTGACTATTCAAAGTTGGTATGGAGGAAATTCTATTTGGAGATATGTCAGTAACCTTATCTACTATATCACCTCCTGGTTGCTCTTTCACTACCAAGAATTTCAATGATGGACACGTAGTCTCAAAAGCCAGATGTGCTTTTCAAAGGAAATGTCATCAGTCTAATAGAGGGCAGGCTTTTTGACAGAAGACAGAAAGTTGCTATATATGAATATTTTTAGCCTAGGCATGATTTAAAAGGTGGTTTTTTTTGTTGCTTTTTTTTCTAAAATAATTGTTAATCAGAGATATGTCAGTGTTGTTTACAAAGTCGGACATCAGTCTCAATGAAGTGCACAGTCTGGGTCTTATTCATACATCTTACATAAGACAGTTACAACAATTTGCTGGTGAATATCTCTGCTTACAGCTTGCATACCTAGTTTATATAACTGTATTTATATCTTGCATAGATATTTACTACTAAACAAATGTGTTTTGATTGAAATATCAGTCTATTATGGCTGTGTTTTTCTTTTCTTTTTTAACATCAGGTGGTCACAAAGTTCACGTAGCATAAGTATTTCTTGCCCATTTTGCCCATTGGGTGGTGTGGAAGATCATTTTGCACAGGTTGAGGTATGTATCTGTTGTTCTGAAAGACTCTATATTTAAACTACTGAAGAAAATACTGAAATTTATCTGGGAGTCAATAAACATGGCACATACTCCTGGTGCAAACAAATACTTTCTTTGTTGCTGTATTATGTTATGCAATACTTCAGGATGCTGCTTTGCCTAGATGTAAAGTAATGATATCAGCATTTATTTCAACCACTTCAGAACTGTGAAGATTTATAAAGCTCCTTGAGATGTGGCTGTCAAATTCTGAAAAGGGACCATCTGAACTTCCAGAACTGTGGATGCTTGTAGAAATGCTTAAAAAACCCTCAGCATGGCTGAGTTTGGGGAGCTGGGCCTATTCCAGAGATGTGAACGTTGTGTGGTAGGCACACTGGGTCACTGGAGGTATTCCCCAAGGTGTACTGGTCCTTCCCCCAAAGAACCTGGGGAAAGAGGTGGTGATTGTCAACCCTGCAGGACTGTCAAAGAGCCCATGGCGAGAGCAGGAGTTTCCCACAAATGGTCAGAAAGCCATGTGCCATGCTGGTGATGGGTTGACAGTTAGACTAGATGATCTTGGAGGCTTTTTCCAACCTTAATGATTCTATGATTCTAAAATCTGTGTTGCTTCCTCTATATAAAAAATTTGGGAACCAGTAGCAATGCTGAAGCGTTCATTTCTCTGTCTTTCTGTTAAAAGCAAGCATCAGGCAATGGGAAAAATGCAGAACAGAAGGGAAAAATGCAGAACAGAAGGGAAAAATGAGTGCCTACTCATCTATCACACTTATACAATTCATATCACTGTAATACCTGCATCTTTGTAACTTGTGAGTGAACACTCAACTATAATTTCTAGGTACTACTGAAGAAAGAGAATCTGTATTCTATTTAATTAGGTTCAATGATAAGTGGTATCAGAGCAGCCAGTGAGTTGGAATTAATGATTGAGGTGAACTGTCCTTGTTCCTTAGGAGCAAGGTCCTTGTTTCTTAGGAAAAATTATGCTATTTTGCAGCCACGAATCAGTGCTTTCTGGTCCCCACAACCTCCCTTGGAAGTTTCAGAAAAATAACATACAAGTGAAGTATCAGTGCACAGGATCTTTCAAGACTCACTTCTTATTAAACTGCCTCAACTTCAGCCTGCCAACTGAGTCAGCCCAGCTTGGGTTATATTTCAGTCACTTTTCCAAAATCCACTACTGCTGAGTCCTGGATTATCCCTGTCTAAAAATTCAGTCCCCTGTGTCTGAAGGTGAAATTTGGTTTAGCAGCGGGAAGGTGTTAACACAACCGCACTGTGGAGATTAACGTTAGAGCAAATCATCAAAAGAACCAGAAATATCCAACATATTCAAGATATCTATTTTTGATGAAAAGCCTCAAGAAAGTAATAAGAGAACAGAGCTTTACAGTAGGTCAGTTATTAATTTTTGTTGGATCATCAACAAGAGCTTGGCAAGAAGCTACAAGTCTGCAATACATAATTTTTTACTGGTTATTTAATAAAAAGTTCCAGATACCCATTAACTTTCTCTGCTTAAACTAAGTATTTATTGTTTCACCTGTTTTGAACGAGGAACTATGACCTTGTTAATAAAAAGTTAGAAATAGTGTGTAGTTGTGTTGCTGTTCCCCTAAGTGTCTCTGCGCTAGTGTTGAAAAATGAGCGTGTGATCCCTAATGGTTATACTCACCGTGATCCACAACTCAAATCCCTCTCATGTCAAGAGCTTTATAACTACCTTTACAAATACAGGAGTGAGGAAGGGCTTCTTGATTTTCTGCACTGTTCCCAGAGGGTCACACGTGCCACCCGTATACCTGTGGAGATGCTCCTGGCTGTGCCTACAGAAGCTAGCTGCCCTGGCTTCTTCCTGGTCAGTCTCCCCAAGAGAATGGCTGGCAACCATGCCAAAAAATTGCTGTGCCTGCTGTGCAGGTCAAAAACATGCTGGCCCCTGTAGCGTGACAGCACAGGAACAAGACAGCATGAATATAGAAGGACTAGGTTTACCCACATGAGCTCCAAGGAAATGAAAACTAAAGTAAAAATAGCAGTGATACCTTATTGGAGTTTGCAATGTGGGCAAACCGTAGGATTGAGAACTTATTTCAGGCAGGAGTGTGGTCGTCGTATCTCATGAAGTGTGACCCCTCTTCCGCTAACATGTCCTGCACTGGTACTCAACTACACCTGTGTCTGCTTGGCCTTCTGGCAATATCTAGGTTTTACGAAGCATGCTTATACCTTTACCACGTTAATAACAGTGCATATGTATATATAGATACACTGTTGCTTCTCTGTTGATTTGGCAATTGTGAGGTCAAGCTGCAGCAATGATGATTCTGGAGGTGTTTCTTGGAGACATCTGAAAACCTCTTTAAGAACCACTGGCTCACTTGAAGTAATAACATTTAATCCATTTTTTTTAAAAACCAAATCATTAGAAGAATATACAGTACGCAAATAGATATTGTGCTGGGAGTAGTGAGCAACTGATCGAAGAAATGGGATTCAGTTGGAAATTGAGAGCTATGAGACTGTTACGCTGATCTTTGATCCGTACAGCTAACGCAGAATGAAACATTAGGATACAAACACTACAGAATGTCTAGCTCACATTGGCCACACTTAAGGAAAAATTCATGCCATGGAACTGCTACCTCTCTAATGCAATCTGTCAGATCTACATGAGGTGGAGTGGAAATGATCACACATCCATGGCTGGTCTACCCCTCAAACAGATGGCTGTGCAAAGTGAAGTGGACTTGCTCATCTAAGGTTTCAGACACACTTTTTGTTGATATTTGAACTTTATCAGTCTATGAATACATACTCAGTTTGAAAATCTTCCATCTGAGCTCAAAATTTTCATGCTAATGCTTCAGTTATTCTAAATCAAGGCAGCAAAGAAAAAACCCTTTTCCCTAGCTCACTCTGAGAGCTATTGCTGCTGTTTCAGACACAGCAACAAAACAAACTAAGAAGTGTTTGGAAACACTGAATTAAAATCTTCAGTGTGTGCACTCGACTATGAGTGGTAGTCATGCATGTGCATAATCATGTTAAAACTGCAAACCCATAAGCCTAAGCTCATATTTAAATCATAGTTCTCCGAAATGACTCAAATGACACAGGGAAGAGCTTTTCCTCAGCAGCTCCTAGCTACTTCTAGCTTTTCTACATCATATCCTCATATACTGTGTTGGTGGATGAAGAGAAGAAATATGATTAAGGCATTTCAAGCCTGACATGAATATTTTTCCAGTGTAGAGGGTTTTGATAATATAGACTTGTGAACTGAATTTGGAATTTGCTTTGCTTCTGTAATTGGGCTTCTAATGCCAGCAGAAGAATCAAGGCCTGAGAAGCAAACCGAAAATACATTTCAAGGGAATGCACACATCTGTGGCACAGTAAAACTATTAGGCTACCGAATGTCTGTTTTGAATTACATCAAATTATCTGAAGACCATATGGCAAATGGAAATTTTTAAAGATGCCATTTACTGCCTTGTACAATATCATGAAAGATTTTTTGTTATTTTGTCTAAACCTATATATGTAAACTCATATGCTTTCAACATTTTGTAATCAATAACGGAAGGCCAAGTGCAACCTGCTGCAAATGCATAATCTACAGAACAGAGGGCAATCTTCCAGTGGAGAAACGTGTCTGCATTTTTAAAAAGCAAGTGAATAAAAGAATAACCCATAGATAGCATCACTTATTCTTTCCAGATTCACTGGGGGAGCCGGGATTAAGAACCTGAACATGAGATGCTGAAATGTGGACTTGGGTGCCTAACTTTAGGAACTAGTACTTGAAAGTATTGACCTGTTTGTCCAACCCTAAAAGAAAAAAGTGTTTTATCAATTGTACTTTCCCTGCGCACTTTCCCATGTACATCCCACACCACACACGAGTTGCAGATGGAGAGAGCAGACAGCAGTCCAAAGAACAATTTTCTCACTATGTGCCAGGTGTCAAACAGAATTTTGTAATTTTCTACGTATGTTTCCACATACAAAAGCAGCAATTAGTTAAAATATTGTCCAAATCATTTATCTAATAGAGTTAGTGAACCTTTATTTTAGTGTCTTCACTGGCAGCATGTGACTTTGGCTTTGTACTGATATCAGCCTCATTTTCCAGTCTTGCATTATGGGACCAGCCCCATGCTCCCAACTCCTAAGAAAATCTGACCTTTTTTGATTAGAATGTTCATCGTAATAGAAACTAATTTAAACTTTGCATCACATCTGAAGGCCATTCTGGATTTGTATTTCTCATTGCTTGGATGTTTTGCATCTCTCCTGGACCAGGATTTATTATGTTTTCCAGTTATCTTTGAAATGTGGTGTGGGGCTTTTCAATGGTGAGTCTTGAGCAGTTTGTTTCACGAAACTTTACTCTCAGTAAATGTATATGAATATGTAAACGCTGTATCTCACTGATCAGCAGTAAATACACATTTAAGGGAACAGGAATTGTGTGAGTGTAGCTGAGTAATGGCTACTTGAACTTAAATGTCCTTGCTCTTAATGTTTTCAAAATCAGCCATATCCCAACTCCTGTCTTTCTACCTTCCACAAAAGAGAAAGAAAACCAGTTTCACAGAGCTACGTCTTTTAGTTATGTCTTTACTTAGCATGTCTTTACTTCAATACTGAGAAAAGAGGAAATCAAAAAGGTTGCATTATACATTCTGGCTAATAAAACTTTGTGAGTCTTTGTGAGTACTGGGATATGGCTTGATAGATGTACTATGGCATATCAGTGAGTTGCACCTGTCTAAAAAGTGAATATTTTTTAAAGGATTTTTTATTTATAAGAACTACTTGATATGTGCCAGACTGATTTATATTTTGATATTTTAGTTTATTTTTACATCTTGACATTAATGAGCTTATCTAAAGCAGAAAGGTCTTTTTTGCTCTTATATTGGCTACGATGCATGAATTGGCATTTCAGTTCACAGAAATAAGTTACTCTCCAGCAGTAACATTTATTATTTGATCCTGATAGTACCATTGCTGTGAATATGACTTTACAGCTAAAAGACACCTGGTCAGTGACCATTACCTGGCCCTGAGGCAGTGTCCTAGCCTGGTGCAGCCTACATTACACACCACTTGTCCTTTAGGTCTCCTTCAGGTACCCCTGAGGCTCTCAGATATAATTTTCATTGCATTGCATGCTTGCTCAAAGTGTTCACAATAATGTGAAAGTGCATTGCAGTGTTTTGTAGCCTGAAAACAAAATCATGGTTGCATGCTTTGGGTTTGATATGCGGGCGTGTTTGACAGTACAAAGGCTGCTAGTACCATTTTGGAGAGCTGCAAAAGTTGGAGGGAGCCAAGACTTGTCATTCTTGCTCATACTGCCCTATGGTTCTTAATGCCTCCAAACCCCAAATCCAAATCCAGCTGTTGTGGTAGTGCATATTAGGTGGCAAAGGACTAAATCATGCCGGTGGGCTACCAACCAAGCAGCATAGGTGGTCATAACAAAAATTTCCTATACAGCACTCATTATTTAGCCGTGTAGAAGTGTGCTGAACAAATCCTTGGCTTCCAGTGGTTAAAGATGGCAAGATTTGACTGCATGTTTATCACAGAATCACAGAATCACACAGAATGGCCAGGGTTGGAAGGGACCACAAGTATCATGAATCTCCAACCCTCCTGCCACATGCAGGGCCACCAGCCTCCCCATTTAATACTAGACCAGGCTGCCCAGGGCCCCATCCAACCTGGCCTTGAACACTTCCAGGGACGGGGCATCCACAACCTCTCTGGGCAGCCTGTTCCAGTACCTCACCATTCTCTCTGTAAAGAACTTCCCCCTGACATTCAACTTAAATCTCCCCTCCCTCAACTTAAAACCATTTCCCCTTGTCCTGTTAATATGAGTGTATATATACATCCTCTGTTTGGTTTTCTACTCGGTACCATAACCTTTGATTTAGTTATTTTTTATTTCCACTACTGACTGGGTCAAAGCTCCAATTTTGTCATGCTTAGCATAGATTACTGAAAAATCCACCTTCTCTTGAGCACTGAGCTTTATGGGGTTGTGTGTGGCATTGTAAACATGTTCGATCTATGATCCATGACCTGGCATGTCAGTTCACCTTACCTGTATAACATTTCCAAAAACATACTCTTAAGAGGGCCATCACTCTCCTGGGACCGCATGGCCTCTCCTGTAGGTCTGCAGGAGAAAGGGAGTCCCTCAGCAGACAGAAGGCATGTTAAGGAGACGTCCCAAGGATGGGACTGCTGAGTAGTGCAGAGGCAACATACACAATGCTATTTGTACTTCTTTTGTAAAGACTAAGCCTTTCCCAAATTGCACACACTGTTCAGGATGCAAATTAAAAGATTAAAAGAAAAATGAACAATTAGCAAAGAGGGGAAAAAAATTTTCACTACTGTTACCATACAATTTCTTCAGGAAGACAGCTAAATTAAGTCTGACTTCTCAAGCAGCTCTTCATGCATGCAGATCTTAATTTGGGATAAAGCAATGCACTTTATATGAACTCCATAGTCTTTTTTTTTTTTTAATTATGACTTTTTTATTACTTTTCTATTAATTTTTCTTCTGAATTCACAACATGTTTCTGTTTCTGTCATGGAACAATATGAGTGCTTTCCAGTAGCCAAAAATAATATGTCTAAATTCCAGTGGATTTCAACAAGAGACTGCACAGAACCCTGGATAAAGTGTCTGCCTTATATTTCAAAGCACAAAGTTTGTAGATGCTTTTTTTTCCCTTTCTTTCTTTTAATGGGCCAGATTCTCAGTTTGGGTAAATTGAAAGATCTGTGTTGATGTTAAAGGAGCTATGCCATGCTACATTAGCTTAGTATATGGCTTCACAGCTTTTTTTCCTCTTTGTGTCGTACTCAGTCTTCAGTATCCATACACCAATAATTTGAAATCTGTAACTAAATATTTTTTTCTCCTGTTTTAACAAAAACTATTGTTCAAGAACTTGTGAAAATCAGTAGGCTCTACAAGAGGAAGGTTGTGAGTATAAAATATTAAAGCTGGACTTTCCCCATTTGGACTTCTACTGAAGTCACTGGAAATGTTGACAAAGCAGAGGATGAGTGAAAACATATAGACTTACTCACTTCAATCTCCGTAAAGAAGAGGATACAATAATTCCTTCCCTCTTTTAAACTCAAGCACAAGATTATTCAGAATTAGGAGGCAACTATGATGCATTTTTTTGCCATCAGGCTCAATCTCTGTGACTTCTGAGAGCAGCCAGAAGCCACATCAAACTCTCAGATCTGCCTGTTCCTTACCTATTGACATCTCGCTGATCCCTTTTGACATCCACATGCTTGAATTTAATGATTAGTAAAGGCCTTGTATTTAATGCTTCCACCTAATGATCAACAAGAAACAAAGTATTATGCAGGACCCTATCTGCTCTGGGGGAATCATTGGTGGGGCCATACTGCCAGGTTTACTGTCAGGATGAACCACTAACTTAGATCTTACCAGGGCTGTCCCTCAAGTTTCAGTAAAGATTCATCCAATAAGATCAAGATTTTATCCTTAGCTTGACATGAAGTGGTCCTATAGCTAGCTTTGTTCGCAATGAAGAATTAGGCTAAACATCTGCTAGATTCATAATTCGTAGCATACCTGAGTGCATATAATTACGAGAGAAAGAACTGAATACCATAGAAATATATTATCCACCTTGTTAGGTGGATAGTGGCTGAGAGGAAGAAGTAAGGAGTAAGTGGACATGAGAGAGCTCCCTAGATGTCTTCAGAAGTGTTCCTAGTTGAGCTGCTGTCATTTCTGCATTTTATCCTATTTTACAGAGGTATAAATTTAATACAGACCTTTTTGAATAAAGATTGCAAGGTTTCATGAAGACACAGAGGAAAGAAAGAGCAGCAGTACCCAAGATATTCAGACAGCACAGTCACTGCAGACCCACTGACTGTCCCCATGTCCGTCCTCCTGGAAGTTTCTCCAATAGCCCTCTCAGTGGGTGTTAAATTCTTTATTATTGCTTTTGCAACTGTTTTGAGTTTTTAAATTTTTAAAAAAGAATAAATTTTTGCTGTATGACCAAACAGATGAAGGAAATGATCATAGTTCAGCAACATAAGGAGAGGGCGGTGTCTGAGTTGCTATGAAAAGCTATTCATTTTGGGTACAACCATAATCAAAACTCGACATGTAATTAAAATAGTGATCATTTGTAAAAAATTAGTTTTTGAATTATGCAGGTCCAACACATTTACAGGAAGCATAAGAGATGAAGATATGTAGCAGTGGAAAAATTTTATGACAGTGTGTAATATTGAACAGAAGATTTCTTGAGCTCTCTCCATTTCTCTCCTTCATTTCTCTAGCAGTGAGCTTGTGAGTTCGAGTTTAGGCTTAGCTTCCTTTGCTTATATTTGTCGTGCACAACCTAGACCTGTATCTAAAAGTCAGAACTGCTTCTATCACTTCTGAAAAGATTTTCATATATATTCCCATACATATTTTCAAATACAGTTTGACTGGTACTACATAGAATGGTATGATTTTTCACATGGTTTATATCAGCTTAGCTCACATTTATCCAGCTTCATGAAGAGATGGAGTTTCTTGTAGTTGGATTAAACTTAGTGAGAGAAAAGAAAAACAATGTATTATAAAGATAAGAAAGCTGAATTTGTCCTTATTTATCTTCTATGGAGATCCATGCATTTTCTTGAGGAGAAGAGAGAGCAGAAATTGGTTTAGAACACTGTGGAAATCACTCCAGTATTTCAGCCAAACCACTCCTCTAACTTAATGTGGTTAAGGACACATGAGATTACAAAACCAACCAAAATTCTGTCAATGGATTCACTGGCTGGCAAGGAGCAAATTACCACTTAACTGAAGCTATGGTAAAGTTCACAAAACCCCAGGAAAGCACCCTCTTTCTTGACTGTGGCAGAATCATGGGAAAAAGAAAGAGAGAGGATACAACAAAGTGAAGCCCTTCACAGCCCTACCTCAGCTGTAGCTGGACAAGAAAAACCTGCAGATCACTGCTTCAGAAATGGTGGCAAAGTCATAGAGGTTACTCAGGATGAGTACCATATGAGTCTCTAATACCTCAAGTAGACAAAGTTGGTTATAAAAGAATGGAAACAAATGAAAAATACACTAGATATAACTCTAAAAATTACAAAAAGAAAAACCATTGCCTTTAAATACAACAACCACATTTCCTTCCCCTTAAGCTAGACACAAGTGACGTCATGGCATTTCCCATATTCAGCTCTGTGAAAGTCCCTCTGTGCAACTGCTGCTCATCCAGTCACATCTGCTCTTTCTGGAGTGCTTTTAGCAAAAAGGCAGAGAGTGGCTGCAATCGGTAGCATCATTTCTAGAGCTGCCTGGTAGTTTTGTGCCATGGCTTGTGTTTACTCGTTCATTAAGACCTATTTATGGGAAAGGACTGAATATGATCTCCATTTAACGAAGAAAAAAAATCCCTTCCTTTTTGAATTAACTTGATGTAGTATCCTGCTATAGATTTCCAAAATAAACGATTGCCTTTGGAGGATGTAAGAAGTCTTTCAAAACCTTTGGGTTTTTGAAATCAAAGTAACTTCCTATTTAAGTTAAAAACATCCCCTTGCCACTCCCCCCACCACCAGAAAAAAAAAAAAGAAGAAAAAAAAAAAAAAAAAAAAAAAAAGCATTCTCATAACATAATACATTCTTTGATCCAACCAAAGCATTTTTGATTGCAGGTTTGTGAAAATTTTCAAAAAAAATATTTTTTCTCCCTTTGTGGGATGAGAAAATACTTTGAAAGCTCAGAACTTCTATCAAATACAAATATTCCCTTACTTTCCAAATCACAACCTGAAAAGTCCCTAGAAGGGCTCAATTTAGCTGAGATTTTTCTCAGATTTCAAAGTGCAAATAAAAAGAGCACAGGCATTGTGCTGGATGGGCCATAAGGAGGTGCCTTTACAGAGAAGCAAGGCAGGCTGCAATCTGCCTTTAGCCATCAGTCACACCAGCAGCTTTCTATAAGAAACTGAGATCATTCATGCCAAGTTCTCCCTGCTTCATCTCCACATTCACAGAGTTAACTCTGACATTTAGCCCTGAAATACTGGCCATTTCCCTGTGGCTACTGAGACATGTAAAGGGCCAGGACATCCACCTGCTCTGCCTAATGTAGGTGGCCAGAAACAAGCTGCTGGCTGTACACTGTGGTGGAAACCCTACTGTCCAAAGTCTGTATATAGGTCTGTCGGATTTGATGCTTGAAGGCTTGGTTCAGTGTGTTATATTGGAAAAGTGACTTTTGTTCTGCTCAGAAATGCTATGTATTCCATTACTTTGTGGTATTTGTAGTATGTCATGAACTTTAGCAAGACAGATGGAACAGAGTAAGCCAGATTTCACAACTGTTTCTAGGTTTTATGTTTGTTTATTTTTAATCGTCTGAAATCTGCCCTGAACAAAACAAAACACTTCCATCAGGCCAGGCCTTTAAAAAAATAATAAACTGGCATGAAAATATTCTTATGCTGTCAGTGATTAATATGTATACTGTGTTAGTTTAGTGCCATCAAGTGACCAAAAATGTGAAACAACACTTCTATTTTGTGAGGTTTCTTTTGGATATTTCTTTTTAATATAAAGAAAGCTGACTTGTTATCCTTTCAAAACATTTACAGGTAAACAGTTTCACAAGGTTTTGGTGCTTTGCTTTTAGAGCATTTTATATATATATATATATATCTTCTATATTTTCTATAAGAATCCAGAAATTACCTTCAAAATTTCGCGCATACAATGCCAAGTCAAGGACTGCTTTGATTTCCCTGTTCATAAGGTTTGAAGAACTTCATCCACTTCTCTCTGGCTGAAATCTTTGCCGCACACAATTCAGTAAGAGGTGAAAAGTCATGATAATTTTTATTTCTTGGTGATATCCTGACACTCTGATACAAACTTTTTTTTTTACTGAGGATATCATAACCTCGATGTATAAAGCCTTACATTAGTTTCTAAAATGTAGCAACTAGCTCTGTCAGGAACAAGCATCCTAAGTGGATATAGAAAAGAAAATGTTTAGGTTTTAGTATGCCCATTAATTATATGAACGACCACTGCACAAGGTAGCATACATAATGTAAATATCTAAGAAAACTTTTCTACAAGTTATTATTTGAGATTTTCTTTATATAAATACATATGTAAATTAACTTTGAAGCAATCATCAAACACAGAATCATAGAATCGTCTGAGTTGGAAGAGACCTTTAAAGACCATCTGGTCCAATTCCCCTGCAATGAACAAGGACACCTACAGCTACATAAGGTTGCCCAAAGCCCCATCCAATCTGACCTGGAAATGTCTCCAGGGTCAGGGCACCCACCACCTCTCAGGGTGGATGCAGAAGCCAAGCACAGATATGTTTCTGATTTGTGAGAGTAGAACCAAACCCAAAACAGAGGTGAGGGCATTTAATCTCCAGGATATTATGTTAACTTCCCACCAGCAGAAAAAGCTCCAAATCAGTCATCAAGTGAATGTGAGCCCTTCAGAGGGAGGTGAGAGAGCCAAGAATTCACAGGCAGAGCACTAAATACAAAAATCCCACGTAATGCCCCAGTGAGTAACAGGCTCAGAATAGGGGCCTGCCAGAACTAGGCTGTGGTTGAGGGGAGCTTGCAGTGTAACTACAAACGATGCAAGCCACTGGATAGCCCTCAGAAATAACACCATAGGTAGTTTTCTAAAACTGTTTTCTTGAAGGTTCACAGCATCTCCAACTTCACAAATTCCTTTATCATGTGCACACAGATAGCACTTGTGGCTGTAGCTACCAGTGAAATATAAGGAAGAACAAAACTTGGTGGCGTTGCTATTTGACAAAGGGCTGTAGTTTACAGTTGGATCTACTTTGTGAAAAGCCTGCAAGAAGTAAACACTCTGTATGCACCTCCTGGCTTCTATAGGCTTCATGTTGTCTGGGAGTGCCCTAAGAGCACAGTATCGTCAGTATGTAAATAATTAGATGCTATTTATGTTCAAAATCCACATATGAGGGCTGCCTAGAAAGTAGTATCTCCTATTTTATGATGTTGGCCCATGACATCAGAGGTGGATGGGCCATCTCCGTGGCAGCAGAGGTTGAAGTTTCCCACTAATATTCCATTACATTTTGTTGCTGTGTGACAGACAGCAGCAGAGGGGCAGTCTGACACAATGGCATCTGACACAGATGCATATATGAAGAAAAGGTGTGTCACCGAATTCCTCTACACGGCACCCACTGACATTCATTAACACTTGCTGAATGTTTATGGCAGTGGATGTGAGCACAGAGAGATGGTGAGTGTTGTGTTTCAGCAGTGGTGACAGTGATGTGAAAGACAAGCCACAATTAGAACAGCCATGCCATTCTTATGAGCGCAGCACACAGGCTTTTGTTTGTTGCCAGTGAAAATGTATAGCTCCCTTTCCAAATTTACTTTTAAGCTAACGTAAAAAAGGTAACAAATGCTTGCATTCAGAGTAAGGAAAATAATCAAAAACATCCAGTTCTCATGTAAAACAAACTGAAGAGTGCATTCGACTCGTTGGACACATGGGCATAAAACACACTCTTGGCTTTTTTTCTTCTGTTCCCTTCTTACCAAACCACCACAATTCATTGCTCAGTTGAAGGAAGAGCGTTGGATTCCTTGATGCCTGGTCAATAGCGATGCCAAACGTACAAGGTCCTTTGATGCAAAGGATTTCCTGCTCAAAACATCAGAAGAGGAATAACACCATTTTGTTTTATACCTTTTAAAATTCTTCTTAGTTACATAGAGTACACCACTGCAACATATGAACCTCTTAATCTTTGTTACCCAAGAACAAAAAGCCAAATACAGATTTGATATCTAAACTATCTTTCAAATACGCTTTTGAAAGAATTGTTCAGGTACCTTGCAGTTAAACAGCTTTTTTCACCCATGGTCTTTTACTTTAGGAATTTTTAAAACACATTTAAATTTTGGAAAGAATATACCATGAAAAACTTATCAGTTTATATTCTGCATATTGCTGAGTGATGTAGTCCTCAGCAGTTTCTCACACCCCATTCTGTTCCAATTCTTCGAACAGAAGGCCATTGAAATCAGGCTATTATAATGAGACAGCAGTATCAAATACTGGATTTTTCTCTTTTAAATCATTCCAAGTGGGAACTCTAAATGTGATACTGTAAAAAATTACCATATGCTTATGAGTACTGAGCAGAAGTCCTAGTTTGCTTTCAGAAATTTTTCGGAGCACACAAGAACCTAGAATTTCATCTCTGCTCTTGGATTAAAAGCAGTCCACGTAAAAAGCAACACACGGCTTCTCCTCTCTCCTACTAATGGCTGAGCTGATAGCAGCTATGCCTTTGCTACAATGAGAGCACGATCTGCAAAGCAGCTGAAAAAGCAGTGAGCTTTATGTCTGGAAAACTACCTCGCCCTAATGGTGCCTAATGGGCAGCCTGTTCAGGCACATGTGATGATCATAACTCAGGAGATCATCATGGCCACAGAAATACCAGCATGCTGGAAGTTACTGCATGTGTGTTACTGTATGTACATGTGTTACTGCATGCTCATTTTACCTAGCCAAAGTTATCCCAAAATAGGAAGTCTAGACAGTCATCTGGACTCTTCATAGCAAGTGGAAATGCCATAGGAAGCAACATATTCTCCTTGATGAACAGTAGAAATACAGAAGACAACCCATGGCTAAATTATAGGTGAGCAGAATCCATCCTTAATGCCTGCAGTGCCATTATTTCCTAAAGAAATTCTGTTCTAAACAATTTCTCTGAATGGAAGAATAGTATTCCCTACTCACTTTCCCAGCTGCTCTGAATTAAAATCTAACTTTATTGACTGGTAACAAGGGAGACAGAAGTTTCCAGCCAAGAAAAATTCTGGTCTTGCATTCAGAAAGATATTTACAGGACAACAGTATCAGACATCACACAAAACATGTCCCATTTTCTGGATTGGAATAATGTTGAAGAACGGGCCTTTATATCTTTGTTGTGTAGTCTTTACTAGAGTGCAAGCAGTCCAGTTTGTTTATTCAGGCTTTGGCTGAGCTGGTTTTACACTTCCCCAGCTCATCACACAGTAGGAGCTTTTAGACCAAACTTAGGTTTGCTATTATTCTTGGCTGAACTAGGTTCTGATTTATGGAAAGCTGGATAGAGCAAATCAATAATTTGAAATATATATCAAAGAAACATTCCAAGCTTCCATGTATGTCTGAAAATTAAATTATGGATCTGCTTTACTGAACTAAAATGGAAGTATGAGTATTACTTTATCACAGCCTCTGCTATTGCAGCAAGAATGGCGTTGGATGTGGAACAGAAGTAGTTAATAAATAAACAGCCAAACAGTACGGAGTACCTACGGGAAAAAATATAAGAACTGAAAATATCCTTAGCCAAGACTTTTTTAAGTTTTCAGCTGCAATCTAAATTGGCAAATTACACAGAACTGCCCTGTATTTCAGTTCTTCTTTTGCTTTCTTTTCCCTCCCGTACAACCAGGCAAACCACCCCCTGCAAGAAAAGGTACTTTCTTGCAGAATGCTGAGACTGATGACCAAAAGAGGGAAATTCGTGATTTTAGCATATATGGATTGGCACTTCCCCTTGCCACAGAGTTTTATATATATGCATTCTTAAACACACCCTCAAATGCACTTGCTCAGAAGGATGGAATAAAACAATGAATTCATTTGCAAACTTATGTTCTGCCAACAAATCAGGTTTGTACATAAAAAAATAGGGAAACTCCAAAAATATTATAAATTACTATCTAAACTTAACATGTATTTAAATGATATATTATTGTGGTGGATACAATGAAAACCAGAGATTGTATTTTTATATTACTTTCATGCACTACATCCATCTTGAATGTCCTCCCCTAGACTTTTTTTGGTTTTGTCTCACCATTACTATCCACATTTAATTTCTTTGCTGTTTTTTTGTTGTTTTTTTTTTATTTTATTTTGTTTTGCTTTGTTTTGTTTTTGTTTTTAAATACAGCTCTATTGTCTTGAGGACTGTGCACAACTATATGTGACAGGGTTACTAAAATGCCTCTCCTTAAAACATTGGCTACACAGAAAAATGACTCAACCACTCCTCCACTTGTCAAATGAGCATTTATGGTACCATATTTAGCATTATACCTCAGAGCACAGTGACTTCTCCACATCTAATGGCAGGAAATGAAGTAATTGTGCAATGAAGTCATGAGGAAGAATCTTACCCGAAGAACATAATCTTTTCTCCACTGTAGTCACTATGTGTTTTAAAGCTATTTTAATAAGTACACTCAGTTATGATAAAATTGTCTTTCATCTTTAAATCTGACATGCCTTTAAAGAAACTTAATTAGTATGGAGTGCAGTATTCCCCATCAGTGCAGGTATGAATTATTTTGGGATTATCTTCTCCCTGCATTATTCTACAGGTCTCTTCAGGACACTTCCCTAATGAGCCTTGTATGGATCTGCTTGTATGGGAACAGCAGAGGCTGAGCAGCAATTACGAGATGTTTACGCTTGTAGGTATTTACTGGGAAGAGGACCAATCATATGTGAAGTCAGGTGATGGCCTGAGATTTAAGAATCACTCTTAATTTTCAAGAATATGATTAAACAGTAATTCACTTCATTCAGAGACATTCAGTTCAAGCTTCAGCAGCAGGAAAAGACAAAATACCTCTGCAAATTTCATCTCTGACCAGGTAAGACATCTACAGCTCAAAGGAATCGAAGACTCTGGTGACAACCTACCTCTTCAAAATTGCATCTGCAGTATCAAGATGCCAGTCATTTCCCATGTTTGCTTACATCAGCCACTTTACAGCTCCTAAACAGACTGAACTGACTAAATCAGAAGCTAAGAATCCAGCCCTGAAATTCTTTATGTCTTATCCTGTGATAAAGAGCTGCTAGCAACACTAACAGAAGATCTAAAGGAGATCAAAAGATTAACTAAGTAACCATTCACAGAGTACTAAAATCACAAGTTAGTGAAGTACTCCATTTAATCACTGGTGTAGTTCATAGGGATTTCACTGAAAGCGTTACTTTTGTACGAAATTCTCAATTTAAATTGTGTGAAATGCTTATACAAAATTGTCTCTTTGCTGTCTATTTTGTTTTAAAGAATGAACTAAACGTTGACTGAAGATATGCCTTTTGGGTAGTTTTGCTCCAAGTAAAATGGTTTAATTAAAATTTATTTTAAATCAGTTAAATGCTTACAAAGGCTTGTGTACATATTTTCTCAAAAGAAAAAAAAAAACAACTTTAGAACAATTTAGTACAAATAAGTTGATTAAAAATTAGTTTAAAGGTGTTCACAGTGCTCACACTGGGTAAATTTTGTATTATTTTTATATTAGTGGAATTCCTGCATGTATCTCTAACTCATTATTCAAATCAGGGCAACAGATAAGCCAAGGCACATATAATTACTGTTGATGATGATGTTGATTCTATTATTGCTGCTGTGGAAGAAGCAACATGTACCAGTTGGGGATCTATTATTCTAGGCTGAGTACACATACAATGAAAAGACAGCGTATGCCACAAAGAACTATGAGCTAGCATCAGCTTTGCAAAATTCAGCCTACCCAAGCTTCTGTTG
>JAOWBP010002052.1:49313918-49330306 GCA_028571105.1 Tragopan temminckii | reverse complement strand
TTGCATTTCAGCTGCCTGCTGTTTTTAAGAACAGACTACTGTTCATTTTTCGATGATACTTACAGAAGCATTGCCCTGTTGTTTTTTTTCCTTCTGCTTCCAGTGATGTAATTGAGAAGATGTCTGTAAAGAATGTTTGGTTTGTTTGTTGTTTTTTTTTTTTGTTGTTGTTGCTGAGAATAATAGAAATTACATAGCTACATCCACTGCTTGAAAGAGCAGAGCAGATAAGTTGCTGTCATGGAGGGGGGGGGGGGGAACCAACATGAAAGAAGAGCTGTCTTTTCAGGTTTGTTTTCATATAGAATCGACATAGCTTGAAAGACGAAAAGCTGACTCGGTTTCTCCTGAGTGTGGAATCACATGTGACATACATAAAGAACTTGGGAAAAGGAGCTCCATCAGTTGTGTGTGTGTTTCTGAACTTTGGAGTTAACTTTGTATTTACTGGAGTTTTTCGTAAGGTTTTTCTTAATTAACATTCATGCAACACCGGAATGCTGCACATAGAGAAGATTACTATGCTCCTTGTTCTCCAGAACCATGTTGATGTATGTCTCTTTGAGGGTTGGAAATAGAACACTGCTTTGTTTTTCCTTTTCTTCTACAGGCTTTGTCATCTTGTATCATCTTACCAGGAGATACCACTGTCATATGTTCTTCATGGGACAATAATATGTGAGTATTTACTTCCTGTTGACTCTACTGAATTATACCGAGTACCTTGGTAGTTAGTTATGGCTATAGATACAGAAGATCACTGATAAAATGCAGTATCTGTACTTCTACATTTTTTTTTTCAGTCTGGTTCCTGTTAAAAAACTGTAGAAAGAAAGTTATTTTCATCAATTCAGAGAAAACTGTTTGTGTTACCTGAAGGTATAACACTTTTTTTATGATCTCTTCCTGTTAGATATTTTTATTCAGTTGCATTTGGAAGACGGCAGGACATCTTAATGGGACACGACGACGCTGTCAGTAAGATTTGTTGGCGTGATGGGTGTTTATATTCTGCATCTTGGGATTCCACTGTAAAGGTTTGTATACGAGTTTATAGTATTTCAGTAACTATTTATTGCTAGTAGTTAATATGTGGCCAGAGACGTGCATTGGAGTGGATGCATCTGTTATATTCTAGTAATAAATACATGAATAACTTTATATAATATTTATAAGACACTATAAATAGTATAATAGAATAAGTACAAGTAATTTATCTTCTGTTAGCTTTACCTCAACTGTGTTTCAAAGCTGAAGTGTTACTTTAATAAAAATAATTTGGAAGTTAGAGATAGGAAAGAATTTCCCGAAGCCTTCTCGTGGTAAGTATCCATTCAGTGCTGATATACAGTGCTTTGGTAATCTACTTGGAATCAGCACAGTCAAGTTTAAGGTGTTGCTCTGCTTAATGTAAACAGTTTAAGGTGCCAGTTGCTGTTGAGCCACACAGATGAGGCCTGCAGTTACACAAGCAGCACTTGTAATGTGAGCATTAAGCAATAGAGAATCTCATCCAATTTTACTAATGCTTCCTTGAGCAAACTTAAATGTCTGTGTTGTAGGTGTGGAAGTGCGTACCTGGAGAGACATCGAGCAATAAAAGAAACTGCTTTGAATTGCTTGCAGAGTTAGAGCACGACGTTAGTGTAAGTATTCTGACAGAGATGCAGTACCTCAGGATTTGAGATTATATCACATGATCTCAATTCTCATTTTAACAAACAATTAAAGTATGAGGATTGTCTGGGGTGACGTTTTGTTTTGCTGTGTGTTTTTTCTCTTTTGGGGTTTGGGTGTTTTTGGGGCGGTGGGTTGCTTTGTTTCATTGGCTTCTGTTGACATAACTTTGCCTGAGATGAGCATGCTGCTCTCCAGCATCTCCTGCTTCCTTTGTTGAAAAGTCTGCTCTTAAGGAGGAAAGCAGCAGTAGGAAGAGTTCTGCTTTGTGGTTTCTGTTTTGTTTACTTGTTTGTTTATTCTTATTTGCTTTGGTCAGCTTGTTTGCACAAAGTTCAAGGTTGGGGGAGGTGGACAGCAGAGAGGCTGTTGGTTTTTGTTAGTTTCCTTTTTTGCTTTTGCTTTTTGAAAACTCAAGAGTGAGGATTTTTTTTTTTTTTCAGTATTTTCATTGTTACTGCTTCCTCTTAATGAAACTCTTCCAAAGGCAAGCAAATAAAAAGAATTGGGTTACTGCTGTTTTTGGTTGTTGTTTTTTTTTTTTTT
Organism: Tragopan temminckii; assembly: GCA_028571105.1. NCBI lineage: Eukaryota > Metazoa > Chordata > Aves > Galliformes > Phasianidae > Tragopan > Tragopan temminckii. Next base: position 49,328,083 of record JAOWBP010002052.1, on the reverse strand, counting down.
TACCATACTCCAAAACACACTGCTGAATTTAACAGTAAACGTATTAATCACATTCTGTGCAGTTAATCACATGTAACTGTGCACTTTTTCTTACAGCATCTAATGTCACAATTGTAACAATTAAGAATGGTGTCCAAGAGTATCCTTAAAAGAAATTTCTAGCCACTGGTTCTTTCTGATAAAAGAGGATATTAACCTCAAGAGTAAAGTTTTGCAGTTAGGTTGAAAATATGGGTATTAAAAGTAGTCTGAAATGTCACTTTGTGTTTCCTATTCTACAAAGAAGTTCTTTAAAATATCTTTTTCTTCAGATATTTTAAAGGGAGGTGCCTTTTACATTTTCTTGGTAATAACTGTACTTAAGGATATTGCAGAATTAAATTCAAAAGCTGTTGTCAATAAAATGGCATCTTAATGGATGACAGACGTTTTTGTGTATATTTAAAACTTGTTTTGAGACAGCTTACATGGAAGAACAGGAAAATCATGGGATGTTTAACTTTCTAGGTAAATACGATCGACCTTACTGCTTCAAACACTGTACTAGCATCTGGAACCAAAGAGGGTGCCATTAGTGTTTGGGATGTTACCACAGCAACAGTGTTACACCAGTTGCCTTGTCATTCTGGTACTGTGTTCGATGCTGCTTTTAGTCCCGGTATGTTGGATTTCAGTTTTAGCATACAAGTGTATGGGAGTTCCCTGATTACATGTAATACATTCTGATATTGAAATTACTAGTCTAAGGGGAGTGGTGAGATCTACTAGAAGGTATCCTTGCCTGTGGCAGGGTAATTGGAACTAGATGATCTTCAAAGGTCCTTTCCAATTCAGTCATTCCGATTCTATGACATGCTTCTCTGCTGTAAAGAAGTCTTTAATTGATGCAAGGCCATACCAACCTGTAGACCAGTAGTCTAGATTGTAGACCAGTGTTTATCATTGTATGCTTGCAGACAACGTAAAGTACATTTTCTCTAAATAAGTAGGTCAGGCCTATCACAGCCAACACGCCAGTACTGAAGACTGTGATGATAACTAGGACTGCGTATCTAAACATGCTCCTTCTGTTTGTTTTTGTCGTGGTTTGCTCTCTTGTGTAGATGGCAGACATCTACTCAGTGCAGGAGAAGACTGTTGTTTTAAAGTAATAGATGTACAGACTGGAATGCTTATATCTTCTGTGACTGCTGATGAGCCACAAAGGTAATCCTGAGAACATACATATGGATTGTGAAGCTGCATGGCCAGCTTAGTTAACTGTGGAGATGCTCAATGGTTGGCCATAGCAAAAAGAAAAGTGAAGGTACTGAATTCAATGAAATACTTAATTTGCACTTAAGTGCAAAGGCTTTGTATGCTTTCCAGTCAAGCTTTTCAAACAGGGATAAAAGAAACAACTATTTAAGGAAGTAGCTCTGTTTTTTGTACAAGTTAAAGACAGTGTTGAAAAAGAGCTGCTTTGCTGTAGCACCAATCAGCTCTTCCAGAACTGATGTTTTTAGCAAGCAGCCAGTTCTCTTACTTGCATCACCTGTCAGTAACCTCTATTTTCCAAAGCTCCTTTTGTGTAAGCTAAGAAGAGATTGGCTTTTGAAACTTAAAGAGCAGTCAGTTAATACTTCTATTTTTTTCACCAACTAAAATGTATACAATGTTGTATTGTGTAAACAGATGAAGATTGAAGTAGGAAACTGGCAGTAGCCTTTCCAATTTGTTCTATCTTAGTCTGAAATTGCTCAGCTCATGTGCAAAAGTTTTAAGTGTACTAATGAACTGTTACTTTGCAGGTGCTTCAGATGGGATGGAAATACCGTCTTGTCAGGAAGTCAGTCTGGTGAATTACTGACTTGGGACCTCCTTAGTGGAAAAGTCACTGAAAGAATCCAAGGACATGCAGGTATGCCTGAACTATTCTTGTTTTCAAATTGCCTGGAAGCTTCCTAGTTTCTGTCTGTGTTGACAAATGTTAGGAATCATTTGCTCCACTCAGTGGCTCATGATATTACACGTACCTTCTTCTGTCCCAGGTAACACCTGAACCTCCTAGGAAGTATACACAGCAGTACTCTTCCAGTGTTATTACAACACTGAACAGAGGCAGATGCATTAGTGTTTTCTAATTAGGAAAGTTAATTGTTAGACTCACAGTCTAGATAGACCGTGATAAAGTTATTTTAGATGGGTGTTTTTAGACATCTTACAAGTACCTGCCTTGTCTTCAATATGCTAGCAATTATCTGCAAGAAGGGAGGAATAACTTAGTTTTACTTAGTTTGCTTTTATGGCTGCTTTCATGCATAGTTATTTCAAACTTCCCTAAGTTCTGGAGTTTGAGCTATACAGAGATCAGTCTGTAGCCAGGAGAATCTTTAAAAGTGAGCTGCTAGGCATACATTTCAAGATGCTACAGACTTACAATACAAAAAGCCCAAAGGGCAAAGTGAGAAACTTTCTAGGCAAGCTTGTCCCCCTTTCCCAGTGAATCCTTTTGCTACTGTGATCTATATTCTACATGTCAACTTACAGTTCGCTTCTTCTTCCCAAAGTGGCTGAGGCAGCGTATCAAGAGGTCACTAAGGTTAACAGGATACAAGGTGGCTCTTCTTACAGTATTGGATCTACTGTGAATGCAATGCAAGATACTGACTGATGACCCTAAACTGACTTAAATACGTTCCATTCTCTTGACTTCTACGTGTCTATTTTGATATATATATTTTTTAATTTCTTCCAGGTGCTGTAACTGCCATGTGGATGAATGAACAATGCAACAGTGTTATTACTGGAGGGGAAGACAAACAAATTATATTCTGGAAACTGCAATACTAAGTGCCTTTCCCTCCAACTGTTTAAATGAACTCTTTCGTTTTAAACCAAACCTTTTAAAGGAACTTAACTGTGTGCAATGATGGTTGCTGAAGTTCAACCAGAAAAGAAGCTTTGCTCAACCACAACTTTCTGGTGAATTCAGTGAGAGCTCTTAACTTCCATAATGTATGCATTGGGTTTTCATAAACTACCAAAAATGCTTTGTCTAATAATATGAGATGACATTAAAGACCTATTTTTCTGTAACTAAAGAGCTCCTAACTGGTAGTTACTATTGTAGTGTGTTGTCTGAACCATTTCTAAAGAAGCAGCAGTTGCATTCTTTAAAAGATTTAAGATACTTGCAACACAGCAATGTATGTACATCTCCCTTTCTAGCAAAGATGCATATGATGGTAAATACTGCTTTGAATACTTACAGCTGGTCTCATAGTAGAGTCTACTCTACTATGTAGTCTCCAACTGTGGCTACCTGCAAAGGCAGAGAAAAATCAGAGAGCATACTGGGTTTTTTTTCCTATTATTGAACAAACAACACACCAAAAAACACAGCCTTAACACATCAGTCCAAAAGAGAGCAAAGGATAATCATGACCCCTTACTGTGGAGACGTTTGATATTGACATATTGTAGATATATCAGTCTTCCCCTAATACTGTAGCATCTTTTATTTTTGATGCCTTGTATCTCTTCTGTTACTATCTTTGTTACTATCTTCTTCACCTTCTTGTTTTATTTGGGGTTCTCAGCTTCCATCAACTCTAATACAGCACTGAAGTTTCAGCCCAAAGATTCTCGAGTACAGATATACCATGTGGGTTTATGTGAGCTCTTGTTACTGTAACCCAGGGGTAAAGTGGTGCTGTACTGGGCTTATTTTTCCCTCTAGGACTTCAGAACACACTTCCCTGCAAGGGGCTACTCTGAGGTTAAAGACTTCAAATACTAGCCCTTAGGGGCATATTACAGTAACAGCCACCTGTGGTTCCATTCCCTCAGTCCAACCCAAGAGGAGTATTTTTTAATGGCATTCTTTATTGCTGATGTTAAACTGCCTTGTCAATGTGTCCAGGACACATTCCTGGAATTTACACTGTCACTCCTTTGAGTCTGTTTCTAGCCATACTGCCTGAGTTTCAAAGGCTTCAGGGGGCAGCTGTTTCCTTGGAATTATAAAATAATTATTACAGTTGTCTTATGATTAAGTTCCTCCTTTTTTTTTTTATTACAACAGCATAATGTTAAGCTTGCTTCAGCTACATGAAGCTTTTGCTACATGTACCTTCAGTATATAACTGATAAGCCATATACTGTACCTTCTGTTATCAGATTTGCTTAACCTTGCCTTAAAATGTTTGGTTGTTGCTTGCTGTTTTTTCATTTTATTTATTTCCTCAATACAGCTACATGTAGCCAAAATGGGAGGGAAACCCAAATTCTACAAAGCATCCAGCAAGGTCACAGTTGAATCGTAGAGCCTGTTAAAAGCTTTGCTTCAGTTGTGCCTGTCTTTGCTTGTTTACCTCCACTTCACTCTTTCTTCCCTGGCTCACTGGGTTTTCTACACCCAGCTCTTGCAGGAGATTAAAACTTGTTTTGTAACTTGTTTCACAAGTTAGTATGCTCTTGTACTCCGTTCCTGCTGCTCTCCATTTGGGCAGCTTAGAGTTGCACTCTGGCATGCCTGAAGAAGCACAAAAGAACTTCTCGAGTACTAGTAACTCCCCCCACTTTTCATACACCCTTCTCTTATTCAATTTTTGGGCACTTATTCAATTTAGGCTCACTCCTTTGTCACTAAAGAGCCCTCTACACAGCATATTAAGGGTTTTTCTGCTCATCTCCAGGTCTGTTGTTTTGTTTTTGTCTGTCTAAAGAGACATAAAGGAACAGATGTATCCACTTATATACTGTCTTAGGTGCCAGGGCTTTCTTAAGCACCTCAAGATCACTGCTAAAAGCCATAGCTCCTACCCCAATAAGGCTGAATCATAACACGCTGTGTGAAATCATTAATCAGTGCCACTAAGAGCTCACCCCAGTCATGGCCAGCCTGCTCATTACTAACTGAACAATTAAAGTGGCTCCCAGAATGAATTTTACTGCCACTGCAGCCTGAAGTAGCATATTAGTTTTCTCAGCTAGCTTTAGTGTTACAAACTCATTTGAGGAGCAAAAGCTACATTGATTCTTCTCTAGAAGTGGGTGAATATGCAGTACTGAACTAGCACAGCAACACAGCCAGGAAGAAGAGCAGGGCTGGGGCTCATAGACATAACTGAAGTTCCCAACTTTATCCCAAGCACTGCTTCTGCAAATGGGAAAACCCACAGCTACCTATGTGTGCTAAGACAGTGACTGCCCCATAGCCTGTACCACATGGCAAGCTATCAACTGTTTGCTTTCTTTAAAAGCATGTTCTGCATTCCCCTTTCGAAATATTTCTTCAGGTAGATGAACAAGCAGGCAAATAAGGTACCTAAAGTTTACACAATTAGTGCCTGCAACAGAGCATGAAAAAGGAAACAAATTGTTAAACCTGGCATTTAACTTCAGAACACTTGAAGATGCAGCTGAACCCTTGCCTATGACCTAAACTTGCAGGTCCCCACCCATCAGCTGTTGCCCCCACCAAGTTTGTCAGCTGCCACAGAGCAGAATGGATTGGAAAGGAAGGGGAAAAGATAGATTAATGTTGGTTGACTTAAGGGGAAAATTAAAAAAAAAAAAAAAAAAAAAAGTTATGTAAAGGCAATCAGCACTACTTACCAGCAGACCAAAGCCCAGGTAGTCTCCAAGCAGGAGTTCAGGAAGTATTTCCTCCCCTTGCCCAGTTTTATTGCTAAGCATGATGTTACACAGCACAGAATACCGCTTTGGTCAATTCAAGTCAGCAATCCCATCCTCATCCCTTCAAGCCTCTTGCCCACCCCCCACCTACTGCACAAACACAGAGTGAAAAACAAAAGGCTTCAGTGCAGTGCAGGCACTGCTTAGCAAACACACACAGGATCTAAACCCCAGCGTACCTGGGAGCACTTCAAAGAAAGTTAACTCCATCCCTACCAGCCCCAGTATACTTAGTGAGCTGCACACGACTGAGAACAACTGTAACTACACAATTAGTACTCCTGTAGAATAGAAATTCCTGTTCATCATGTTAAACAGAAAGTAGAAAATAAGCATGTATTGTCAAAACATGCGCGAACTATATTTTTAATGCATTTCAGCTTCATTGGCTGTAAAGTTTTAAACATCTTCCTAACTAAGCTTATTTCCTAGCTTATTTTTGCTTCCAGCTGAAACTGGCCTTAATGAACGAAGCCCATCTTAGCTGATCTCATTAAGCACATACACCATCTAAAGTTTCAGTTGTTTATTGTCATTACTTCTGAATCCTTAAGAACTTGGTTAAGGCGAGAGATAAGCATATTAGTTACAATTTGTATAACAAGTAATAAAAAGATTTGATTATCTGTACACTACTTTTCATTATACTTAGCAAGTGATGCCTTCAGCTATATTCAGCCTAGCTGGCATTCTTGTGTAAACAGTATTTACTAGAACAAAAAATAAGCTACTACTAGCCATACTTCTAATGTGCTATCTCAAATCTACTCTTGTGAACAGAAAGCAGTAAAAATACTTGTGTTTTTTTTTTTTCTTAAATGTACAAAGCACAGCATTGCCCTAGTTAACAACACTTAACTTTGCAAGTTACGTCTGGTTCCTTCAGTTGCATGGCTTATCATAGTAGTAAACTAAGGAAGAGACCTATGAAAAGAAGTCCTAACATAATTGGAATTTCACATTTGTCAAGCATATAAGGCTACAAGTTTTACAGTTTGCGGATAAACAAGATATGCTGAACTGTAACATTCCCAGCCACAACAGATGCAAGTGCTTGACACACCATAACTTCTCCTGGCCTCCAGAAAGGCTCATGTGCAGAAGAAAGAAATCACTGAGTATAATAGGCCAAGTTGAGCGGAATTCTCGTTATACTTGTACACACACATGCATGAGGGAAGTTTAGACTTCAGGAACAGAGTGATCCATGAGGCTTTTCATGATGCTTGTTGCCATCCTAAAGAAAAGGAGAAGGTGCTCAGTTATGCAAGACAGATGTGGAAGTCTAAAAGACTGTTGTATCTTTGTCATTGCTATCTCTTTAATTAAAAATACTGTTTCTAGTGGTGTGAGAGGCCAGTATTTTAGTTATAAGGTAACAAAGACTTGTAGTTCAAAGCACTTAGTCAAACTGCGCTTAGAAGAGGGTTTTGGAAGAAAAAGCAAACAAGCTCCACTGCCATAGGAACAGCTTGAAAACAGAACCAAAACACCCCAGTCTGATGCAAGTCATCAGATGATGCACGTTTCCAGACTTCCCCATCTTAACCAGTCTTTCTGTTAAGCTTGTTCTCATGGCAAGACCAAGTTACATTTTATTTAGCCTGTGAAAGCTAGCAGTTGTCAACTTGAGTATAATTAACACTGGCTGCTTTGTTTGGTTGTTACCTACCTCTTTATTATATACTCATAAATACTTGAAGGCATGATGGTAATTGTCACTACATTTCCAGCTGTTGCCAAGATGTCTGCAATCTGAGGGTCCTGTTATTGAACAAGAAATTGTATGAGCAACATCACTCAAGATGACTGATAAAGTAGAGTTCAGGAGCTCCTAGACATGTACAGAGATGCACGGCTCCTTACTTCAGGGTTTTAACCTTCAGGGCTAATCACTAACCCACAGTGCCAATCAATAAGCATCTGTGGAGTTATTCTTTACAGGAATTGCCTGGAGAAGGGATACAGGCATCCTACTACAACTTGACACAGGTTGACAGAGGGAATATTCCTTACATTTTGCCAGTAAAGTTAAAAATTAACAACAGAGGGCTAAGCGTAACAGACAGATGCAGAGACGAAGGAGTTTCCCCATTAAAAGATAGTAAACAGCAAAGACATCTTAAAACCAGTGTTTCCCCATCATGTTACGGATCAAGTTACCTCATTACTGGTTGTTTTATAAACATTCAAGAACATATCATTTTCCCCTCTGCAGAATACACTTACTGTACAGCAAAATATGTGCCCCCTACATCAACCATGAAGTACTCATCTTACCTTCAATCCAATTACATTCTGGCCATTAATTTCACAGATGTTGTGCTCAGTAAGAAGTCCATTTCTTGCAGCAGAGCTGTCTTTCACTATTGAGGTTATTTTTCCATTCTTGAATATGAAACCAACATGCCCTGTGCTGTCCTTATGCATAGTAATAATACGCTCAAAAGGCCTGTAGGAAATAAAGGAATTGTAAAATGCAAAAACACATTTTCAGTTTGCTAAACCACGGGAAGAACTACGCGCTCTTTCAGTTCCGGCAACTCACAAGAAGTTCATATAACTGAAGTATGGCTCCCTTAGAATACAATGAAAAGCAATAGGGTTTAGCTTCATTTTGTGAATAGTTGCTATTTTAATCTCTTCTTTCCACACCAAAGTCGCATTCCACACAAAAGCTTGTTTCTAAACCTGATATGTTTTCCCTTTTCTATAGATATTCTCCCCTCTAAATTAAAAATAAACCACGCCAAAACAACCAACCACACAAACGGCCATTCAAGCATACAAGCATTACCAGATAGCTGACATTCTGCAGGCCACTTTAATCCAGGAGTAGGTTAGGAAGTCAGGCACAGAAGCATTATGCAGCAGGGAAATAAACTAAAGTGCAGTGATAGTATAACACAACAGAAGTCTTATGCTGCCATTGAGGTCAACCTTCGTTCTTAAAAATCTAACACTGAGAAAGCTTCTGAAGGCCTACTTAGTCACACTGCGTATGATACATCTTAACCTATGGGCTTCCTGCTGAATCTTTCCCATTAGGACTACATATCCAATTCCAATTTTAAAACCCATATTGCTTTACCAAACGTACTTGTAATAAACATGTCACAAATTCATAGGTAAGTAACAAAGTTCAGAAGGAAACTGTGATGCTAAATAAAAATGCAAATGAAAGTTTTAAACAGATGAATACAATGAATATTTCAACGCTACCTACTATTGCTTCTTCAACTGGGATAAGCACAAGTCAATCTGTCTCAAAGAAGCAGAGAAATTGTGAATTCAGAATTTAAACCTGTGCTAGCACTCATCAGTTTACCTTAAAGACATCAGGGTGCATCACACCAAGATGAGGAGCGCGATGGAAGTTTGCAAGTTAGTTGCTATTACTATCTGTACTATTTGCCAAAAGTGGGAACACTTCTAGAGATCTATATGAAGAAAGCAGACCCTGTTTGTCTGTGTACTATGCCTGCAATGCTTCTCAAGCGAGGGGAGACCCAAACCTCACAGAAATGGTTGTCACCCATCTTGGAGTACCTGCATTTAGCATTACCTGTCCCGAATGATCATTGTAATTCTCTCCCCAGAAGCCTGCTTCAGAACTTTATGTGCTTTATCAGAACTCCATCCCGCACAGTTTTCACCATTGATCTGCAGAACTTGGTCCCCAAACCGCAGGCCAGCTAGAGACGCTGGAGAGTTTGCTTGTACTAACTGGACAAATATTCCCTGCAAAAGAAAGGGGCAGGGTGAAAGCAAAAAAAAGTCAGAGCAACTCATCATACAGACTAGTACTAAATTTGCCTATCTTCCTGCACATTTGACGAAGAATTCCTGTGCGAGACAGTCTATATGTAGCTTGAGAAATGGATCAGCAGTGCTAGGAGCTCCACAACATAGTTTTCCCTCTTACTCAACCTCATTAGTTTTCAACTTTCTACCAATTCTGAATTGCTAGACTGTTACAAAAGATAAAAACAAACAACAAAGAACCATTAGAACAACAAACTTAATACCACTAATTCCTAGTCAAAGTAACCCAAAACCTACATAGAGCAGGTCAATACAAAAGGTAGGTAATGCCTCTTGGAGCAACAGCGCAGGCAGTAGAAAGAAGTCACAATACTCTCTAGGAAAACTCCAGCATTTCTGGGTTAGGAGAAATGCAGAATCAATTTAACCCTATTTGAAGCCCTGAATACAGTGGGTTTTTTGTACATTCAAATTACACAATCTGTTTTTTTTCTTTTGTTCAAAGTCAACAACATAGTACTGCTTTCCACACTGAGAATCAAGCAATACCAAAGGATGGGAACTTCAGAGCAGACTTAGGAATCCCCTGTATCTTCTGGTAGTATACTCATGTTAAGGGAAACTAGAAGAGACCTACTCTGAAATTATTCCTTGCATACAAGTAAAATGACACTCTTGCTATCCTAAATTCCCTCACAGATTGCATACTGCAGAACTCTATTAACATCTCTAAAAATCTATTAGAAGAATCTATATTTAAGCCACATGCATTACTCCACCTACTGCTGAACTTAAGTACCTCCCAGAGTTTCCACAAAGATAAGTCTTAACTGCTAAGTACCCACCTCTACTCTCCAAAGTGAAAGTTACAGATATTCTTCAGGTGTTGTAAAACATGCAAATATATTGCTGCTATGAACTTAGACCCTGGTCCATGCTCTGTGAGCTAAAGGAGAACTTTCAAATTCTGATAACAGATAACCAAGCATTATGCATGAGACTATTTTCTGACCATAAATATACACATATATATAGTCTACAAACACACACACACACACACACACACACACACTAGTTTAACAACCAATTTAATCCAGCAGCAGGATTTCTCCTGGCACAAGTAAGCTGCTATACTTACATTGTCAACAGACTTAAGGCGAAGTCCAATTTTTCCATCTTGATCTTTACACAAAATTGTTTCACGGATGCCTTGCTTAATTTCTGCTCTGCGAATTCCAATATCGTTTCCAGTCACTGGAGCTACCATATAATTAGCAGGAGGTCGCGTTACCAGTTGCTGATTAAAACAAAATAGCCAGACAACTTAGTTTATGTCAAGTGATTAAAAATAATTAAATCACAACACCAGCTCTTTTCCTCCTCCCTCCAAAATGGAAATAATTTAAAACAGAAATAGCTTAGTTTAAAAGTGGAGGAAAAAAGTGAATTTTTCTAAAAAAGTAGTATTAATCAGTTAACTGTAGTACTTAACACAAATAATGGTCTACTACCTGGAACGCTAGATAAACATTTAGTCTTTATACTTGTGGTTTCTGAAACATCACTGACTGGTACCTACACCTTGAGGCTGAGCAACTGGCAGGTTTCTCTGCACCTCCTCTTCATTGAGACTCAGACCCATGTACTGAGAAAGTTCCGGATACAACCTGGGGTACAAGCCTATGCGAGGAGAAACATGAAATTAATATACTTGTCAATTAAACAGAACAGCATACTATTCATATGTACATTAACTGAAATCTTGTGATATCTTAACGTATTTTATTTGACAATGGAAGACAGAAGTGAACAGCGCAAGAGATACTCATGGAACCAACAGGCACTTATCTTGAAAAGTTCTCCCCAGAAAAGTCACATGCAGAGTAAAGTTGAATATTATGTTCATCATGAGCAAGTTGCTGCCATTCTCTCACAACTCCAAGTGGAAGCCTTTTTAGTCACGCTGCTCATACCAACAGAGAAATAACTATGGCCCTCGACACATCCAGCAAGACAATCCTCTTCTGAGAAGAGCAGGTGGCAGGGAATGGGGGGAAAAAGGAAGTTGCACTGATTTGTCAGATCTTGAGTCAAACTACTCCAGAAATAAGCTTGATGCTGCTCATGTTCCACAGATGATTAAATGGTGCCATTTGACAAGCAGCAGTTACAAGAACTCTTACAAACCTACCTGCCCTTCAGACAAGAGTGGTGATGGAAAAGGCTTCTAGAAGAGCAAAATGCTACCAGGGGCAACTATGAAAGCAAGCAGGCTCACTGATACACATCACTTAGGTTTCTAGTGTTCATTTATAGGTACACGTACAACTATTTTAAGAACCCACATTTGACCAGAAACTGACAGCTACCTGTGAAAGATCTCAAAGGCCATTACAAGATATTCTTATCCAACCAAGATACTTTTGACAACTGAAAGTATTTAGGGACAAGCTCACAACCTGTTTCACACAAAAAAAAACCAATTATTTCAAAATTGGTTTAGTGATACCAATCAACAAGTTTTTAATGACTGTTTCTTCTGTGGCTGCCTTCTGCTTGCATTTCAAGCTTTTAGGAATGAAAGGTGTACATGATTTTGGCAACACCTTTTGTCTTTTGCTCTTCATCAAGACATAACACTGCAGAATGCATCTTGCTGGCTGTATTACATTCTAATTTAAAGTAAGAGACTACACCAAACAGCACAAAACATCCAGCATCTCTTGCTAATGATGACATATGCTCTCCTGCCTCCAACAGGACTGAGGGAGTCCCTGTGGGCTTGGCATGTCCTAGAAACTGTCAATATGCCCCAACAGAATGGTGATCTGATAAGCAATTAAACATTTTTCAGCCATACACCACATCTGAGGAATTTGCAGACAAGCTGATGTCAAAATAAGTCATTTGATCAGCAATATGAAAGGCACAAGAGTGGCAGGAGAACACAAACCTCCAGGCAGCAGAAAGAATGCTACTAAAAAGGGACGAATGAAGCAAACTTGTATCTGATCTGATGATGGTAGCTCAGGTAAGATCCTCAGTTCTTCCTGGTCTGATTAATCTTCTCGAATCTAAGGTGAGTCTCTGATGAGCTACACAAATTCCAGCCTTAAAATCACTTAGGTCACACCAGCTCCAAGAGCACAACTGGAGACAAAGGTACATCCACCAAGCCTTAGTACCTGCACTATCAGCATCCCTGACTGCTGTTCCAGCACTGCAGCTGGTCACGCTAGTTATAGATTTTCAAGCATATCTGTGCATCTTTGTGGGTGCACATCAGCATGGGGATAAAAAGAGAAATAAGACAGACAGCTTTAGGTCTACTGCATTTTCCAACATACATTTTTACCCCAGAGGCTGTAGAAAGCATGATAACATTAAAGTTCCATTTTCCTGGGCACTTCTCTACTAACAGATCCACGTTTGCTCATTTCCAAGGAAGCTGATATGCTCCAGAGGGAAGATATTCAGATTCATGCTGCTGTCTGAAGTTTACAAACACACATGATAAGTAAGTGTATGTAAGTGGCTGAGGTGAGAGTTAAGGAGAGCTAAATGGTACCAACAACATTAGCATACCATGCAGAACACGACCTTACCTCCATCATGAGGAATAGGAGCAGAAGCTTCAGACAAGATTGCTGGATTAGCTGGATTTGAAGAGAAGGCAGTCTGAGCCTAAAAAGAAGGAAACTCTCATATGTTATCGTGGATCTTTCTTGTATAAGAGATGTTCCTTACACAGCCAGTGGATCAAGTATTTTCTTCTTTATATGCTAATTGCCATTCAACTTCAAGCACTGAAGGCAATCATATTCTTTGAAGTATTTAACACAATATGCAACAGTGTTATCATACTACTTCAACAAGGACTTGAACCTTCCTCAGAGACAGAGCTACTCTAATAACACAGGAAGGCTTCACCATCAGCCTCAGTTCCAGTTTTGTCATTAGGCAAGTTAAAAAGCCTGTGATCTTCAAAAAATGCATTAAGCTTGGCTACCAAAGCTTAAAACATAAAGTTTAAAAGCACATCCAATACTGTATGAAAGTACAATAGGTTTTTTTCAGGTAGATACCAGCAGTACCTTTTCACCATTTACAGGTATTATTCATGGGTTCTGCCACAATCATTTGCAGCTTGCAAGCCAAGCTCCATACAATTCAGAGCTACTACTTCCATACCTTCTGAAAGACAAGTACTTACCAAAATTATTTCTCTTACAAGAGTTCCCAAATGCACAACTTTATATGAATGTGCTAAGCTTAGTTTCCATATTGCTTATTGGCTTACAAATAGAAGAGACTATTTTAAAGTAGGCCAATTCCCTTTCTTCTCACAGTATCTGAGCTGCTTCCATTTTAGCCTTGAGCATCCACAAAGAGTCAAAAACCTTACCTTACAGAGACCTATTATTATGCAGAACAGAAACAGCCACCTTAACATTGCTACTGATGTTAAAAGTTAAAGGCGTGGTTAAGTTTCAGAATAGTGAAATACAATGCCAAACAGGACACATAAATCACCAAATTCAACATGATGACTGAATTACTGAATGTTTTGGGTTTTTTTTAAGGAAATAATGCTTCAAAATAGATGATTTCATAGTCCTACTCTCTCCAGGAAGTCACATTTAAGAAGTTTCAGAGCAAAAATGACTCATTATTTACCAATATCAAAAGTACTCAGAAGAAAAGCCTCCAACTCAAAC
>JAOWBP010002052.1:49273368-49309321 GCA_028571105.1 Tragopan temminckii | reverse complement strand
GCCGGGCTCTGCGCCGGCGCGGAGGGCGGGGGAGCTGCCGGCCGGGGAGGCGGAACCGCCGGGGCCGGGGGCTGAGGGGCTGAGAGCTTTCGGTCGTGGCGACGGAAGGCGGAGGCAGCGGGGTGCGGGGTGAGGGGAGCGCGGAGCTGCGGTTGGCCTGCCTCCCTGAGGAGGGGATCCAGTCCGCAGCAAGGCAGGCACGCCTCGCTCCTGACCATTTTCCTTTTTTAATTTTTCTTCTCCTTTAACAAAGTTCATTTTGCTGCATTGTATCAGTTAATGGTTGGTTTTTGTTGCTTTTTCTTTTCTTTTCTTTTTTTTTTTTAATTTCGATTTTTGTTTTCCGTCGTCGTGCATTCATCACAGAACCTGCTGTCGTCACAGCACCCGACCAGCCTGGCACAGGACTTTGCCTAGCAGTGCTTCCTGGAAGAGGAGCACATCTAGGGAAATGCCCTCAGAGACACCATGACATAGAGTATACCCATGGCAGAGAAGTTCTCTGTGAGTTAGGAAGGCTTTTGTACCCAATTACCGTAATCCATAATACCATTAACCTCTCTACCACAGTGTTCAGTCCTGAAAAATCCTTCTTCGCTATGCTGTCTGCAAACCTTCTTCATCAGACAAGCAACTAGATGTGCTGAGCTCCCTGAATCTTATCTCGAGAAACCTAAGCGTTGAATGAAGGTGTTTAACCTTTATTGAACCTTCCAGTCCCACAGGAGAAGGGAGCCTGCCTCCAGCCCCTTCCTCCTGCCCTGCAGCTGCTGGCTGCTCCTCAGCCAGTCCTGGCAGTGCTCGGGCTCTTCTTTGGGACGCCTCAACTCTGCTCCAGCACAACTCAAATCCACCAAAAAAACAGGAATGTTATTCTGCTGGGCCAGTGAGCTAAACAGGATTTCACCAACACCAGCTAGAGCAAGAGGAGGGAGGGTGCACATGGAACAGGGGAGAGGAGGAGAAGGAAGAAATGGAATTGAGAAGGAAGGGTGATTCCTTTTCTTCTGGCTGTTTCATCATTTGAACTACCCATACACTCACAATTACACTAAACAGAGATTTTTGCTCTGTTTTCCTGTCCTAATCTTCCTCATGAGGGGAGCAGAGGGCAGAGTTGATCTCTGCTCTCTGGTGACGGTGACAGGACCTGAGGGAACGGCATGGAGCTGCGCCTGGGGAGGGTCAGGTGGAGGTTAGGAAAAGGTCCTTCACCAGAGAGCAGCGAGCATGGAACTGGCTCCCCAGGGTAATGGGCACAGCCTCAAGCTGCTGGAGTTCAAGAAGTGTTTAGACAGTGCTCTCAGACATAGGTTTTGGGTTTTGGTTGGTGTTGTGTAGAGTCAGGAGTGGAGCTCGATGATCCATGTGGATCCCTTCCAACTCAAGATAATTCTGTGATTCTCTGGTAAGTTTCTTGATTTTCTCCTGCTGTCAGCATCTTCAGTGAGTACCATGGAGTATGCAGCAAAGTAACAGCCATTGCAGCAGTGCTTAGTGCAGAAGTACAGCCTCTCTCCAGCTGCTCTTTCTAAATCTATCACCCAGGCCTACTGTCTTCTTTTCTGAAACACTGGCTACTGAGTCATGCAACTACGGGTCACTAAACAGTTATGAAGTGCAATTTGGTGCTTGGGGTATACATTCTCAAAAATCCTGTGCTAGTGCCTTCTGAGCAAGGAAGAAGTTCCGGTTTAGTAATGACAGATGATTACTGCTTTTGTAGTGCTTAACTTTCTGTGTAGCCAAAAGTAATTTTCACAGAAGTGCAGTGGAAGATTTACAATACTTAAACCACAGAAGGGGGTGTAGTGTTTTGTCCCGCAATGAGCCCCTTGCAGTGAAGCCCCATACTCACTCTGGAGCACCGAGACCATGGTAGTGCCTTTCTACCATGGGGATAGCAGGCATGCCATAGACTGCACTCCTAGTGGTGTGGTTCTTCTGGCCATTGGTCTGACAACAGAAAGGCAACGTTTTCTTTTCTTTTGGCATCAAATGCCCTTCTCTTTGCAGAGACGCTATTCTTACCTACAGAGAGGGAGCTTGTTACTTGCTGTTTTCTGAATTACTTCATCCCTTGCCATGATATTTTGGGACATTCTACTATCAAGATGGTAGCGTTTGTCAGACTGCAGTGGATGAACATTCATTCTTTATGATGATGCCCTAGCCAAGACATTCAGCTCTGTGTAGTCTGTTGTTTGTTCAGTGTGCTTTTTGTGCACTATCAAAATCCAGGTTATAGGCAGTAGCTCTAGTAATAAAAATTAATCTCATCACCTTCATCTCCAAGCACCAACTTCACTAACGATTTTGAAGAACAGTATGAGGATATGGCCATGCTTAAGAACGGGTTTTAGAAGGTCTCCCTTTCCAAGATTGCCACTGAGACTGGGGAGCCTGAAGGAGTCAGAGGTAAAAGACCCAAACTGCTCTTGATTAGTTCCTGAGCTATTCTCAAAAAGGATTCCAAGACTGTATCTATTGTTTGAGAGTAGTGGAAAAAATAGGGGAAGTCATCAGATGATTGTTGAAATTAGAACACCCAAAGACAATAGCATGGTAATATTCCGTTGTCAATATACTATTTCTTCTCTGTTGTGTTTTTTTTTTCTTTTTCCCAGTCGTGTGCCAACTTTTAAAGAATAATGGAAGCCAACTACTGATTGAAATCTTAATAAAATAATGTGAAGTAGTTACCTCAAAATCCATATTTTTCCTTTGAAGCTGGGAACAAACTGTGCTTTTGTTTGCTAGGAAATTCTCCACCCATTCAACAATGAAAAATGACAGATGATCATTGAAAGCATGTACAAGTTATGCAGGCAGCAGCCTGTCATTACTGGAAGAGGAATAATTGCTCCGGAGTGGTTCTGTTCCTGGGATAGCTGTGAGTATTAACTGGCCCTGCTCCAAGCTGTGTGCAATGAGCAAGGAGTATCCTGACGTGTTGTTTGTACTTCTTGAACAAACCAGCCCCAAACCAACATACATAACTGCTGCGTCACACTGGGCTGTACCAATTCACCTCTAGACTTCTTACAGAAGAATTTTTGTGTAGAGAAATAAGGATGTCACAGTACATTTATGTTCTTTGTAGGATAAATTACACCACAGGAACTTCACCAAGTTTATGTGCTTAACATTAGAAGCTGCAGAAATTAGAACTGCCGAGACTGCTTTGTTTTTGACTCCCAAGCCACCTTCAGCGGATGGCATGACATATTATTCCCATTGTCCCCCACCATCTCGCAGCTGGATGGGGCTCAGGGAATGTATGATTTTCCACTGCTCAGTTTGCAGTTTCATGCCTGATTTCCTGCCTGCTATTCAGACTGCTGTAAAGATGGAAATGCTAATGCTGTCACAGTCTTTTCTAAGTAACACTCCAGTGTCTGAGTACTGAGCAAACAATTACCGATTTATTTTCTGTTCTAACTCCCAACGTATGGGCAGAGTCAAGGCATTTCATTCTAGCATGCTCACAGTGCATTATAATGAGCTTCCAGTTCAATAAACTTTTTTTTCGTGTACTGAAGATTGTTTATTAAATGGATACCTTCCTGTACTCACTCTGGACCGCGTGTGCCCAACACTTCTCCAAATGAGCCTTCACTCAATGCCCTTTCTGCAGGGCAGCTGGAGAGCGTTGAAAACACAGCAGCTGCTCGAGAAGAGCCTGGCAGGAGGACTTGTTTATCACCTATGTGAGAGCAAGGAGCAGCACTTGCCCCAGTGCAGGAGCCTGGAGACATCCCTCTCTGGCCATGATCTTCCCTCCTTGCTCTTTAGACACCTCTCCGCCCCTGCAGCAGATGAAGCAGTGGTCGTGCAGGCCACAGGCTTCTTAATAGGAGACCCTGAGTCCAGGAGGAGGCAGCAAGGTGCCCTGGGAAGGGGTGGATGCAGGCCTCAGGTGGGAGGGTCTGTGCTTTTCCTGCACCCACACCACAGACAGGAGTTTGGTGGAAGGGGTTGAAATAAACCCCACAGCTCTTCTCTGACATCTGCCTTTCTGTGTTCTTTGTTTTAGTGTTCTAAGCAGTAGGAGCATAGCATAACAGAAATAAGGCATATGTTTCACAGTAAAAAGCAATTTAACTGTTAGCACTGCTTGCTCAGGAATTCAATGCTTTTGTTCCTTTTTCTCAGTGTCTTTAACTGAATATGTTGTACATTCACATCAGAGACTGTCTAGCTCAGGCCCTGGTCTCTGAGTTAGGCGCCTCTGGTGAAATTCTGTGTTTTTGATGAAGAGTGATGCCAGACTGAAGGACTACAGTCCGTCTGCCCTCAAAGTATGCAGACAACATAGCCTGGCGGGCCTTCCCTCAGTGTTCTGCCTTTGCTGGGTCACAGAGAAACACTGGAGCCAGCCAGAAATGAAAGCACAGCCAGAATTTAGATAGGTTTGAGTGCTGCCAACTGAAAAGTGCCTATGTGGTGACAAGGTAAACTTCACTGTGGGAAGCACACCGAGCCTGTTAACGCAGACCAAGAGTGCTGGTGGCGCAAGGAAGCAGGAGCACAGCTGCCTGGATGGAAATCTGGCATTTGTCTTAAAACAGGCTGAGCATAAATTTGACCAGACACCAGCCTTCAAGCTGGGGTGGCCGAGATGCAGTCAGGTGCATCTTTTGTTTTGAGAACGGTGACCGCGGGCGGAGGAGGCAAAGAAGTGCTGATGCCAACAGTGACTCCATCTCCTTTGGCACAGTTCACCTGTCGTGGCTGGAAGTCTTTGCTCCCCCTGGGCTAAGCCGACAGTTTTGGAGGAGACAGCCCCAGGAATAGGATTTGCCCTTATTGGCCAGATGCTCATGGTGCACGTGTCTCATTGGAGGGATTGCTGCGCTGGCAGCACAGTGCCCTCGCTTTCCTGGGGAGCTGTCTCCACACTCACTCAGCAAGTCACATGCTTTCTGCAGCATGGGTTGTTTTGGAAGTCCGCCACCGTATGTCTGACTGCACACAACCTGCTTAACTTACAAGATTTGAGTCTTGTAAGAGCCATGTGGCTTCTGAAGCGCTCATGTTTATTAACTTGTTGGGAGAAGCAATAATCGTTTCCCACTTGTAACCTTTCCAGCTGTTTCACTGTTCCTGTCCTTTACCTTATGTTTTCTCTTAACCTCCTGTTCTCTGTAACATCTACCTGTCATCCATCATCTATCACTTTTTTCTTCCTGCAGTACTATGTTCATTTTGTGTATTTCTTTTACTGTTATGGTTTAAGTCTTTCCATTTGTGAAGTAAAGCCATAATAGTTAGATCTTTGTTTTTAGCTTATGTAAGTTAAATGTATATATAAAAACATATAGGCAGAGCTGAGTAAAATACAGTATTACAGCAATTCTGGTAGAGGAAAATCAAATTACATATTAAATTTTTGCAAAGATCCATAGTTTTTCAAATTAGCCATCTGTATTCAGTTTCAGTTAAATTTTCTCGGGCCAGAAGGCTGATTCACATGTAAAGCTAGTGGGCTGTGGTTTAGACAACTTGTTTATGTTGTTCCATATTAATCTCTTTTTAATCTCATTTGGATGGTTGAGCAGCCTCACACTTTCAAGATGCTTTCATATCATGTCTGTTATAGCAACGTCTTCCTTTTCCTTTCTTCTACACAATGAAGACATTGTTCCCTGCCAAAGCTTCTTTTAGACAAACAAAATAAAAAAATAAAAACTTGCGTATAGATACAAATATCACTATGAGAAATATATCACAGAAAATGATTCCAGCTATGACTGGCAGATTTCTGTTGCAATATACAAATAAACTTACCACTGAATCACTCTATCATGTCCTCCAGCAAATACTGTAAAATAGAGAGTAGCACATAGAGATGGAGAAAATATAATATTCAAGCAATTCTAATATGAGAAGGACACCTGCATTTTTCCTAGGATGAGAAAAATGTGGATCAGTCAGAGTACCCTACATTCAGTTCCCCCATTCTTTAAACTGATGGAAGAGTTCACCAATGCCAGAATGGTCATGAGAGCCACCATCAAGGGCAACTCATAGATAACTTCCAAGAATAAATTCCCTCCTGGCCTGTCTCCCTTCCGACCAGCAGCTACAGCCCATAGGAAGGGTCCTCACTTTGACCACAGGTCCCATGCTGGTTTCCAACTCTTAAAGAGCATCCTGCCAGTAAGGTGGGAGACCCTTTAATTTCCTTCCTTACTGCAGCAATGGAGGATACCACTGCACAGACTGATTGCTTCAGGAACAAAACAAGCATGCAGCCAACCTCTCGGCAACCTGATGTGTGGTTTGCCAAAGTGGCACAAGCCTGAGATGTAGGACCAGACACATACCCAGAGGAATACCAGCACTTGTACAGACAAGATGAAGATTGCTGTAATGGTTCTGAAGATACCATCCTTCTCACAAAGTAACTTCTCACAGACATCACTATTTTTCACTTTTTTCTTACATGCCTGCTCACTGCTTTACAAAACTGCTTTACAAAACAAAAATGCCTTCTGCATTGCCCAAGCACTGCAGCTGCCCTCCAGACGATTAAAGCTAGAAACAAATATATTTCACTGAGATATCTGCCTTTGAGGGGATGGGGGAACAGCAAAACTGTCCTCTCTTACTGTCCTTCAGTCTCCATTTTAGGTTCTGCTAAACCAACAGCCAGCATATCTGTTGGTGAATAGTTTGGACATTTTCCTGTTGGTGGATGAGCCTATCTGCTTGTTTGGAGACTTTGCGTCAGTTTGCTTGGCCAGGCTAATCGTGGTTTCAGACTTAGTAGAATTAAAGCTTTTTATCTTTTGTTTGACAGTGGAGGGATACATACATACTTGCGTATGTAAGTAGAAAGGGGGAGGGTCTCACATATGTGTGTAGGTGTAAACTTGTGCATAACTATTTCAGCATTTTTGTTTGGATCAGGAATGCAAAGAGAATTTGCCTTGGGAGAGGCAGAATTGGATTTTACAAAGGGCATCATTTTTTGTGTTTTTTTGTTTGTTTGTTTGAGATGAATGTAAACCTTGGCAATACAGGACAACATCAAGTCTGTTCTGCTGATGAGCAGTCAGTACATTTAGCCAATGAGCGATGTGAAGGTGGAAAAAGTATATATATATAAGGATAGACATCAGGTCTTCGGCACTGGTTGACTCTAGAGATCCACTCCTGTTATTTGACTCTGCTTTTGCTGACATGATATTGGATAGCTAAGGATCTTTCAACATCCCAGTCTCCATGACTTCTAAATGGGGATGTAAAAGCAAATTGTGAGTTTGATAGAGTAAGGAACATGAAGAGCTACACTTCAGAGCTGGATAACTCGGGAAGGTGAATATACACATCAAGTTGCAAAAGAGCAGGTAGTAAGCCACAATGATATGTGGGAGATAGGAAAACTGTGCACTTGTTTATTTTTTGTTTGTTAAAAAAAAAATAAAAGAGGAAGAAAAAAAAAAAGAGAACAAAAGTGAAGAAAAGCAGGACGAAAGTGCTGTTGCATTCCCTGCTCCATCTGCTGGGCCAGTCCAGAATAGCTTGTCATGTTCTTCAAAACGGTTGCACCTTAGTCATTTTCTACTAGCTTGTTACCCAACTACCTTTCTCCAAATAATTTTTTTTTTTTTGCATTTGTATCATTTTTTGTAATTGCATCTGAGCTTTGATTTCCCTCTGTTTAGTGTTTTGATAACAAATGATACAAATAAACTGACCAACTGGGAAAAAAAGATAGCTCTAGGAAGATGCTCACTGGTTGTGTAGTAGTAAGCCCTGTAGTAAAAAGCAGTAGTAAGTAGTAGTAAGCTCCTCATGGCTTATTTTGCATCCACTATTCGTCTCCTTTCCCTATTTATCCCACTTTTATATCTGCTCTCTTTTTTTTCTGTTTCTTCTCTGTGATACCTAGACAAAAAACAAAACAAAACAAAACATACAAAACCCTTAAATCTTAATGTTCTTTTTTTTTACCAGCAAACAAAAGTTTAGTACTTCCTGTAGTAGTTCTACTATTTTAAGGAAAACTGTCAAGTCAGCATGCAGCATGTTATTAAAATTCATTGAAATGAAAGAAAGGATGATATTTGTTAATGAGATCTAGTTTGAGATGGTTGATACTGAAGGAAAAATAGTGGTATAGCAAGATCCATCTTTTGAGGGAAGGGTTACAAAATTTTGTACTTGACATTGCCAAAGAAAATTCCAGAGAGAAAATGAAGTGATATGGTGTAAGCAATCATTCTTACCATTATTTGATATGTGAGCACATTCAGAGAATGCTCTGAGATGTACACATTAACTTATTCAGTAAAGGAAACATCCATCCATATTGCTATTGAAATGTTTGGGGCAATTGTCCTTAAACAGGATGCAAATCGCTTTCCACACCTGTCCAACTTTATAATCTATTGTATTGCAAATACAATACATTGTGCATGCATAGTTCTTCATAATGAAAGAAATTACAGGTTCAAAGGTATTACAAAGGTATCCTATTACAAAAGAATTGTACTTCTTTTCAGACAATCTACAGCAGGGGAGAGAAGTAAAGGAAACCTGAGCACAGCGCTTCTCTGGAGTGAGATGACTCACAGATTTTGCAGAAGGCAGATTGCAATGTAGGCAAAATCTGTCCTTTGAATAACCATAATTAAAATGGAATTGTAGCATTATATTCTAGTATCATGAAATTACTGTAGATTATTTAGGTTATTAAAGTCCTAAACTGCTTGGCATTATTTTCTATGGCATATTTAATATTATTTTCATAGAATCATAAAAGGGTTTGGGTTGGAAGGGACCTTTAAGATCATCTAGTTTTTCCAACCCCTTGTTATAGGCAGGAACACCTCCCTCTAGACCAGGTTGCTCAAAGCCCCATCCAGCCTGGCCTTGAATGCTTCCAGGGACGGGGCATCCACAACCTCACCTGGGAACCTGTTCCAGTGTCTCACCACCCTCACAATAAAGAATTTCTTCCTAATATCTAGTCCAAATCTACCCTCTTCCAGTTTAAAATTTCAATTCTTTTAGATGCTGTATTTTTATTCAGGTATACAAGACTTCCACCATTTCCATCAGCATAAGGTCCAGGCTGGGATCCACTGGATTTACTTCTGGGGTTACAGTCTCTTTGAGGAAGATACTACATTTCTGGCACAATCCACTGACAACAGCAACTAGTTTATGCTCTTACAACAGAGCTCTAAAATGGTGGAGAAAGATGGGATTGAGAAATGTCATAATTCCATTTCCTAGTACTAAGTTTTCCTTCAGGGGAAGAACAGAAAATCTGGAGTGCAATGGAGATGAGGCTTAAAACTCAATAGCTTGGCTACCCTGAAGGGGCAGTTCTTTGCCTAAGTGCATCCAGGAACCAGCATTGGTCTCTGGGAAATTGCGGTGAGGTCAGGCTGGGTGATGGCATGCCACAGTGGGAGATCAGGGCTAGCTGTTATTAGCAGATGTGGCAGCCAGTGTTGTCCTGTCTGTGTGTGGAACATCACTGATGCTTTCCAAAGAGTGAGTCAGTGGGCTGTGGAAGAGAGGCTAATGATTTAAATTAGTTTCTGGGCATATGATAGTCGTGTCAGGTCAACACTGATGTTGGACCTTCAGTTTCTAGACTGTCCTCTCATTGTAGGAGCTAAGTGATGACAGCTGGCAATCCTCTCTAAAAAGAGCTGCTACTAATGGCTGGACAACAGTGAAGCATTAATTCTGTTGAAGTCAACAGCAAAACTCCCAGTTACCCTGAGTAAGCCAGGTTTACACTTTGGCCCTGGGGATCTTCAGCGATGTTACCCATCATGTCAGTACAGGCAGTGCTGCCTACAGAACATTCGTGCCATGAGCCAACCTAAATCCCTCTCCCCAAAAAAATAGCTCTCAAACAATCTATAATTATATTTAAACGCAAAGACAAATACATAGGTACGTAGAATGAATGCCAGTTTTGTTTTAAAAAAACAGGAAACCCTGACCAGCAAAGTTCAGTGCCTGCTCTAGAACACAGCACACAAGTGCCAATCGAGGAGGTTTCCAGTAGGTGGTGATATTTAATTATTTATTGGCAATTTTCTAGTGCTACAAGCAGCTGTACTCAGGGATTTCCAAATTTCTTGTTTATGCTTTCCCTTCATATCACTGCAGCTTTCTGAAATTCTTTTTATATGTTTCAGTAGCATTTCCTAGCTGTGGTGGCACCTCCAGGCTGCACTGTGTCAGCCCGCATTGCTCTGCCGACCGCTGCTGTGCTGCAGTGTTGCATTTTGTGCTGTTTCTTTATTTTCTGTCTGCTGGTGAAAACTATTAACCCAGATAACACACTCAAGGGAAAAAAAGTCAATTGTTTTTTTAATACGGTGTACCTATTATTGACTTCCACTGAATAAAGAGGCTTTAGTTCACTGTGTACAGCATTGCTGTTTACAGGCAACTACACTCAGCAGCCTTCTGTAACTCAGTCACACCCTTCTGTGCTCCAGCGCCCCTGAGTTATGAAGCCATCAGCAACCCTGGAAAAAAAAAAACTATTAACCTTAGCTTGGCCTGTCAATTATTGTCTATTTAAGTACCGTGTGTGAATCAAGACTAATAAAAACCACAGAGCTGCAACATACGAGATGAAGCTGGTTGGGTGGTTAGCGAGTTGTTTCCATGCAGCTGTACGAAGCAAGCCAGGAGGCTCTCTTAGGCTTCAGGAATCACAGCAGTTCCTCTCCAGAAGTGAAGCTGAGCCTGTTTGCTTCATGGGAGCAGCACTGAATCCATGGAGTGAGTCCATGACCAAAAATACTTTGCAGCCAGGAACAGAGGTGACAGACAAGGGTGCTCCTGGTAGCCACTGCGCACACTGGGCAGTTGTTAAAATGTTTTCCATTTTCCTTTAACTACCATCAAATGCACTGTTCAGTTTTTCCTCTGTTCGTAAAAGGCGGACAGCCAAAACAGGCATAAGCGGTGCTTTATTTGTGTTGGTGTCATTGGCCCGAGAGGTCTATAATAGTTATTTATCAACAGTGCTGCAACATAAAGGTTTCTTAAATGGAAAAGAGGGAGCACATTTAATTTTTCTAAGGAAGAAAAAGAAAAAATGCAATTACTTAAAATAAAAAATTAAAAATTTTAAAATTTAAAAGCAAGTCCTAGTCTCTGCCGAAACATGGTTGCACTTTTAATACTGTGACACATGAACAAATCAAGAAAGGTTGGCAGTTTTAGAGAAATTACTCCTGTTGTGGCAGCAGGGTAATATCTGTAACTGATACTCTCATCACACTGCAGTACAGCTACCCAGATCATGAAGGGAAAAGGCAATGTGTGAGGAGCCACAGGTATCTGATGCTGGATAAACAGCATTGTGGGGTGTTAGACACAAAGCTGACAAAACTTCCTACTTTCTTGTTTAGTGGTGTTTGGAAATGAGAAGTCTGAGACCTATGCATGCAGTAAGAATCAGATGCAAACAATAAAGTGACCATACTTGTTTAGGATGATGAAATGACTGTGCGTATTCAAAGATGACACTCAGAACTGAAATTTCCCATAACAGAAACAAGCAGAAAATGCAAAGCATGAATTTTATAGTGACTCTGTTAAAAGAAGCTATTTTCAGCTGATGGAAAAAGCAATTTTTCTAGGAAAATATAAGAAACACCTGCGTTTAAAAGTAAATGAAGTAGGAGACCCAATCTTGAGCTGACATGTGAAAGGAGGTGGGTTTCAGATTAAGCGAGGGCAAACTTCAGTGCTGTAAAACTTTTTTTTTTTTTCCTTCAGTGTAGAAATTTAAAAATTGCCTCCAAAGTAACAGCATCTGCTTCACTGCCTACCTCAGTTTGACACGAGGGCAGTACTTCCATTTACTAGATTTGCAGCTTAATTCCTCCAGTGCCATGCTTGACATGGCAGACCCTGGCAAGGTATTCAGATCCTTACTGTTTTGTCACACGGCTGTAGGGATCTCAATGAAAACTGAGAAAAGGGTGGGGCTGAAAAAGGAATAAAACCCAAGAGTTTTCCTCAGAAACGTATTAGACCCCACATGACCAGTGAGACATTGCTATATGCTGCTGATCTGCCTCCTCGATGGCTCAATGCCCGGTGCTATGGGCAAGCCAAAGTTGGAACATTCACTGTAAGGGAAAAAAGTTTAATCTTAAGCGGTCATCCAACAACTCTCATTATGGTATTTGTTCATTTCAATTAAAAAGCAGCATAGCTTCCATTAGTTTTTCCTCAATTTTCTTAAAGACTTTAGACAAAGCACAAGAGGAGATTTCTATTTAATGATTACTTCATTCATCCTGCATTATCCTTTTACTCTTTTTGAGCACCTAGTCCCTACAGCTTAGCCTTGAGGGAAAACAGAAGGGAGAAGCCAGACTTACTCTCTACCAAATAGGAGCATGTCCAGGAGTGCTCCTAGTGCTGACCTTTGGGCAGCTGGAATGTCCCCAGCAGTTACTTCATGCCTGAATTATCTCCAGCCCAGAGCTAGCAGACTTTTTGCTCCAGTCTCTCTTTGCTCTTTGTAGTAGATCCCCCACTATATGCAGTCCTCTTTCCCACCCAATTCTTCTTGACTCCTTTCCTTCCCTTTGCCATCTATGTCACTTTTCTTTTGAGTTAACATGATGTGTCTCTCACATTGTTCTCCTAGCCACTCTGCACTGGCTGTACTGGAAGTGGCTTCAGGAGAGAAATATATTTCCACAGCACATATCACAATCTGTTCTTGGGGGTGTCCTAATTAATGGTAATATTGAGGAATAAATAACCAAGAAGTTATCATAGCTAGTGTGATTCATCATTCATGGTTTATTGTATTCTGTACACATATACCTCGTGTTCCTGCTGAAACACATTCTGCTGCTTGCTGCTGCTCTACTAATAGCAATGCAGTTCATGGCTTTCTTCCCATGCAAATCTGTTTTTCGGGATCTTATCCCAGATCTCTCTGCCCTAAGCCTTTTGACTGCACTTCCCCCCCCCCTAAGTCATACTGCAGGTAGAATTTAGTCAACTCTTGAATGGAATGTCCCATCCTGTCACTTGGGAAGGTTCTGTTGCCAAGGTGCTGGAGAATAGCATACATATTGTGCAGACACAGAGGGTACATCTCAGTTTATAATTTTTTCAGCTCATAATGATAGAAGTGAGTGAGGAAAAGGCTTGAAGTCTGGGAGTTATGAAATTGAAAGGATTTTGAGTTTTAACACAGAAAGGTATGGAATCGGGGAGTAAGAAATTTGCAAATAGCATTCAGAGCAGTATACAACATGAGTAGATGAAGTTTCTGGGCAATTTCTTTTTATTTGAGTAGTGGAACAACTCCAGGATTCGTGATAACTGATAAAGCAAATATCAGAACAAAAGCAGCTGGTGCCCAGAAGGAGCTTTCCAATTCTCCCTCCCATCCCCATCTGGAGAGAATGAGTGAGCAGCTGCGTGGTGCTGAGCTGCCTGCCAGGATTAAACCACAACAGTTCTTTTTGGTGGCCAATGTGGGGCATGAAGGGTTTGAGATAGCAACAGATTTGTTTGGTGTGTGAAGTGTGTTAGATCAAATTTACAGATACTATAGCAGGTTAGCTGCTAATTGGCAAGCTCCTCTACTTGTCATGAGGCTTGCTTGTATGTTATGGACCAGTGCTTGTTAGTGGCTGATTTGGCTTCTGCCTTGTCCTCTACTCCTTATCATGTTGCTTTCTGTGCTTGAGAACATTTTGATAACAGCCAAGGCCGCAAGCCTGGGCTGGCAGATGGCTGGGTCATCACTGCTGTCCCTGTGCTGTTGCACTGGACAGGCTGGGACTCCAGACTGAGCTCAACTCAGAGGGACTGTGATCTGTAGATGAGCCCACGTGGGAGCATGTATGCCCCAAGGCATTTTTGGCCACAGATAGCTCCACTCTGAAGCAAGCACACCTCAAATTGTCTGTGGCCATGGAGAAATTCATGCTGCAGCAGGTACACACCTTGCAAAGCCCATAGAATATCTGGGGATAAGGCCATACCAGAATACCACAAAGTGTCTGTGACCGTGGATGAGACCACAACACAGCAGGTGTCCAGAAGAACTGTGGCCAGTGGAAAAGACTGTGCCAGGTACACCTCAAAGCAACTGTGGCTGTGGATAAGTCCATGCTGCAGCAGATATCCCTCCAGAGATGTGAGCCATTAATAAGTCCACAGCAGGTCAGGTATACTTCAAATTGTCAGTGGCTGTGGATAAGTCCATGACACAGTAGGAAAACTTCTCAAGGAAGTGCGACGCTTTATCTCAACTCAGGAGTTCTCGCTTTCTAATTTTCTCCCCTATCCCACTTGGGCAGAGAGAACAAATGGCTGTGTGGTAATTAGCTGCCCACTGGAGTTAGACCACAGCAAGTGAAGAATTAGAAAGGTCTTAGCAATGTATGGACAAGCTATCACAGAGTCACAGAATTACTGAGGTTTGAAGGCACCTCAGGGTTTATCTGGCCCAACCCTCTCGAGCAGGGATACCCAGAGCAGGGTGCACAGGCCCATATCCAGGCAGCCGCTGAAGATCTCCAAGGAAGAGACTCCACAGCCTCTAGGCAGAGGTGCTCCATACTGGTGCTCCATCACCCGCACATCACAGAAGTGCTGTCTGGTATTCAGAGGGAACTTCTGTGTTTCAATTTGTGCCTATTACCTCTTGTCCTGGCACTGGGCGCCACTGAAATGAGCCTGGATCCATCCTCTCTGCACCTCCTCATCAGGTATTTACAGACATAGGTGAGCCTCCTGTTCTCCAGGCTAAACAGGCCCAGCTCAGTGTCAGCCTTTCCTCACAGGAGAGGTGCTCCACTTTCTTGATCTGTGGCAGAACTCAGATCAGAGAAAATGGTTGCATATGGATATATTTAAACAGAAAGGAGTCAATCAAAGGAAATTTTAAAAAGTCTTGGTTGACCTGGATGCTGAAAATTCAGTATGTTCCTCAAAGTTTCCCTGATACAGGATTAGAGGTCATATTCCAAAGTTGTTAAATTGGCTGAATTGGTGCTGTACAGCTTGAGGCAAGGGCAGAAAGCAGAAGAATTAAATGGAAAGGTAAAAGGCAATTTGGAGATCCAAAGACATTGAGGGGGAAAAAAAAGAAAAAGAAAAAAAAATGAAAAAAATGAAAAACAAGCAGTATAACGATCTAAATCTGTTTTATTTTCCCTTGCTCCGCATTAGATAAAACGTATTTCATTCTTTCTAGTAGAGAAACATGGTTAGAGGAATAAGTCCATCCTTATACCCACAGCCGAATCTCTCCCACTCCCTCTCGCAGCAGTGCACTGCAGCCAGGTAAATCCACACAAAGGAGAAAGGAGAGAATGGGCAGGCTGGCAGCCAAGGGACAACATGAACCGTAGCCACCATTTACCCAGCCTGAACATCTGTCAGCAGCCATTTAATTTATTGCTAAACTTGAACTATAGACTGTAATTGGTAAATCTGCAGGATAGATGAAAACACACCTGAGAGGCCTTCAAATTATCAACTATTACAGCTGTTTGATTACTTTGGAACCACTTCTGATACCTGATATCAGCTCAAGGCCGTGTCTGCAACTGTCCACATCAGTCCAGTGAAGAGCTCTGCAGAAAGATGTCAGAGCAGAGACAAAGCAGGCTTCGTCCAGAAATGGTTAATCAATAGCTTGCTAGGTTGACTGAGTGCCATTAAATGCAGCGGTGCATCTACCGTATATAAAATGTGACCGGTCATTCAGTATCATTCTCAGTCACCTTTTCTGCCATAGTGTTAGTTAGCAGCTTTTCCACTTGGAGGTTTTGGGGCACTACCAGAAATGTTCATAGCACCATGGATCTGGGGAACAGTGATCATAGTTTGTTGCAGTTTTTGGTTTCTTTTTGGGAAGAGAAGGAGGAGGTAAGGAATCCATTTGTAAATGCATCTTAGTATATACCTGTTCTTTGCTTCTTTCAAACATACTGTGCATGTGACTAAAATGAGTGTAACCTGAAGATTATCAGATGGATAAACGTGGGTGGATAAATGCAGGATAACATGGGTAACACTGCAGTTATATCTTTTGAGAGACTTATGTTACGATAGAATTTGTACAGACTTTTAATAGTGAGTTAGTTCTTTGAGATAGATGTCAATAGAAATCTATGCACAAATGAGCTAATTAAAATATTAATATGTGTGTTCTGTTTTGCTAACGCACTGGGTTTAGTGTATTCTAATCATAGCTAATTAGCTAATACCAGCTTCTATCTACATAGTTTAATACCTACTTAGAAACATTTCCTATTATCAGTCTATCCTATGTGGTTACTCAGAGCAAGTTATTTGCTTATCAGTATATAAAGGGGAGCTACAATAAAGAAGGGTACAGACTCTTTAGCACGGTCTGTGGTGACAGAACAAGGGGAAATGGCTTCAAACTTAAAGAGGGGGGATTTAGGTTGGATATAAAGAAAAAGTCTTTTACAGTGAAGCTGCTGAGGCACTGGCACAGGTTGCTCAGAGATGTGTTGGGTACCCCATCCTTGGAGACTTTCAAGGTCAGGCTGGATGGGGCTCTGAGCATCCTGATGTAGCTGTAGGTTTCCCTGCTCAGTGCAGGGGAGTTGGACTAGATGACCTCTAAAGGTCACTTTCAACTAAGGATTCTATGATTCTGTTATAATTTTGTATTTTTCAGCAATCATTTTCTTGTTTTACTATTAAAAGTTCAACAAAAACAGTAAAAATATTTAACCTCATATAATGATAACTGTCAAGAACATACCAGAGAAAAAGAGTTATCTGAAAGTTATTTTAGCAGCCATGGTGACTTTCTGCAGGAAAGTAATTTTCTGACTGTCAGAATAAAAAACATCATTTAAACATGTGCTTCATTTTAAGCATATGCTTAACATAAGGCATGGGCTTAATGACAATTTGCCTGAAAGACTAAATCTTATGCTTAGTGAAGATCATGGCAAATTTCCCACTGTTTTCAGTGGGATTGGGTCCAAGTGAGATATGCCAATAATAACAACCTTTCTACACTCAAAAGGCGATTCCCCTTGGTGTTCAAATTGATTTGTGGATATCATTACATTTCAGACAATATTAGTGGAAAGCATTTATGAGACAATTATGGATCTGTGCATGTTAGCTAGAGGCAACAATGCCGCATTTAAACTGGTAAAAACAAACAAATTTAATCTAGGGAGAAGTGAGATAGTGAAACTGTGTTCTGTCATGCTTATTGTAATGCAGACTGTTATTCTTTTTTGACTACCATACACTTCACAATTGGCTTACTCTTCAGAAGGGGAAGAAATTACTTGTCAACAGCAGCAGAAATTAAGTATTAAAACTCTCCCATCACCATTTTACTTGGTAGTTTTGGAGAAGTGATCTTGATACATACTTCTAAACTCAGCTTTTTGTTTTGTAGGCGCCAAGGAGAGCCACCACTTGAAAATGGGTTCCTTCCATACCTGGGCTGCGCCTTGCAGTTTGGTGCCAACCCCCTCGAATTCCTCAGGGAAAAACAGAAGAAGCATGGCCACATTTTCACTTGCCAAGTAGCAGGGAAATATATTCATTTCCTCACTGACCCTTTTTCATATCATTCACTGATGCGCCAGGGAAAACACTTGGACTGGAAAAAGTTCCATTTTGCTACTTCTGCCAAGGTACCACTTTAAAAATGGTTTTAATATCTAAGGTGCTGGCAGGACAGACAGTGCTTAGTTAATCCCTGTAGCATAACTATTCATTTGAAATATAATTTTCACTTTTCTGCACTTTTATTGGTATAAAATCTTGAGTTTTTTTTTTATTTTTCCTTAATGGAAAGAAAATTTACAGTGATTTGGATTATCCAAGAAGTACATTTAGCAAGGCAGTATCCCGAATTGCTACAGGAGAACCTTCTGCCAAATTACATATAGTTTGCTGAAGCTTAAACTTTCTTCAGGAGATTCTTACCACTATGGAAGATTAGGTCCTACTGCCTCAAAATGAGATGCAACACAGTAGAAGGTCTATCAAACTTTTACTGAAGTAAGCAAACAGGCTCCTTTTGATGTCAGTGGGAGCTGAATGATGCTTTATGTAACCACATCCATTTATCTGTGAGCATTTTATTCACTTTTATGTTCATTTGCCTACTTAGCTGCTTTGGTTTGCTTAGAAAATACTGGTTCTAGTATTCATAGTCCTTATGATGCTTCCCAACGGTTAGCTATGACGTGTTTTGGCTTTAATTTCTGCGGTCCTTGTCATAGTTTCCTCTAGTAAGGTGTGAATTTATACTTTAGCTTTAATTTCTATTAGGCTTTGTCATCAAGGTCATGGCAGGACTTATTTATCATGCACATAATTTATTTTGTAACAGGCTTTTGGGCATGGTAGCATTGACCCAGCAGAAGGAAACACCACTGAAAATTTTCATCATACCTTCATTAGAACACTTCAAGGTAATGCCTTAGATGCCCTCATCGAAGCAATGATGGAAAATCTACAATATGTCATGCTGCAGTCAAGAGCATCTAAATTTCAGCCTAACACCTGGGTTACAGAAGGACTTTATACATTCTGTTGCCAGGTGATGTTTGAATCTGGCTTTTTAACACTTTTTGGTAAAGAATTTAATCCAAATCATGACAAAAATCTATCAAAGCGGGAAACAGAGAGAGCTCGTATCCTAAATGCCCTTGAAAACTTCAAGGAATTTGATAGGATCTTCCCAGCCCTTGTGGCAGGGCTGCCTATCCATCTATTCAAGAGTGCCCATAGCGCCCGCGAGAAGCTGGGAGAGGCTCTGCTCCACAAGAACCTCCTGAAAAGGGACAACCTCTCCGAGCTCGTCATGCTCCGCATGTTCCTGAATGACACTCTGTCAACCTTTGATGACATGGAAAAAGCAAAGACCCACGTGGCAGTGCTCTGGGCCTCGCAAGCTAACACCATTCCTGCCACTTTTTGGAGCTTGTTCTACCTTCTTAAGTAAGTCCCAACGTTTCTTGCTTCCAAATGAGAAGAATAATGTTTATTGTCTTTCAGAAGCCAGTTCACTACTATGGACAAATTCTGCTGCTTCAGCCAATAATAACACAAGTGACAAGCTGCTCTGGACTTCTGCAGAAAACCTCTCACTTGTCTCAGACCAAGCAGTGGTGGTACCACTGGTGGCAATTCCATAGACACTTTTCAAAAAATACTACTCTGGGGCAATACTTTGAATCCTAGCAGTAAAAAGTAGAATGTAATACACTTTATAAAAAGTTTTGGAGTAAGCCTATATGATATGACATTAAAAGTGCTGGTTGCAGTCAGAATACTAATTGTATTGAAGGCTCTTTTTAGATCATCTCTCTAGAGCAGGCAAAAAACGAGCTTTAACTTCATTGTTGTTTTAACAGATATTTAACAGAAAATAGTTTATATGTTGATAGATCCTACTGAGGTTACACCAGTTATGCAGCAATACTGAAATGGCACCTCCCTGATGCTTTGTTCACCCTCACTGCAGCAGCACTTTTGTATTTGAGGATAAAGCCATTGTGGCAACATGAAGAGTGATCACCAAAATATTGTACAAATAATGCATGATGTTTTAGGCCAGAGATTTGAGATTCACCTGAGATATGTCTGAATTCCTTGAGAGAAGGATGGGCATTCAAACCCCAAGTGGTTCAGGATTCTTATATCTCCTTTCCTAAACTTCCAGACTAGACTTTCCAATATACTATTTTCCTAAGTTTAGATAGCTGCAGTGTAAATGGCATCCGCTGAGCTTGTAACTCGTGAGAGGA
Organism: Tragopan temminckii; assembly: GCA_028571105.1. Classification (NCBI taxonomy): domain Eukaryota; kingdom Metazoa; phylum Chordata; class Aves; order Galliformes; family Phasianidae; genus Tragopan; species Tragopan temminckii. Next base: position 49,289,525 of record JAOWBP010002052.1, on the reverse strand, counting down.
GTGCACAGTTCAGATAAAACAATTAAATGTCCATTTTGGAGTGAATCTAAACTTGCATAATCTAGCCCTACATGACTACCTCTTGGGTATTCATCTAAATTTCTGTCTTGTACTTTCATATCTACCCACTGATGCTAATAATTGAAGTTTTTTGGTACTTTTCATTCCATGAATGCACTGGCTTAAATCTCCTGGCCTTGAAGTCTTTTAATGCCCCAATTATGCATTCATAGCAATGATACTGTCACATTCTGTATTATTATCTATACATATTTCACCGTAGCTTATAGATATTCTGTGTCTGTAAGAAAATCTAGGCAGTAGAGGATACTATGTGGACTTTCAGTATTAAGAATTTTCTTTTCAGCTAGACAGAATATATTGCCATAGAACAGGACATCATCTAGGAAAGTGACTTTATAAAACTGATCTATGATCCCCTTCCTAAATCTTGTAGCTGTTGTAGGGCTGCTTCCTAATCTATTACTGATTGTTTCTGATTTCTTATTCTTGGTATTGCTTTTTAGTGACATCACTGTTTATTACCTATGTTACGCACATTAGTTCTGTCCCATTGACACTGGAGACAGAATCAAATAGTGTTCTTTTCCTTTTTTGCAGCTATTGTGTCTTTGCCAAGACATCAAACGGTGTGATGGCATAAGTAGATTTTGCTGCAACATTGCCATGTTAGAATTTTTTTCAGCTAACAAACTAAATTTTAGTCAGGATGAAAATGAATGGCAAAACCTGTTTTTATACCTCTCTTAAGATTACTTTACACTTCTTCTTTTTTTGATTTTAGGAATCCAGAAGCAATGAGAGCTGCTACCGAAGAAGTGCAAAGTATTTTGGAAAGTGCTGGAGAGAAGATCAGCTTAGATGGCAATTATATTTCATTGAACCGAAAACAGCTAGATAATATGCCAGTTTTAGGTATAACTATTTTATTAAGGAGTACCATAAATTGCCCCACAATTTTCAATATCTTCTATTAGTTCCCAAAATAATACTTGCTATGGGATTACTATTAACCTACAAAAACCAGAACAAACATCTACTTGGGGGGTTGGACTCGATGATCTCTGAGGTCCCTTCCAACCCCTACAATTCTGTGATTCTGTGCTCCTTGTCAGTGGCTAACTCATTCTGACCAGAATCAGAACTGGTCCTGGGAATATTAATTCACATGAATAGCACTTTTTCATGGGTAAAGGGATGTCTGAATACTGCTACACAGCTACATAGCATTGGACACTCATGGGTAATTCAGAACAATACTTTGTTTACTTAAGATCAAATAAAAAAGGTGTTGTCAAACTTTATATCCCATTACGGAAGGTTATTTTTTCAGTTTTGCCTTTACCTCAATGTAAAAGGGTGTTTTATTTTCAAATATTATATTGTATCAGCTATAAATATTTTTCTGTGGGAAAGAAGATTAAGTTCTCAGTCTAATCTGCAGAAAGGATAATAATGCCAACAAAAAATGAAGAAGATACTTTCTTAGGCATTTGTAAAGTTTTGTTAAATTATTTCTCGTAATAGGGTCTGATGGTGGATTTGAATAGTTCAAAATACGTAAGCTCCCCCATGGACATATACTGTTTCTATGGTAACCATTTCTTTTCCTCTGCCTATAGATAGCATCATCAAGGAGGCAATGAGGCTATCGAGCGCATCCATGACTTTCCGAGTTGCTAAGGAGGATTTCACTCTGCATTTAGAGAACAGTTTTTACAACATTCGCAAGGATGATATTGTAGCTCTTTATCCTCAACTGTTGCATTTTGATCCAGAAATCTATGTTGATCCCTTGGTAAGTATTTAGTGCATTACATTCTGAGCTCTGGCAGAAGCTAACGTGCCATTCAACAGATCATTTATCAGGAGTGCCCCACAGCTGATTCACTGTTAAACTCCAGACAGTCTGTTCTTAACGCATGAATACTCAAAGATGGGCAAGAGAAAAAGTAAAGCCAGTGCAAGCACTGTCTATCTGAATAACATGATTTGCTATAACCAAAAACTGGGCTGGAAACCCAAGACAGCCTTCTACTTTTTGCTTTCCTCAATAAGAAAAGGTCATCATTGTGGGGAGATTGAGGGAGGACAAGGGTAGTATTTTCCCAAAGATATGGAATGATCAGTGTTCAAATTCTGATGCATGAACTATGATGCAAGTTGTAACGCTTATTTTAATGGGTCAGAAAAGAAAAATTATCAAAAAGATTCACTAGCTCAGCTCTAGCAAAGGTCCTGAGATTATATTGTCCCACAGGCCAGGATTTCTCAGGGGCCACACATTCCAAAAAGCAGAAAAACTATCTTGTACAACACTGCCAGAGGCAATTCCCTCCCAGCCTGCATTTTGTGTCTTAATAGCATTACCCAGCCCTTGGAGGTATTCAGATATCAAGTAACTCTTCTGTGGGTTTTATTACAGACATTCAAATATGATCGCTATCTCAATGAGAATAAAGAAGAGAAGACTGACTTCTACCGCAACGGTCGCAAGTTGAAGTATTATTATATGCCATTTGGGGCAGGAATAGCAAAATGCCCTGGCAGGTTATTTGCTGTCCATGAAATTAAACAATTTTTGGTTTTATTATTTTCATATTTTGAGATAGATCTTGTGGACAGTAACGTACAGTGTCCTTCTTTAGATCAATCCCGTGCAGGACTGGGTATTTTGCAACCATCCAATGACATTGACTTCAGGTACAGACTAAAATGTCTATGAATATAGATATTACTAAATCTATAAACTATGTACAGTATAAATACACTATCTAACCTACATTTTGTATATATATTATATATATTTGCAAATGAAACATTACAAATATCAGTGGAAAAATCTAAAGGAAGATGTTAATAGAAAATATATTATGTATGCCATACGGTAGCAGCAGACGGTGGGTTTAATGCATGATGTCGGTACAAAGGTTTCTCCTTTTACCAACCATTCTAAAACGCAACTAGTGGTTTTGAACTGTGTTTATATAGTAGTTTTTGGGGGTTTCTTTTGGCCAGCAAATACTTTTTCGGTATTCCATTTTTCTAGTATAATTAGAAGTTTACCAGATTGTTCAAAATTGTATAAATCCAACAAGAAGTTAAAACTTATTCTTTTTTATAACTGAAACGTTGGGGATGGATGGTTCTCCTCAGGGGTGAAGTAAAATTTTTATTGTGTAAAAGCAGTGGAAGGAAAGAGTTTCCTGGTAAAGTACCTTTATGTTTTTATGAAGAACTAGAAAAAGAGTTGAATAAAATCTACAAAAATTTTCACGTTCTAGTGAAATTACAAAACCTGTATTATATTCACTGTAATATATTTCTTTTCAGAAAGTTGTAAATGTATTAAAATAAATGATATTATATGTACCAAGAATCTCTCTAGATTATTGGTTTTAGTATCTTAATGTTCTCAAAGGTTTACATGCTTATCTCATGCCAACTGAGCCACCTTTACGCTAGCCAGCTCAACAAATAGAATCATACAATATCTCAAGTTGGAAGGGATCCATAACCATCACAGAATCATAGAATGGTTTGAATTGGAGGGAACCTTAAAGATCCAACCCCCCCTGCCATGGACAGAGTAGCCAACCACTAGATCAGGCACTATGTTGCCCAGGATCATTGAGTCCAACTCCTGGCTCCACACAGGACCACTCAAAATTTAAATCCTACATCTGAGAGCATTGTCCAAACAGTCCTTGAATTCTGGAAGCTCAGGGCTTTGACTGCTGCCCTGGGCAGCTTGTTCCATGCCCACCACCTCCTGGTGAAGAACCTTTCAGTAACTCCCAGCCTGAATCTCCCCTAACATAACCCCATGCCATTCTCTCAGCCCTGTCACTGTCACCCAAGAGCAGAGACCAGTGCTGTCCCTCTGCTCCTCTCATGAGAGCCTGTAGGCCACCATGAGGCCTCCTCTCAGTCTTCTCTAGACAAACAAGCCAAGTAACCTCAGCTGCTCCTCATGTGTCTTGATCTCTTCACCATCTGCGCTGCCAATATGGAGATAAAGAAACAGCAACAAATGCTTGTGGTTGGATTGTGCACCCTTCTCTAAATTCCATATTTCCATAGGCCATCATAAGTCACACTCTATAGATGTTCCTAGTAGAGTTCCTTTAAAGCTATCATGGCCCATGTATTTCATTTTCAGTGGTAGCACACCTGCAAGAAAACCATTTCAGGGATAGTACCATTTGGTTCTCTGTTACATCCTGTCCTTTTCTTCTGCAAATAATGGATGGGTATCATAAAATCCAGTTTTTAGTGAACCACCTTCAGGCTGAAAGAAGGAGGTTTCTTATCATCTGCCAATACAGTTGTTTTCCTGTTATTTGTATGTATCAAAGGATTTAAATTTTGTCCTTGACTTGAATGTTATCCTCATCACAGAAAATGAAATACACAGCTATTTGATATTTTCAAATGTTATATTCTGGCAAGACATCTGATCTGGCTGATAGAGCATCCTAAACATGGAATTTTGGACTGTGTCCTAGAACTGCTTTAAATTATGTATGTTTCTCTTCTCACTATCCACCATGTTAAATGTGCAAAGGTAAAGAAGTAGATTCTGCATGTGTAATTATTAATTGTGTTATCTTTTTAATTTTATTTAAACTTTGCCAGGTATAGTATCTGTAATATTACAACTATTAGGTATAATGAAAGTGGCTTTGAATTATTAGTATCCAGTACAGCCTGTTTCTGCACTTTCATCAGTTATGTTTCTGTATGATTTCTATCAATTATAGCACTTTCATTCTTAGTATTGACTCAGAGAATACGTGAAAGTCAGGACACACTACATATGTCCTGGCACATATTAATACCATCAGAGTATCTACTCCTCCTTTCTTAAATAAATAATGCTTAAAACAACAGTTTTTGAGGGTAGCAACGTTATGCAATGTTTTAAGCAAATACTCTTCCTTGATGAAAATGTATTCAAAATACAATTACAGTGGTAGAGAATGAAAGATAAATGAATTCATAAATTCCTAAATTAATTGCTAAATTAATTCCCTGAAAAATTAAACATTCTTTCATAACCTCTTGCCTCCTTCAAACTGATAGCTTCAGTCTGCTTTAATATTTGCTCAGCTCCCTTGGTCTATGAGAAATTGAAGTATTCAGTAGTTCCCAAAGCTGATCTGACTTTCAGCTACTTAAGGAATACCACTGGTAGTGAATTAGGGTCAAAAACACCACAGGATTAACCCAGTGGATTAAAATCGAGTCTGGAGCATTGTGAGGATGTCACTGACTTCATCACGAGTTGACACTCACAGAGACAGCACAGGCAAATACAAAAAAACAAGATCTTCAGGTCTGAATTGACTATTTGACACTTTTTCCTCCTTCCTCTGCTGTGTGACAATCCTGATCCATTGGAAATATGTTCTCAGGTCTTTGCTTGTCTGGTCTGGTCTCACTTACCCAGTCTTACCTACTATACCAACTGTGTATGCATTAGGTCAGACACCTGTTCTCTTTTCTAGTGCTCTGAAATGCACTCCTAAACCACTAAGTCTTCCCCTTGTTATATTCCTTTGCTTACTCTTTCTGGATACTTGGACAGATCTACAGAGGGTGCTGGGAAGGAAACAGGTGCTGTCTCTCTGGTTCTTCAATCCCTTCATAAAGACTTCAGCATTTTACCTAAAAGTTCAGTTAGAGGCAGCCATCCACAGTTTTCATTGCAGCAGACATATAGAGAGAAACTTCACTTTCTATTTGAGGTTTGCTTTTTCTGTTGTTTTCCTCAGGGAGAATTAGATCAATCCTTAATGCTCAGCACATACAAGATAACTGCTACAAATAAGTTTTGGATTTGTCTATAGCCTTCAGCCAATTTTGTACCAAGAAGGTGAAGAGCAAATAAATAAAAAATTGTTGAGTTCTGTGACCAGGCTGCTATTTAGAAATATATTTGGGTTTTGAAGTCAATGCTAAAATTATCATTGACATTTTAGTACAAAAAGTCCTTAATTGAAGTTTGCATAAATCCCTACAAATTTTCAATTGAAATAATCTAAACCAATGCTTTCAAAACTCTATTTGCAATTAAAATATAAAGAAGGCATGTTTTTATTTGTAATACATGTTGATGAACACAATGACAAACTTTGCTTTGAAAATTATTTACCCCAATATGCAAGCTAAAAACATTATTTTTCAAAGAAGTTGTAATAAATCTGAATCAAATGCCAAAGAGAGAGAAATACTCCTCCTAGGGCAAACGTGACTAAGAAATGTCCAGGAGAGCTCCCAAGACATTTTGTGTCCAAATTACTATGATCTTAGAACTGTGTTCATGAGAATTATTCAATGAATACAAAAGCTAGATAAAAAGATCCCGCGGAAGACTAGCTCATTAGGCCTCTCAAGACTACACAGTCATTTGGGCCAAAAGCCAATCTGAGTCTATCTAAAGTCAGGAATTAAAGATAATTAATGTCAAAGAAAGTGAATGGTGAGACAGGGTCCTCCATCTGGCTCAATCTCACTGTCGTACTTGAGAAAAGTAGTACCATGTTAAGAAAAAAAGGATTCTGGGTCATGTGAATAAGGTCTATGACCATTCAGTGTGTATAGGGTTGGACTGGCAATACCTACAAACTGCTTGGGGTCTGGCTATGTCATAAAGCCTGACATCAAGTTCTAGCCAAATTTATTTTAACCAGACCGTTCATTTTTCTATAAACTATTTTTTTCTTAACATATCCTTTCATTCAAATTCTGCCCTTGGTTTAAACCTACTGAGAGCAAGAGCATTCCTAGACATAGCTCCAGTGGTAGGCTAATGATTTGTCCTGCACTCAAACCTTTCCACATAGGATTTATAATATATCTGACTCACAACCTTCTATTGCTCTGAGTTACCTGAGTCAGCTGAAGGCTCATTCCACGAGGAATGTAGGAAGACTTCTTCCAAAATACAAACCCTGGCACTAGTTCATGCAACACGACTGTTTTCTAATAATAGTGATCAGATCTGCATACTTAACAGCCAGCTCTTGCACACCTCTCACACCAACCTAACTTGGATTTCCTAGGAGAGGCAGTGGGGCCATTCCCACGCTAACAAGTCACAGGACAGAGGCAAGCATGAGAGTCCATATCCTGCCCCCTCAGCACAGTGCCTTAGCTGCAGGGTCACCGTAAGCTGGTAGAAACCAGAACCACTGCCATAGGTCCCACATAGGTGGCTCAGGTGCTCCTGCCAAAATCCCCGTTGGAGCACAGGCCTCATCACTCAGCTTCCTATCACTTTTTCTGCTGGGGTAGGAATTCTCATTGGATGTCTGGACCCAGAGCCTGTGAATTGATACTCACACCAAAAGAAATATAAAACAGTACAGTTGACCAGATCTTTTTGCTCAGTTCTGAACTTCTGTGGCATAAGGATTGTATCAGCATATTTTCAGAGGACTCTGCAGAGCGATGCCACTTTCTAGTGTTGATCTAGTGTTATGCAGCTGAAAAGATCCAGCATAACATCCTGAGTGCTCTTCCTACTTTGTGACAAAAGAAATACAGATGAAAAGTTCAAACAGTTTTCTTACATCTATTTTCTTCTTCTTCTTTAATATTAGTTTATATGCAAGTATTTTTGTTTGCTGCCATGACTGCTACTTTTCTAACCCCAGTTAAACCTCTGTTACCAGGGTCACACAGATGCAAGTGAGGGAAGAAAATGGTACAAAGTCTGTGGCTGCTATGCCTCAGCTAAAGTAATCAAATACTTCAGCAATCAATGCTCACCTGCCTTTCCAGGGTCACGGACATCATGAGGTTATATCAGGGTGATTCTCTTTGCTGCCTCTCCAGTAACAGTACTTTTCTCAAGACAGAAGGAAAAAAAAAAAAAAAAAAAAGGTAAGGTGAAAGACTGTGCAAGCAATTAGGAAAATACTGAGCTGATCCAGGCTGGTATGAAGGAGGCAGCCTATGCCATGTTATGTGAGGATTTCGCATTACGTAACTGCTGGGTAAAATGCATAAAGAGATACAGGCAGAAAGGGGGGAAAGACCCCACCTCCCAGGTGAGAACCCTAACCATGAGGTTGGCACAAACATTCACTTTTCTCAGTGAATCTGTAGCTTTTCTCTGAAAAACTAAACAGATTCAGCAGGACAATTTGCATGACTCTAACCTGTACTCTTATAATTAAATTCCTCCCATAGCTGAAAAATCATTCAATTCTGACATGGGGAGGCTCTTGATGTAGAGGAGAGCACTGAATCCACACCCTAAGGTAAGACAGTAACTGCGTGATTACACTGTTAAGGATGGGTAGAGGTGAGGGTACCTCCTAAGAGAGGTAAAAGCACATGATGGATCAGACACACCGTGGGGTTTCAAGGCACAAGATTTTTCAGATGAGCTCTGCTTGGGGCTGTGTGAGTGCCTCTGTGCAGCAATCTAGGGATAGGGAGCAAACCATGGGCTGCTGAGTGAGAGCAGGTGACTCTCTAAGCAAAAGAGACAGAATCAAGGCAGTGAAAATGTTTTACAGCTTTCAGGCTAAAAGAAAACATTACCTCATGCTGCAGTTCTTGGAAGCAACACGATGACCTTACTAATGTAACAAGACACCTTAGCAGGATAAGACAATTTATATGTTTGAAACCATGCTGGCCACAGCTGCTATTCACCAGCTGGGATTCATCTGAAGAGCAACTCCACCAGGTGACCTTTTACTGGATGCTAAGAGTCATGTAACACCACCTGGTCAGTCAGCAGCGCCAGGCAGGCTGAGCCAACTCCTTTCCAGCAGTGTGAGTACGAGGCAGCAGCAGCCCTGGTTGGTGGCAGCAGTGGCAGACTTGAGACTGGAGGATGCAGAGTGGAGGGGTCTTAGGATCACAAAATCATAAAGGTTGGAAGATCATCCTGTTCAACCACCCACCTACCACCAGTATTGCTCACTAAACCATAACATTCAGGGCCACATCTACATGTTTCTTGGGGACAATGACTCCACCACCTCTTGGGCAGCCTGTTCCAATGCCTGACCACTATTTCTGAGAAGAGATTTTTCCTAATATCCAACCTGAACCTCCGCTGTCACAACCTGAGGCCATTCCCTCTAGTCCTATCACTAGTTACATGGGAAAAGAGGCAGATCCCCACCTCGCCACAACCTCCTTTCAGGGAGTTGTATAGAGCAATGAGGTCTGCCCTGAGCCTCCTCCTCTCCTGACTGAATAATCCCAGCTCCCTCAGCTGCTCCTCATGAGACTTGTGCTCCAGACTCCTCACAGATTCATTGCCTTTCTCTGGACACGCTCCAGGGCCTCAATGTCTTTCTTGTGGTGAGAGACCCAAAACAGAACACAGTTCTCCAAGTGCGGCCTCACCAGTGCTGAGTACAGGGGGATGATCACCTCCCAGCTCCTGCTGGCTGCACTGTTTCTAATACAAGCCAGAATTCCACTGGCCTTCTTGGTCACCAGGGCACACTGCTGGCTCATGTTTGGCTGAGCATCAACCAACACCTCTACATCCTTTTCCTCTGCATGGCTCTCCAGCCACTCTATGCCAAGCCTGTAGCACTGCATGGAGCTGTGGGCAAAGTGCAGGACCCAGCACTTGGTCTTGTTGAACTTCATCCCATTGGCCTCAGCCCATGGATCCAGTCTGTTCAGGTCCTTCTGAAGGGCCTTCCAACCCTCAGGCATATGAACACTTCCTCCTAGCTTGGTGTCACCTGCAAACTTACTGAGGTTGCGCTCATTCCCCTCATCCAATAAAGATATTAAATAGGACAGGCCCCACTACTGACCCTTAGGGAACACCACTCATGGCCAGTTGCCAGGTGGATTTAACTCTATTCACTGCCGTTCTCTGGGCCCGGTCCTCCAGGCAGTTCTTTACCCAGTAGCATTGGCTCTGAGTGGTTAGGGCCTGGCCCTTGAAAGCTGCAGCACATCAGCAACTTTCTCAAGCTTCAGGGTCAGCCTAGAACTGCTTGACAGGCTGACTTTAAAACTATTGCTGCCAAATTTTAAATGGAAGAGGCTGCCATTGAATTGCATGGGGACCCAATCTCAGAGCTCTGCTTTGAGGAGCTCCTCATCTGTGGATCCTGAAGGGTCGAGGGCAAAGCTGTGTGCACAGTGCTACTCTAGATCAAAACTGAGCTCAAATAAAAGCAGAACTGTGGGTGCCTGGTAACAGAGCTCCTTTAGGTTCAGTCAGGCTTTCTTCACTATGTCAGGTGTCTTCGGTGACCACAGCTTTGAACAGAGATTTTTAAATTCGTAGTTAATTTTAAATTGTTCTTTGATTACATTATTGGACCTTTCATGAAAGTTTCTAAAGCAAAAAAAAGAGGAACCTGAAAGAGGAAAAATCACAGCATAATTTTGTCTGAAAGCATGAAATATGTTTTTATGATAATTACAGCTTAGTTGTCAGTGAGGTGCTTCAGAAAATGTTGTCTGTAGTCCCGGCGTAAACAGAGCTATAGCAGAATGAATATGCATCCACTATTTATGAAATGTGCGAAATGCTAAAGAAGTATAGTCAACTGCCTGAACATAGAATCATAGAACCATAGAATTGACTTAGGTTGGAAGGGACCTTAAAGATCTAGTTCCAGCCCCCTGCTGTGGGCAGGGCTGCTCCCCACCAGCTCAGGCTGCTCAGGGCCCATCCAACCGGCCTTGATTACCTTCAGGGATGAGGCACCCACAGCTTATCTGGGCAGCCTGTGCCAGCACCTCACCACACTCTGAGTGAAAAATTTCCCACTAACATCTAACCTAAATCTCCCCTCTTTTAGTTTAAAGCCATTGCCCCCTGTCCTATCATGACCATATAGAAATTTGGTCTCTCTCCTGCTTGTAAGCACCCCTCATGTACTGGAAAGCTGCGATGAGGTCTGCCTGGAGCCTTTTCCTCTCCAAGCCCAACTCCCTCAACCTTTCTTCACAGGAGACGTGCTCCAGCCCTCTGACCAACTTAGTGACCCTCCTCTGGACCTGCTCCAGATCTGCCCTCATTCACACCACAATAACTGCAGTTATGTCAGCAAACTTAAACAGCTCACAGAGAGGGTTTGAGCATAATGATGCCTGCAGCTTGTCCCTCTTTAGGCAGCTTTATGCAGCAGGTTTGGTGGTAAAAGCAGTCATTGCCTCGGAGTAACCTTAGAATTAAACAATTAAAAAGATTACATGTTCTTAAATGGACTACTGTCCAGTAGTCAAAGTAAATACCCGCCTTGCTAACTGTTGTTGACTTTATTTTGTTTTCTGCCAAGACAGACAAATCTGTGAGATGCACTTAAAAGTCAAACAACGAAAATCAAACAATCTTCAGTGTTTCACATATCAAGAAAAGAAAGAGGTCACTTCGGAGCAATCAGCGTAAAGCCAATGATTTTTTTTAAATGAAAAGATAATTTTACATAATTCACTGGTAAATAAGATCCTGCAGACTCTCTATTTATATTTTTAAAGATAACAATCATTTCGGAAATCTAACTCCTCAGGCAGAAGGACCCCATAGAGATTCTGAAAGATTAAAACACCTTGGCTGATTAAATCATTCTGGGAACAATTCAGTGTGAAGACCCATGTAATTCTTCTTCAAAAGCATTTGTACAGTTGTTAATTGACAGGAGATTAAATGTCTCAAAGCCTTCAATAAGTACAGACTTGAGACATACAGACATCCACAAGAACATTAGAAAACCATCAGCTGGGAATGATCAGACTGAAGGTTCAACAGACCTTCCGTTTTTGTCAGGAGTAACACCACACAGTGCCAAAAGTATACGGGAGTATGTAAAATGTAACTGAAACCTCCTCAGAACCCCTATAAGAACTAGAGGTGTGCAACCTACCAGCCCTACCTATCAAGAAATTCTTTTCTCAGAGGGCAGTGAGGCACTGGCACAGGCTGCCCACAGAAGCTGTGGGTGCCCCATCCCTGGAGGCACTTAAGGCCACGATGGATGGGGCTTCGGGCAGCCTCATCTGGTGGGGGGCAGCCCTGTACGATCCTGTGATTCTACAATTCTATGATTTTCAAAAAATATATATAATTTTTTTTTCTGTGATATTTTGGTGTGTTTCAGGAATCCTCTGCTCTAATGTTAAATGCTGGGAGATGCCTTACATGAAGTGCTTGCTCATGGGATCACAAAACCAAGTTTTTGTTGTCCCTGTGATTTGCTGTGCCAGCTGCACCATGGACAGTTTCACCTTTAACTTCGTTTGTAGACAGATCAATGCCAGCTCCCCTGTCTCTTCTCAGCCCATTCTCTGTGCAGGTATCTGATCTGTACAGTACAGAGTCTGCAAAAGAATTGTGGACAGACGGGAACTTTTAGTACCTCCAAAAAGCTTTATCACTTACCACCACAAATTCGCATGACTGGTTGGAAGAACAGGTTGATGAACATTGCCCAAAGAGCTGCATTAGCAGATGGGAGGTGATCTGGGCCTTGATGACCTACCATGATTTCAGCTATGTACCCTTCTTCAAAGACAACTTTTCCTTAGGCAGGGGGATAAATACTTCCGCTCTATTCTACTCAACATTTCAGCTTGGATGCTCTGGCACAAGTAAGCAAAGCCTCAGGAAAGGTGGAGGTTCTCTGAAAATACACCCTCGACATGGAACCAGCTCATTTAATGAGTAATTTACTTCTCACTTGTAAGAACTCATAACAAGGACTAATATCCTTATAAGAGTTAGAAGCTGGTGTTAAAAATGATGGGGAAGCCCTTAACAGTGTAAGCCATAGTAATTATATGGGTTCTGTTAAGCATGCCTCATGTGTTAGCTTTTCACAGGTATTATTCAGAGACAGTGAACCTGTGTAAACAGATCAGGAAATGCTGTCCTCTGAAGTTTTAAAATTGTTCTCTTAAGTCCAAAAAGAGACTATTGTCAAAGTATCTTTCCTGAAATTTGATGATATGATAAACCGTTGGCAAATCTGCAGAATTTGGATAAACCATAATGGAATGATACGGGTGCTGGATACAGATATACTGGCTAAGTGGATTTGCAGAGATACCTGTGGGTGCCTGCCATTAGGTTCCTACTAGAGGCATTTTGATGCCAGAAGGTAGACACCTGGTTGCCATTCAGTAACCAAGCTGAGGCTCCCAGTGCAAGCAGAGCAGAGCTAAGGGCTGAAGGGCCACCCCAATCTCACCCCAGGAGTGGTTTCTAAAGTTATGCGTTGGCATAAGATACATGCTTATTCCCTGGCCTAGTACTTTACTATTATTTTTATGATTTATATTGTTGTCACACAGATCAGGATTTTCTTGTAAGAATTATACAAACACGGAATAAAAATGCTATTCCCAAGGAGGTAATAATCTAAGCAAAATACAAGGTGAAAAGCATCCATCTAGAGGAGGACAAGGAAACAAGTAGGCAGTGCTGCCATTATGCCAACTAGTGGTCTGATAGACCAACAGGTTGACAGAGGCCAAGCTCATCACCAGCACTGAAAGCATCTGTCTCCATGTGGTCAGAGCTAGGGCACAAGATACCAGATGACAGACAGGTGAGGAGTAACCTGTGAAGATACTTGAAAGTGAAAAAAAGAACAATTTGTCTTCGATTCTGCAAATGGTGTAGAAGTAAGCACAGCAGGGTCACAGTATAAATGAGTTACCTTTGCCACAAAAATAGGAACAGATGTAGCAGGAAAGCACCAGAAAATGGCATCAATGCCAAAAGAGCTGGAAAGGAGCCTATGGATGAGTGTTTTGTTCAGAGGATGGATAGGAAAGGCTGTATTTTAGTGGCGGTTACCAGAAGCCAAGAGATAACATTTTAAGAAGAGGAGCAGCACTAAATTGTGACAGTGACTGCCAACCACGACCAAGGGTGAGGATGGGGTATTGCTTTTGAGACTTGATGCGGCTGAAGATATTGGGAAGAAGTTTGAATGAAGCAAATGTAAATACAACTTGTAGGAAGAAGTCAGCACTTGTGCAAGCTTAGAAGCAAGAGAGAAAGGAACGTGGCATGACCATAACTGAAGCAAGCTTGTGTTGGGAAACAAAACAGCAAGTAAGAACAAAAGTTAAGGGAGAACAAAAGTTAAATGAGAGATGGGGATTACCAGGAGGTACAATAGGATGGAGTCAGAAGAAACATAGGACAGCTCTGTAATTGACACCTTAGTGGAAAGTATGAACGTATGTTTCCAGACCAGTCTCAGACAGATTCTGTTCCAAACAGTTACTGCTGTAAATAAAATACTGCAGACTGAATTCGCATGCATGTACTTACACAAATATTTGTGAGCGCTCTGATCAAAGTTATTAGGCGATAATGTTCAGCCTTGGAAGCTGGCCTTGAACAGCATTTATTAAGGTGTTCCACTACTACTGCTATTGCTAAAGATCAGTACACCAAACTGCACTGCCAACAAGCCTTGACCCTTTGTGCAGAGGACTACCAGTAAAATAATATATTTGGAGCCTGCCAAATAAAACACATGCGACTATCAGCAGCGCTGTGTAACCATTATTATAATCTCTGTATTGCCAAAATTATGCTGGGCAACAAGAAGTAGCTAAAGAAATACAAATTTTTCCCTGCTTGCTATGCTTATCCATGGGGATAATTATATTTTTAGGCAGGTGTTTTTTATAAATTAATAGCTTCAAGTTTCTAACTTCAGTATAATAATTTCAGCAATGAATACATGGTGACATACAAAAAGGAAAGGAAAAACTGGTTGCGACATATATGCAGATTGAAATAATTTACATCAACAGCACTAACAAGGGGTTTGATTTTTGCTCACATACAGGTATCCACAGCCATTGCAAATGCCTGAGGTATCCCATGTAACCTCTAGGCTCACTTCATAAAGATATCTGGATCCAGTAAGTCAAGTGTCAAATCTGTCAACATGCTAGTGTCTTAAAGACCTCAAGAATTCAGAGGTCTGGCTGTGGGGTGGCAGCCTAACCAAGCTTAAAACTTCACTATCATGGTAGCTGGAAGTGCACAGAAATAGATACCAGCATTTAAGCTTCTTAATTTTTGAACTGAATCCTATTCTCAGTGTTGAGGACCACCAAAAAACAGCAGTCTTTGAATTCAGTTTTAGTCATTGATTTTTAAAACAAAGTTAGATGAACAACAGATAAACAATTGTAAAACAACGATCCTGCACTGGAGGCTATTGTTCACAGCCACCCTCTGAAAGGGAATCCTGGAGATAAAGTATTCTTGGTTTATGCATCATATTAGGCAATTCGTGAAAAAGCCAAGGGAGTCAAGACTGCACAGATTTGTTAAAACATTTCAAACAATGGTTTCTGTAGAATAATGCAACATCTGAAATATTATGTGTGATTTGACATAATGAATCACAGGGGATGGAATAAAAAAATATTTTCTTTCACTTTGTTCAAAGTGAAACAATTCTGGTTTTATTCCCATTTGAAAAGCTTTCATTTCAAAATTACTGCAAATTAAAGGATTAAAGATGAAAAACACTATTGTTTCACTTGATCTATGTTGGCTTTTGTGATGTTTTAGTTTGCTGAACATTCTCAGATATTTTGCTTCAGGTCAGATCTGTGGAATGACTACCATCCAGTTCCTTCCAAAATGAATTCTTTCCATAGCTTCATAGTAACTACAACTTCTGCTTTTCTGTTTTAACCACAGAACCGTTAACTTTCTCCTACTGTGGATCCTATATTGAAGTCTACCTAAACAGCACTTTCTATTGAAAACATTTACCAGCCACTTTGGACTTTTTCAGCAGTAAAAGTTCCCCAAAATACCGCCTGCTTCCAATCTCATCAACATCAGCAGGAATTTAAACTAAAGCTTCTCGATGAAAGAATTCAATCTGTAAAGCTTTTGAAATTCTCCCTTGTAATCACTATTACAAGGGCAGAAAGGAGTGTTGTTACTATTAACTTAAAATCACATGAGGGATACATATCAAGACAGATTCCAAGGACAGTTGTGTACCTACTGCTCTATACACAAACGTGGACTCATCAAACCATTCCACATTAAATTTTGGCATCATACAATAATAGAATCATTTAGGTTGGAGAAGACCATCAAGATCATTAAGTCCAACCACAGTCTCATGATTGTGGTAGGTTTGCTG
>JAOWBP010002052.1:49247144-49270273 GCA_028571105.1 Tragopan temminckii | reverse complement strand
CTCTCATAGTAAAGAACTTCCCCCTGACATCCAACCTAAATCTTCCCTCCCTCAACTTAAAACCATTTCCCCTTGTCTTGCCGTTATCTACCCTTTAAAAGAGTTGAGTAAGAAGGCAGCATCCTTTCTTGTCACATTTGTTGGAGCTTTTCTAGCAGAAATATCTGCTACAGATCACGATCTGTTCCTCAAGCTGACAGCATAAAAAGGAAAGTGAAATCTCTTCCCTATTTATTTCCTCACAATGTTTTTCTAATTAACTGCCCAACATAAAGCCAAACCAGAAAGTAAAACTTGACTCTTCCCTGGTGCTAATAGCTGCTTCTCATTTGCTTAACTGCTTCATTCAAGTACGGCCTTCAAATCTCCAAAACGTTCTGACTTCTTAAAGGTCTAACATTTCCCTCTTGGTAGGAATTGCAAGTTACAAGCAGAATCTTTTTTTTCCCCCCACTGAGAAGAGAAGGACAAGTACTACCGTGTCCTGAACAAACCATATTGTAGTTGATTCTTGATTAATAATCTGATTCCTCAGACCAGTAGCTTTGGCATCCCCTGGTTGTTTATTTCTGTAAAACCCTAACCCACATTATTTTTTCCTATCTAATAGTAAAATTATAGATTTTTTTCATCCTGTCTTGCAGACATTAAAATACCCTTATAACCATAGACAAGCTCTCTATAATAACAATAAAACTGTTACAACTGAATTTCAAATTCTTCTGAATATATTACAAATACCACTTATTATTGACATTGTTACTGGAAGGGAGTCAAATTTGTTCCACTAAGCACAGACTTAAGTCTATAATCAATACGTAGTCTTCTCTACACTAAAGCTGTATTGCTGTTGTAACAATACTTAGCAAACCATTCTGTGCTCGTACAGAGACGGCAGCGCTATCTCAGCTTGCAAATGGTGCTATTCTAAGAATGTTCATGGAGTGAAGAGCATGTTTGTTGGTGGCCTTGGCAATGAGTGAAGGCTATTTGGTAATCGCTAACTCCAGGTCACCTCTACCTTCTCTGCTTGCGCAGCAGATTGGGTAATAAAACCTATAAAGACAACTAAGGCAAACAGACCTTGCCAGGTTGGCGCGTTCTAACTTCTATGTGTTCAGCTAAACTGCTGTTTCAAAAGAGAAAGAAATGAGAGAACAAGTATTTATCTGACATACGTTTTCTCTACAACAAAACTAGAGATTGTGTACATCTGTGCATCAACTTGGAGATCCATGGAAACAACAATTTTATTGCAGCAACACTCAATTCTGTTCAGGACCTAGGAGTGAGAAGTGGGGAAACCAATAACGCACCCATTAAACTGATTTTATTTTTATTCTTTTACTGCAATCTGCCTAGAAGACTGCAATTAGGCAGTCAGTATTTTTAGGAATTGCAGGCAGAGAGATACAATGCCAACCACAAAAAAAACTTAGGAGCAAAGCATCAAACTTAATTATTTTCACATGTTTACAGGCAGGCCAATAGTCTTTAGTAAACTGCTCAGAGCACAGAATTACATGTAGACATTAAGCATTGTAAGATCAACTTAAAGGTATTTTCTGTATGTGGACATTTAGCTGAGTAAATAACAAGTAAAAATTGCTCTGTGGAAGAGGTCATTGCAGGTTACAGGAATAACACAAAGAACTAAAGTTCTTCCAAAGTTCTATCTAGTTTTCTCAAATTTACTTGCTGACAATGGAACCTACCCTACACCTTTATCATACATGCAACCTAAGCTTCATTTCTTTAGTTGGACTGTAGGATCCTACAAAAACAGAGACGTCCTCCAAAGGCTGAGATCCGCAACAACAACAATACAAAAAGTAGTGCTTACTCATACTGAATCCTTTGGTGGACAAAGTCCATGAATGGTCAGATTTAAATGTGAAGTATCAAAACAACAAGGAATGGAGGGAGGTAGAGAAGGACGACTCAACAAACGGTCAACAAGCTGCATGTTGTACTATACAAAGAATAGCTAGTCTCCCTTTTAGTGGTTGAAAAGATAAACCTGAAATACACCTGGTACCACTCAGTGATACAGCTGAGCCTTCCCAGTATTAATATTTAAGACAGGATTTGAGTTCACTGCCTTTCTCTGAGCAGACCTTTTAAACGTCTATCTCTCTGGACGAAGCATTCAATCCCTTCACAGAGACCAGGCTTATCTTTAGTGGTGATCACAGGTCTAAGATCTGTGGCTGTTACCAGGAAAGATTCCTTAAAAAACCAAATGAGTTACTGGACTGTAAGAGTAGGAACAAATCATTTTAGTGAAAAACATCTTAACATAACCATCTGTCTCTATCCATTTGTTTGGTCTTCTGCTTTCAACAGTTCTTTTAGACTAGGGGATGTGGGGACTGCTATGGAAAGTTGCAGAGCTTTAGTAAAGATATGCAGCTTTAAAAGCTATACAAATAATTTTATAGTTACCAGAGTTGAGAGCATGAAACGAGGGCTCACAAGGATTGACACACTCATTTATAGACAATATGTGGCAGTAAAATTCTGCATTCAGAGCCAAAATCACCTCAAATCAGATTTTAACAACCAGCTTGTTAACAGATGAAGTATTCAAACACAAGCACAAATAAGTTCTATACCTGACTCTTCTCTATCAGTTCCAAACTTTCTCATAAAACTGCACTTCCATCTGCACATTCAGGCAGAATTTTTTTCTGTGAAGTCTCAATTAAAATGGATTAATTAAGTGAGAGCAAAAAGACTATAAGGATATTTATGTTCTGAACCTCTGATAAATCATGATTTAACTGAACTTGATTAGGATCAATTGCAAGATAAACACAAGTGAATTATGTTCACTGAAACATTTGCACAATACAAACTCTAAAATTCTGTGACATTAAGTGGTCCAAAACTCTGTAGACAGCTATTAACATAAAACAATTAGTAAAATTAAATTTGATAGTCAGGAAACTTGTTTTATCCTCAAAGTGTACTTATCTGGTAATCTTGGAAGGTTGAGATAGTAAACAGGGTTTTTTTTGTTTGTTTGTTTGTTTTTTTTAAATAATTATTTACTTTTTACTAGAATCATAGAATAACTTGGGTTGGTAGGGACCTCAAAGGTCATCCAATCTCCTGCCATGGGCAGGGCTGCCCCCTACCAGCTCAGTTGCCCAGGGCCCCATCCAACCTGGACTTGAATGCTCCCAGGGATGGAGCATCTGCATCTTCTCTGGGCAGCTGTGCCAGCACCTCACTGCCCAATGAATAAAGAACTTTTTCTTAACATCCAATCTAAATCTTCCCTCTTCCAGTTTAAAGCCATTCCTCTTTGTCTTACTGCTATCAGATCATGTAGAAAGTCACTCCCCTTTCTGCTTATATGTTCCCTTTAAGGGAAGGCCACAATGAGGTCCCCTTGGAGCCTTCTCCACATTGAAAAGTCCAGCTCTCTCAGCATGTCTTCTTAAGAGAGGTGCTCCAGCCCTCTGGTCATCTTCATGGCCTCCTCTGCACACATTCCAACAGCTCCACATCCCTCCTGTATTGGGTTCCCCAGGCCTGGACACAGTTCTCCAGCTGGGGGTCTTACAAGAGCGGAGTAGAGGGGGAACAATCTCCTCCCTTCCCCTGCTGGCCACCCCTCTTCTGATGCAGCCCAGGATACAGCCAGCCTTTTGGGCTGCAAGCACACATTGCTGCCTCATGTGCAGCTTTTCTTAATGGAAATACTGAAGATGCACAGTGAGGTACTTAGCATCTTCTACCTTTAAGCATGAAACAGCCATCACAAATTATTAATTGCAAGTATGACCAGCCAAAAGCCAAGTAAACTGCTCTCCAAATACTAAACCATTTCATTCTATCTTGTGACAGTAGAAAAACCCATACATACTGTGTCTAATTAACCAAATCTTAAAGAAAACCACCATAACAGTGAGAATTAAAATAGTAGTTGATTCTCATGTGGATTCGTTGCAGTATTTCATATATTAAAGAACGTGTTTTAATTTCACTTCAAAAATATCTGAATTAATCTTTCATCTCTGTACAAAATTCTAATTTTCATTATGCTTTTTTTCTACTAGAGCCCTACAATACTTCCCTCCCGCCCTATGAATGAATGTCCACTGTAGATCAGCTCAGCTCTCCCTCTTCTACCTGATAAGCTACCTGTTTTGAGCTTGAAGGTAATTTCTTCAGCTCTTAAATTATTTCCACTTATTTTGTTTCCCTAGTTCCAAAGCTCTTCAGCAGGACAAGCACCATAAGAAGTACTGAGTTCACTACTAACAAACATATGGATAAACAGTTGATGATCAGCTTAAGGTCAGCTGAACAATCCCAGTCTTAAGCTTTTCAAAAACCCACTCCAACAATATACAACTCACAGAAATAACACAAGCTTACTGCACTGTGTGACATCATTTCAATACTTATTATTCTATACTCTTGCCACTCACTGCCTCGTCTGCCCCTAGAACTGCACATGCCTTGGCTGAGGCCTGACAGGCTTCAACAGCACAAGCAAAGAGAAGGGGCAGCCTATTCCTCCTGCAGAACAATGCCATTTAAAGATCATGGGAGCTTTCCCTTAGTGCAAGCAACTAAGCGGGGAGCTGCTAACTGCACCTGAGCACTTAGAAGCTCTTAGTTGGTTCATTTAATATTAAGAAAGATTTGCATTAAGAGTGAGAATAGCACGACCTAGTTGTTAGCATACACAACAAGTGCATCCAGTAGTCAGATTAAGGCAGAATGTTTACAAACTTCTCAAAATGCTGCTGAAAAAACATCAAAACCAACAAGCCTGATTATGTTTGCCCAGAATAAATGATTACAAAAATGGGAGTGGTGTCCAAAAAAAGCACAAGCTTTCAAGCCCAGATTTTCAACAGAAAACATTTACTTTTGATTGTTTGGGTCTTGTGTGATAAAGGATTTCTGTAAAAGGCAAGCAGAGGTCAAGCCTGAGCCTCTCATAAGCTGCCTAGAAGAGTGTTAACATTATCACTTGTATTTCACAGAAGCTAAGAGGAACTTCCAAACACCTCAATAGCCTTGCTCTGTAAGAGATCTACCAGTTCCATTTTCATACTCCCTTCTTCCTTGTTCACGTAGATCTTTATTCCAGGAACAGCTTTGTGCCTTGTGTTAGCTTCAAGAGTGAGAATTCAACATTAATAAAAAGTCTGACAAACATAATTATGAAAGAGAGAAATGGTTCTAGAGGTTTTTGAGTACTTAGAAGCAGTGAAATATTTTAATTCATGCACCGATACAAATTCCTAATGCTTGACAAAATAAACTCAACTACCGGGGCTCCTAGACATATCAGCTGCTACTGAGCATTAACATTTACCAGCTACTTGAAATAAACATTGTCATAATATGAGCTGTTTTTTGGCACAGTAAGAGGAAAAGAAAATATTGTTTGGTTAAACTCTGTGTTTAATGTCAGTCTTCAGAAACAATAAGCAATGCAACTGCACCTACATTCTGAGCTGAAATAAGCCCAAAGCACAGGTTGCCAGTGGTCTGCTTCACAGTACTGACTCTGACCTCACGTTTATAGACAGAATATCAATATATAAAATACATGCATAGTGCATGTCCATCCCTTTCCACTTAGGCTTAGATGTTTTTTATATTTGGCACACAACAGTCACCACTTCATCACAACATATACTGGAAAGAACAACAACTGCCTACATTCTTTTAGCGTAAAAGTTTATTTACTTAGCACATTAAATGCTTTATGATTAAATCATGCAAACAGATTACGAAAACAAATGACTTCAAATACAACTGCAGATTTAAAATTTACTCAAACTTTTTCTACTTTGAGATTAAAAGATTAATCTATCAACCAAAGATAAAACTATGCATAAATAAACGTGTTGATATTTTCAAGATAATCAGTGAAAACAGTATTTTTAATACATATATCTGTACAAAGAATACAGACCACTTACTCTCCTTCAGAGTCTGATCCATTCATTTGATATAAAGCCACAAATATTATAAATCTGCATACTATTAAAGCACAGCAGCCAGTCTGCCCACAATGTAAGATCCCTATTTACATATTGCAGTGTAGGACCACGTTATTTGAAAAAAATATATATATGATTTCAAAGATTAAGAGGTTTAATTATACAACCTCCAATGGAAGTGTATAATGGCAAGTTGCACAAGTAAATCCCCACTGAATATTACAAAAGGTCATTAGCCAAAATTCCAAATATAAAGACCTGACTTTCAAGTCAAAAATACACAATCAGTTAACATGTCTACTTTTGTGCATGCAAATGACTGAATAAACAACTTTTGTGTCTGTGCACCTCTTGGTAGTTTTTATTTCAGTAACTGCTCATGTGAAGAATCACACAGCTGCACAGGGTTCAAGTTCAAAGTAACCACAGACCTACCCTCAAAGTCTACATCACAGCAGTTCTTCAGATGACAGTAGTCTTTCCCATTTCCCTAACTTCAGAAGAAAGGAAATTCATACTTAATTTACACCACAAGTAGAACAACCAGAATACAAATGAGAACACGATTATAGTCTGCAAGAACTGAGCTTTGCATCTCCTGATACGGATTCCCTCAAAACAACAATATAAGGATATTTACGTAAGAATTAGAATATAAATAATTATACTACACCATGAAACACTAGAAACAGAATATACAAAACTTATAATACAGCATTAATTATCCATCAACCTATCAAACAGAATACCTTAATGTTAATACAGCTTGGAAGGTAAACATAACCTACAGGCTAAGTTTTCACATGGCTGTTTGTCAGTGCAGCATAAAACATTTCCATAGTGCAAATCTTACCAACTGTATGAAATACACCGTCCCCTCCAGAAAAATGCTTCTCCTCCCCTACCACCCTCCCCGCCATAAAACACTGAAGAGTCACTGTGATAGCTCACATCTCATACATGGCATTGTTTGAAACATACTAACAAAGGAAAGCTCAATTTAACACTGAGAAGGGGTTAAACAATGCTGAGAAATTGAAATAAGATATGCTATAGCTGGAAGACATGAAACCTAAAAATCTGATCTATGGAAGTGGAAGAATAAAGACATCGATCCTTCTTTTTTTCATCTGTTGAAAACACTATATGACAATACAGCACATACTCCATTGTGTTAGCAACAGCTCTAAGATTACTTTAATTGCTGGAGAATCACAGTGTTAAGAATATCTGCTTCTCGTAGTGTCAGGCTTTCATCTGTTAGCTCTTTATTTGGAAAGGTCGTCACAAGAACAAAATCAGTTGCTGCAAATGCTGGACGGGACTGGATAATGAAATCTCGAATATCTTTAATCCTGTGGAAGGGATACGGACATGAAAGCTGTGTATGATACCATTCCAATCTGAATCTCTGAAGACAAGGAACACAATCTTCTAACACACTGAAAAACTGTTTAATATGTCCTACTGATTTTACTTCTCAATTTCATCCATGCTGCTATGGGTTGCAGCCTAGAAATGTTTCACTTCTTGTAGACAAAACCTGAAGAATTAATTTTAATGCTGCGTGTTTTCTCAAATAAGAGAAATAAAAGTATTAAAATAGAAGTGCATTGTAAACTGATACTTAACCTAGGAAGTCAAGTAATTTCAATTCCAGTTGCAAAAAAAAAAAAATCCCTATTAATTAGTATACACAAAAAGGTTAAAATATTAATGGAAGGAAAACTCTTATAACATATGGTGATGAGAAAGCAGAAGGGAATTATTAATGGACCTCAATAGCAAGTAGGTTTCCCCTGCTTTCACTTAGTATTGAACTAGCAAACAACAGTTCATAAAACAGACACAGCATAGCTAATATAATTTAGTTTTATAAGACATGGATGAAAGTAAGATTTTTAGAGATAAAAAACAACTCAGCAATAAAACTGAGAATAACATCTTTGAATGTCTACTGAAGTAATAAGTAGGTAGATTTACTGTAACCAAATAAGCAGGGACTTTAACTTTTTATCTTCAAGGCTTACGATGTAAGCAATGCATTTTAGTAAGCCATTTTGATCATGCGTCAGCAAAAGTAACTAAGAGAACACTAGCAATTATTAAATAAGCTTCTGTCAACACAGCCATTCTTAGAGATGTTACTGGGAATTTACCACATCTACCCTTCAATGCTGAGAACATAAAACATCATGATTACAGAGCCTCTCCAGCAGCCATACTGTTAAGTAATTTCTCCAGCTGGTGCTGGGAAGGAAGAGCCTGGGCTGGTATTATCAAGTCTACTAAGTATGAGACATTATTGCTGCAACTTCTTGTCTATTGGCATCTCAGCTAAAATTATCTTCTTGAAGTCTATATATTTTGTCAGGTGAAGAAAGCTGCACATTGGCTCTGCCCTTATTCTGAGACAGAAATGGAAGAAAAAAGAAAAGAGAACAGGTGGACTCTCAAAGCCATATAACAGCTTTGTAAAGAAACTGAATCTACACTAAGATACTAAGGTCACCTTCAAGGCAGGATTCAAGCCAAGTTTCAGCTGTGTTCTAACACAATGCTATAGATTTTGGAGTGGGCTAACTTGAGCCTTGCTTGCTGTCAAGCATGGGTAGAACCGCTACCCAAATCTCTGCCTTCTGCTCAAAGTTCTCTCAGCCACGTAGAACAGCAAGTGCAAAGCATAACTTCACAGAACTTTGCTCTAAAACAATCTCTTAGACAAATAAATGAAGTTGGCCAACACCATAATGCCCCAACAATGTCAATAAAAGTGATGGCAAGCTCCAAACAACAGCCTTACTAAGTTGACTGGAGCAGACAGTCACCAAATAGGGAGGAAAAGACAGAGGCATTTAACACCTCGATATTTAATAGCAATGATAGATTTTGGGGTGCCTGGACCCCAGAGTTGGAGGATCCTGACTTTACATCTGTAGTCAGTGGAATTGTAAAGGAACTACTGTATTAGCTCAACATTCCTAAGTCCACAGAGCTAGGCAGGATTCGTTCCAGAGAGCTGAAGGAATTAGCACATGTTACAGCTGGACTTCTCTCAGAATTTTAAGTGAGGTCATGGAAGTCAGGAGAAGTCCCTGCTGAATGGAAACTAGCCAATGTTACATCCATCTACAAAAAGGGCATGAAAGAAGACTCAAGAAACTACAACCTATTGATCTAATCTCAGTCCCCTGAAGAGTTACGGAGAATATTGTCTTGTGGGACACTGCAAGGCGCTTAAACAACAAAAATACTATCAGGGAGAGTCAACACTAGTTCATTAAGGGAAGCCAGTGGATGTAATCTTTCTGGATTTCACTAGGACCTTTCACACTGCCCCCCATGGCATCCTTCTGGACAAGTTGACCAATTTTGAGATAAACAGTTTCACACCATGCTGGGTGGTGAACTGGTTTGATGTAGCATGCACAAGGTTGTAGTGAATGGAGCTACACTTAGCTGGCAGACGGTCACCAGTGGTGTTCCCCAGGGCTCAATTCTACAGTCTGCTCAACATTTTCACCAATGATCTGGATGCAGGACTGGAGCGCATCCTCAGCAAGTTTGCTGACGATGCTAAACTGAGAGGGATGAGAGGCCTTGCAGAGGGTTTTAGAGAGATTGGAGCACTGAACAATTAGCAGCTGCTGACCCTTTTCCCCCTGGTAACCGTTCACAGGACCTGTAGGAACAGCACAAAGCTGTGCCAGGGGAGATTCAAACTTGTCATAAGGAAAAATTTCCTCACTGTGAGGGTCATCATACACTGGAACAGGCTTACTAAAGAGGTTGTTGATGACCCATGTCTCCTCAGCATTCCAGACACTTCTGGGTAATGTCCTCAGCAACATGTTTAACTTTTGGGTAGCCCCAAAAGAGGTCAGGCAGTCTAACTATATGCTCTTTGAACATCCCTTCCTACTGAACTATTCTAATGAATCTAAACACTCACAAAATTTCACACACTGCCCATCCCTAGGAGACAACCATCCACTGTTTGTCAGCACTAGCCCAGCCACACAGCAGAACTGAAATGAGTATACCCTTCTGACTACAGGAATCAGCCTACACTTACAAACCATATCTTACTCAGTCATAGTTTAGGCAGCTTCAAGTACAGTGAAATAGAAAGCTGAAGCTCCAAATTACCAGAGCAGCCCTGCCTATACTGTGGAATACGTTATACTCCATAATGCCTTAAAACAAAGTGCCTTCACAGAGTCATCCAAGTCAGCCACTGACTTCTCCCACGATGAGCTCAGGGTTGGGATGACTACACTGAAAGGTTGTCCAGATGTCAGCTTCCTCAGGAATAGTAAGGGGATCTCATACCTAAACAGACACTCATTATGGCTGGTACTGAGTCTTTACAAGTCACAGGACATCACAAGTCATGAAAGTTTGTGACTTTGCAATTACCAAATATCCTGTGTTTTCAATTACAGAGTTTTGCTTTGATGGTCAGTTTGTCAGTACATCTCTGTCTATTCTGGTGGAACTTTATTTCCCCCTTTTCGGTGCCTTGCTGATATTCATTTGATGATAAAGCACAAACTTACCAAAATAGTTATTGTTACCTGTATTGAATCACAGAATCACAGACTGATTGATGAAGAATTAATTATTGATGTAGAATTAATTTACCTGTGTGTTTGATTAAATCTTTGTATTAATCGGCTCCCATCAGCTAATCTGATTTGAATTTTAGTTGCTGGAACAGAATCATCAATCAGAACAGGTGCATTAAGAATGGATTTGTCCTCCTCCTCTGGTGATGAAGGTGTGCTGACTATTTCAGGAGTAAGACTAGACAAGTGGAAAAAAAACCAAAATAAACAATACTTATACAGTTTCTTTTGAAAGATTAAAATTCCACATATATTTTTCCTGTAACTGCGTAGATCCTTACATTTACCTGATATTAAATAGGCAATCAAGTACAAAACTGAAATATCTGAACTGAAATATTATGCATACAGAGCATGAAATGACAGTCTTTGATACTAGGATTTACATATCATAACTCATGGACCGGATTTAAAAAGAATAATCACACACCATTATATTGTACTAACTGTCCCAAACTATATTAGAAATTGCTGTCATGTGCAATGTTTTACAATTCTGGGTCTCCCCCACCTTTTTAGAGCACAAGTGATATCAGCAGGTAATTGGCAACACCGCATAGAAAGCTTGCATTCTTTGTCCTGCCTAGTATACAAATAAGACAAATCTGATTGGAGATAACTATTTGGCTCCTTTCTTTCACTGCTTAAAGAGCTAAGACTGCACAAGATACCAAAACAAAAAACAGGTGTGCACATTCTTCTATATACAACCTCTCTTCCCCACCTGTTTTTGTTCTGTATTTCGTTAAGTAGCCCAAGTAAGTGCTCAGGTGAAGATGATACCATATACAATTGTTTGCAGCATCACTCCTACCAGAGCTTCTCACCTTTTTATTTCTTATGAGCACATTTCCTGATTTTTTTAAAAAATAGGAAATACAGTTTGGAAATTGCTAAGAAGCATTTAGTGATTTACAAAGAATCATAAAATTGCTCAGGTTGAAAAAGACCTTAAAGATTATCAAGTCCAACCACGACCTAACCATACTACCCTAACTCTTAACAACCCTCTGCTAAATCATGTCCCTGAGCACCGCATCCAAAGGGTTTCTAAACACATCCAGGGATGGTGACTCAATCACCTCCCTGGGCAGCCTATTCCAGTGCTTAACAACCCTTTCTGTAAAGAAGTTTTTCCTGATATCCAACCTAAACCTCCCGTGGTGCAACTTGAGGCCATTTCCCCTTGTCCTGTCACCTGTCACCAGTGAGAAGAGACCAGCCCTGCTCTTGCTGCGATCACCTTTCAAGTATTGGAAGAGAGCAATAACATCTCCCCTCAGCCTCTTCTTCCCCAACATTAAGCGCAACAGCATACTGTTAGTATTTTTTTTGGCAAACAAATGTATCACAGGAATAGACATAATCATCATTAAAAGCCTAGGAATATGCACAACTCAACAGCTCATATCAAATCAGTGGGAGAAGATGCTATAAAACTGATAATTGTTATGTAAAAAGCCTGCTCACTGACAGAATTGTCACTTAATTGTTTACTATGGCAGTAATTTAATCTGAACAGAAATTACGCATATTTGGACAAAGCAGACACTCAAAACACAGGAATGACTTCTGCATTATTAGGTACCAGTTCCACTGGTGGAAAAACATATATATACATAAAGTTATACATAAGAATAGGCAGAGAAATCTTGTATTTACTACAAACATCTAGCAGGTCTAAGAGCAGGTCCAGGACACAGAAGTAAGACTTGCCTTTTAATAAGATTACATATAAGCTTCCACGATTACAAGTGACTATAAAATCAGGGCTGAGACCTTGAAATCAAGGTGGCACAAAATGATTTCATATTGCTTTCATCACCTGATTAGTTCTCCAAAAGCCTCCTAACTGATTCAATCCAGCTTTTGGCATTGGCATTTTGACATACGGACACAGAAAATTCCGTGATTTTTACCTTCCAAGTTTTTGCCCTTCTCCACTGAAAGCTTTGAATCGCAGTCTTGGCTTCACATATTCCTGCTCCTGGTGGTCTTCCATATCCAGGTTAACCTGGCCACCATGAACAAGTCGCTGCAGTTCCACAGGAATTTCCCTTAATACAAAAAAAGGCTCTCAGTTATGCTCTGTACTGCAATGAAGAATTACACAAAAATCTTACACAGTGCAAGTTCATGCTTGTACTCTGCTTACTTTAAAAGCCGTAGATACCCAACTGTTTTACAAATTGCTTTCATCTCAAAATAACAGATAAAATGAAAAATTAAAATGAAGAAAAAAGATCAGCCTAGAAATCACTAACAAAATATGCAGAACTAACAGCCTGTATGAGTAAGGAACCAAAAAAACTTCAAATTTTTAAGTACTCTATGCATCTGATGACAAATACGGAACTCACTTAATGGGTGCAAACACAGCAGAAACTTTGAGTTTTTAATAATTTCAATCATTTTGAAAAAACAGTTTTCTTCACTTCATTTGAAGGATGTGCCTCAATAAAATTGCTATTTTAACTCACCCTCTTTTAACAGACTCAAGAAACTGAGCATTTATTGGGTCTGAATAGGATCTCAATTCTCCATCATCTAAACTGAAGCCATTCCTCCACAGTTTCAGCAAAATTTGAACCTGAGGGAAAAATATTGAAGTTCTAGAAATTGAAGATACACAGGTAAGGTATTTCAGATTCCTACAGATTACCATTTATTCTTTACATTTGTAGTAAAGAATCTCTTATTAATCTGTTATTTGTGACATACAGATAATATACAATGACTTCATAATGAGCTTGACAGTGTTTCAACTGCTTTTAAAAGCAGTAAACACTTCTTGTTGATAAATTAAGAAATAAATGCAAACATTCACGAAGCATTGCTGATATACCAGTTAGAGCTATAATTGCTATTTCCTCAAATTGTTTAACTGCAGTTAAAGTTGATACTAGCTCTACCTTGTTTAAATTCTGAGCATTGCATCCTGGACACCAGCTTTCTTCAGTCCCCTCTGATTTTGCTGCCTGCACATACCACCAGCCAAAGCCTGTATCACTGGAGGCACTGCAGCTCTCATAAGTCTGCACCTCTCTTTCCTGCAACTAACACCTTATAGCGCAGCAAGATTAGGCTTTCCTAACCAGTAAAACTGTGCTTAGAAAACCAGCCCTGTCTCAAGTAATGGTAACGCCACTGCAACGTGCTTCTGGCTCAGCAGAGCAGGCTATTACTTAACAAGTAGAAGGATTACTTAAGAGGGAAAAAGGCATCATTTCCTGGCATGCCATGACGTAAGCTCCCAACCTAAACCACATCCTTTAGCTTCTCTCTTTTTTCCTGCCTTGATGAGCTTAACATCAACTCCAGCCACTCATCTGAATAGCAAGGTATAAAAGACTTTGTATTTTTGACTCTCCCTCACTTTCATACAATGACGTGATCCTGAACAAAATAAATCTGACAAGAAGAAAGGGAGAAAAAGAAGATTAGCTTTTAACCTGGATCATCTCCCTGATCCAACTTATCACATCTGCTGGCTTGTGAGAACAAGAGGCTGGACTAGACTGTCTTTCAACCTAACATCTTAGGTTTTTGTTTGTTTTGTTTTTTAACATTATGAGACTAGCAGTATATATAACCTTTGTTTCTTTCTTACTAATAAGTGGAAGAATTTAAGCTGTATCTAAGACACAGGGAAAAGAAAACTGAAACTCATGCTCAGACTGAAAAACCGGCAAATAAAAGCTTTTGATGTCTCCACTATCTTCATATTATCAGCTAGGATGCATTTAAATTGTATAAGGAAGAAAATGAGGAATAATTTAAAAGAAAAGATGACCTGATTTTTCCCACATTCGATCTTGAGTCAGAGTAGACTATTCCACAAATTGTGTCAAGTACAGCAAAGAAGTGTCAAGATGAGAAGATGTGAGTAACCTGCATAGAGAGGATTTACAAAACCAACCATTTATAATTTGTGCAACAGAATGGTTTAATAAATTTCAGGCACTCACATGAAAGCATGCAAAAGATGACTGCAAACATGGAGAAAAACTTTTTTCTCCTCAGTCTGTTTCTTAAGTAGTGAAATCAGTGCTTTCTCAGTTGTGGGTGGGCACACTGTCTCTGACTTGAGCCTTCTTTCCCACTAGTTACCATCTGCTATAAAGGGAAAACCATGCATCTTCCACCATACTGAAAATAATTTGTAAAGAGAACTCTAGCACAAATTGTACACAGATTATATAAAAAACTATAAAGACACAGTGAACTGAATATTATTATTAAAGAAGAACGGGATTCTTTTAGCTTATCTATTCTCAGAAATAACCATGCCTCAAGTTAGCATCAAAATTTAAGACAGTTTTGAACTTGAATCACATCTAGAGAAAACTAATTTCCATTAACAAAAAATAAATGCTTCAGAGGTGTTAACTATTTTTTATATTTCAAATTAATTTTGTTTTAAGCATTTTCCATAAAAAAAAGCAAAGGGTGACATTCACAGAACTGCCACTATGCTCAAATCTACTTTCAGCTGGTTAATAGACAGGATGTGAGCTGCTTGGTTTCAAAATCGCTAATATGCTCAAATAAATCTGGAACAGAGTTCAAGCATGTCTGTGGTAGTTCAGATGCGTTTGGGGGAAAAAGTCTTTGGTTAAGACCTGCTTACCATAAGAAATGAAACAAATTTGCCAAATGATTACTTGTTAGTCAGCCTCACCCCTCAATTCCTGGGAAGGGACTGGAGCACCTAAACTCGGAAATCATTTTCCAGGCATAGGAAAGACATCAAATTCATCATGAGCAGTCAGCACAGATTTACCAACTAGAAGCTGTGTTTGACCAGCTTCTGTAATGAGATGACTGGCCTGGTAGATGAGGGGAGAACAGTCAACATTGCCCACCTGGAGATCCTCACAGAGGAGCTGTTAAAGTTTGGACTGGATGAGCAAACAATGAGCTGGACTGAAAACTAGCTGGACAGATAGGCCCAGAGGGTGGCAATGAGTGGAACAGTCTAGTTAGAGGCTAGTAACTAACAGTGTACTCCCACTTGGTCCAAGTGGGTTTAGTCCTGTCTAGAATCTTCGTTAGTGATCTCACCAACAGAACAGAGTACACCCTCAGCAAGTTTGAAGATGACACAAAACTGGGAGGAGTAGCTCATACACCAAAGGATCACGGTGGCATTCACAGACACCTCAACAGGCTGGAAAAAGGGCTGACAAGAATCTCATGAAGTTCAACAAGAAATGCAAAGCCCATCATCTGGAGAAGAAAACATCCTAGTCAGTACCGCACTGGGGGAGCACTTACTGGAAAGCAGCTTAGCAGAAACTTAGAGGTTCTACACCAAGTAGAACATGACCCAGCAATACACCCTTGCAGCAAAGGCAACTAATGGTATCCTGGACTGTATTAGGCAAAGCTTTGCCAGCAGTTGGCTGGGAAGGCCACATCTAGAGCACTGTGTCCAGTTTCGGGCTCTCCAGTACAAGACAGACACAAACGTAATGGAGGATGTCCGGCAAAGGGTCACAGAGATGCAGGGAATGGAGCATCCTCTCCTGTGTGAAAAGTCTGACAATGAGCTGGGCTTGTTCAGCCTGGAGAAGCAAAAGCTCAGGGAGATTTCATCAGACTGTAAATACCTGAAGGTGCAAATAAGACAGAGTCAGGCTGTGTATGCTGGTGCCCAGTGCCAGGACAAGAGCCAACGGGCACAAACAGGAATACAAGAGGTTCGCTCTGAACATCAGGAAGCATTTCTTTACTTTGCAGGTTTCTAAGCAATAGAACATTCCACCTAGAGAGGCTGTGGAGTCTCCTCCTTAGAGATCTTCAAAAGCTGCCTGAACATGGCATCCTGGGCAACAGGCTCTAGAGGTACCTCCTTGAGCAGAAGCGTTGGACCAGATGACCTGAACAAAGATATTCCCAACTATTCTGTGAAATCATGGATAAGTACCCTGCTAACTGCATTCAAGTCATAATCAAGGCGGTCTCTCCCCACAGTTTTGAAGAAATCCTTCATTTTTCCAGCTTTCCTCCATTTCAACTATCTACATAGTCTTAACACTAAGAAAAAGGTAACTAGCAAAATAAAGTTGGGGTATCATTTAACATACAGATTACTTGCTTTTCTAAATTATGAACTATCCAAAAATCATTATTTTAATTTATTATTATTTACCAAGCATGGTAAAGATATTCAGGTGGTAGGTATTTACTAGTAACTGTCATTTCCAATATGTGTACAGCGCAAAAAATATTAAACAGAAATCACTAATTACCAAGGGATCTTAATTAACTTAGATCAGTTCTGTGAATGCCTATAGGTCTTAACAGCTGTTGCGTCTCTTCTCTGCTTTTAATTCTAATCTCTGCTTCACAACTCAGGTCAGGAGATCAGAACGCTCCCAGCAACTCAAGTTCTCAAAGTTGCACGTGGTCACCCAGTCCTCTTGTCAAGCATATCCATAACACAGCCCTTAATGGTATCTCCTAAATAAATATTTTTCTTCTGGGAACACTTTCAATGAATTTTCACTGAATACATTTCTAATATTTAGATATTTGTCCTTCTTCATAGACAGCTGCAGTAATACTTCAGACACAGTAAAGGCAGGCAACTATCAGAGACACTGTTTATGGCTGTTCAGAATTGTACTTACATCTTGATTTTCTCCATATATATATTCAGAGTGCTTTTGAGACGAGTCACCCAATCTATATCCACCACCAGAAAATGACTGAAAAATAGACAAAGTAAAGCTATTGAAAAGATATCTGAAACAGTTTATTGAATTTATCGAGGTACAATTAAAAACAACAGCAAGCTTGCTTCTATAATAAAGAGCAAACAACCGTAACTTAAAATTTTCTGTTTATAAAGTATACATCTAGTGATTTGTATAGGATTAATATTAGTTTCTAGTCTGCACACTTTTTCAAACATAAGTAATTCAAACCAGACATTTTGACGACTGCAGCTGATTTTTAAAAATCAACTTAATTAAAAATGAAGCAAATAATCCCAGTTCAAGCTGATTTCTAACAATTCTTCCCACACAACATGTGCAAGACAAGCAAGGGATCAGGCCCAGCCAGCACGGGTTCATGAAAGGCAGGTTCTGCTTGACCAACCTCATCTCCATCGATGATCGAGTGACCCACCTGGTGGACCAGGGAAAGGCTGTTGATGCAGTCTACCCAGACTTCAGCAAAGCCTTTGACACTGTCTCCCACAGTATTCTCCTGGAGAAGCTGGCATTGGCTAAGGCCAGTGGCATGAAGTTCAACTAGACCAAGTCCTGCACTTTGGCCACAACAACCCCAGGCAACGCTACAAGCTTGAGTGGTTGGAAGACTGCATGGAAGAAATGGACCTGAGGGTGTTGGTCAACGCTCTACTAAGCCAGCCGTGTGCCCAGGTAGCCAAAAAGGCCAATGGCATCCTCGATTGTATCAGAAATAGTGCAGTCAGCAGGATCAGGGAAGTGATCATCTCCGTGTACTCAACACTGGTGAGGCTGCACCTCGAGTACTGTGTTCAGTTTTGGGCCCCTCACTACAAGAAAGACATTGAGGCCATGGAGCACGTCCAGAGAAGGGCAACAAAGCCCTGAAGGGTCTGGAGCACAAGTCTTATGGGAAGCAGCTGAAGAAACCGGGATTATTCAGTCTGGAGAAGAGGAGGCTCAGGGGAGACCTTATCACTCTCCACAACTCCCTGAAGGGAGGTTGTGGCAAGGGGGTGTTGGCCTCTTCTCCCATGTGACTAGTGATAGGACGAGAGGGAATGGCCATAAGGTGCACCAAGAGAAGTTCAGGTTCAATATTAGGAAAAATTCCATCTCAGAACAAGTGGTCAAGAGCTGGAATGGGCTGCCCAGGGAGGAGGTTGAGTCACCATCGCTGGAGGCATTCAGGAAACATTTAGATGTACTAAGGGACATGGTTAGTGGGGAAATATTGGTGGTAGTTGGATGGTTGGACTGGATGATCTGGGAGGTCTTTTCCAACCTTGGTGATTTTATGATTCCCTGAAATTGCATGGTATCCCATCACTTTATTTTCTAGAACAAGCTACTGAGCACATATAATACATAACTGCATTGATCAAATTCTCTGCTATGTGCAAACCACAGAAAGACATATTTGCTTTCATGTGATTATGTGAGTTTTGAAGAGTCTGATGTAAACAGAGATCAGAATACCTTTTGACTTTTACCTTAGCTTTACTGAAGTCACCAGATGTTCTTGACGCTTCATCTAGAGGTACAGCCCCATGTTCTTTTGCTTCTTTGAAGAGTTCAGCAACAATTTTACTTGGATTGTTAGAAGCCCCAGAAATTTGTAATCCTCTGTATTCTGAGTCACCTGAATAAAATCTTTAGAACAGTAACATTTATAAGCAACAATGCTTTAAAACGACTCTTCCCATTAGTGAAAGTAAGTCAATGAACAAATGCATTTTCAAAAACAGGGTGGAGCAATCTCAGGAAAAATAACAATTACTTTCACAATTGTTAAATGAGTTTTTTGTTTTTAAAATACCTTTGGTTTTCTTTGTCATCACTCATGCTTCTCTCTGGTTTTCTCAAACTTCTGAAAGAATCTATCTTAAGACTGTTGAGAAAAATGAAAGAACATACATGAAGATGACTGGCACATACTCGCCACATGTATCAGAGGTACTAAATTCTTCACATCCAACTTCTGAAACCACTTAGTTTTTTTTAAAACTAAGGAAGGACATATTTTTGTTTTTACCATTTTTTAAACAAGACAATTTTATTTCTAAGCCAGACAAAATGCTCCAGAAGATCCACCGTGATAAGTTTATCTTCTCATCATAGCTGTTTGTCCAAGGTACACAAAAGCTTAATACTGAATAAGCCTGAAGTGGAATTCTGCTGGCAGTCTCAGAGATAATAAAGGTAATATTACAAGCTGAACATCAATTGGAGAATCCCGTCTAGCAGTATTAACTTCACTTCAAATTCTTCCCACATTTTAGTTGATTTTGTTGCCTAGTGAAGCCACTGCTGCCACTTTCTTTGATGTCCCGGAATTCCTGTCTATGAGTATCCCAGAAACTACGTAGTAGTAGTTTTCACTTCTATCCTGCATGATCTTAGAAACATATTGAATGGCATTGTTGCAAAGGCTTTCCAAAGATTATTAAATGCCTGTTTAATTCTATCTTAGAACAAGGACCACTTGGTAAGCTACCAGAAGACAAACGAGGTTGTTAGTTTGCAATGTGCCAGGAAGAGCTGTACAGATGTACACCCTCATCCTGGAGTATTTCACAATAAAATTCATCAATGCAGGATCTGTGTAAGGCAGCCAAGCTCACAGGCAGGATAAGAACACACACACAACAGTCCGCTACACGGCAGTTTGCTAGTGCAGGCTTAAGCAGTGTTTCACCACAATACATTTCAAATCAAAATGTAGTGAAGCAGGACATCACTTTTTTAAGTACTGGTGTTAAAACAAGGTGATTCTACAGTTCCAAGAAGGCTCTGCTTTTTATTTTCTTCTCAGAAAAAAAAAAAACAAAAAAAAACAACAAACGTATTGTTACAAACTTAGGTCATGAACACTAAAAGCTCTTCTATGGTATTATTCTTCTATTCTTAATCTCTTCTGTTTTCTTCCTTTGACACACCCTGGGCTTTGTACTTTTATGCCAACTGTCCTAAATTTGGTGAAGGTGCTAGAAATTACATAACATAATGGCATTTGCTCCAGCAGGGCCCACAGACATCCTCTATATCTGCAACTGCGCAGACAAGTAGATGACTTCAAGAGAAGCATTATGTTTCCTTATAATTAACACTGCTCATTTAAAAGGAAACTGAAGTAAATATACACATATATACATATATCTCATTTTGGATACCATGCAAATAGCAGAACTGCAGCCATTTTCCACTTCAGATTCCAGCATGACTGCCAACAAAGAGCAAGTGCTTGCCAATAGCAGTCACGCTAAGTATTTGAGACACTGTATTGCAGCTTTTTCTTTACCTGGAACAGGAAGCTGTAACTTCATGACAGGTACTGGTAAATAGAGCTGTTTGTTTAATTTGTTTATAAAATCTGTTCTACATAACTGACCTTAGGCAGTTTTATCCAAGAAACCCAATTATTCTCCAATTTTCTCATCTAGTGCTAAATTCCTTCTTCCTAAGGATCTGCATTTGGAAATGCACTCAAGGTATAGTGCTGCTGACTAAGCTCTTTTTCTGCTATTTGACCTCTTTTGAAATGGAGATTCATGTTGGCAGCAGAGAAGGAAAGACAAGCCAAATACAATCCTTGTTATGGCATCATTGACAGTGATGATTTAAAGACTTCTTTAGAACAATTTAAAGAACAATTAATTAAGAACTGGCAAGGTTTCTTTATAAAAGTTTTAAAGCTATATTGAATCTTCAAATCCCACGTGAACTGCAAACACTACAGGACAGCAAAACCTGGCTTTATATCTACAGATACGTCTTCTATCCACTCTGCACCACCAAAGAACTTAACCACAAAGTCATCCTAATTTCTCTCACCTCCTATGAACCCACTACTCGTTTATCTGGCTAGTTACTTAAGTAATACTGACCTAAACAGAAGACTCAGAGCAGCTCTCATCAAGTTTCACACAAACTACTGATTTGCTGAATTCTGAAGGAAAGAACTGCAGTATTTTTCTGACACAGCAATTACCTGAATTCTATCTCTGCGGGAAAAAAAAAAAAAAACAGGCAACACTGCATTTCACTTGGAGCATCTTAATCTTATCTTAGGTGAAGTGAGTTTAAAGAACTTTGGAATAGCATATAACACAACAGTTCCCAAATAAGCATGACTAAAAAAGCATTCTAAGACGTGGACTATGCAGTATTACAGGGATTCTGAACTTTTGACTATGAACTGCTGTAGAGCATTGTCTATACAAAAAGAAGACGAAGTAACAACGACAACATTATTTTGGTTAATAATACAGCACCTATTTGACACGTTTGAAGTACAAAGTGTCCCTTACCCCTTTGAGTTGCTCATCTTTGTTGTCGTTGATTTGTCAGGACGCAATGACTGCCTTTTAGCTTCATCTTCATATAACTCTGCCAAGGCCAACTGTTGAAAACAGTACTCTTTTTAGAGGTCTAGAGGTACATACGGAACAGAAATAAGACACACTAATGCTAAATGTGCACATCTTCACAAAATTAGAGACATCAACATAAGAACTCTCAATTAATTCTCTAAATTCAGCTTCGTTTCTATTTTATGAAAAAAAAAGCAAGAGATACTCAATATGCTCATGCCAGAGTGATGCGATACTTGTACTCCGCATGCACTTAGTCCACACAGTCTCATTAACTACCTTCAGCCTACATTAAAGCTTCAGAATACAAACACCTAAATATGTTACACATAACCTCTTCAATGCTAATAAACGGAAATAAAGTTAAGAATCCCTCTGATAAAACTGGGAAGCAAATAAATTTTACAACCATATGACACAAATGGGAAAAAAAATGCAACTGAAGCACGTACTGGGATTAAGACAGAAACTCAGCCTGACTGGCTTGATTTCCAAATATCATTGCAAATATATATATTCTTATTATTTCTAATAAGAAACTTCTCCCCACGGGCTGCCATATCAATGGGAATGATATCAATGCCATATCAATGGAAAGTTCTTTTTCAGAAAACAGTGGGAGGCACATCCAACACACCATTTTTTAACAACTTACTTTTGCCCTGAATAACATTCTGTGTTGTTTATTAAGTTTTCCTTTATTTAATACGCGATATCAAGTGGCAGACGCAAAGACCACAAGCGGATGCTAAGGAGGAGCCAGGAAACGAGAGACTACCACGTAACTCCAGGTACGAGCCTGCACTCCGAGGCCCGGCCCTAAGGGGTACGGCCCCACCTGGAGCCCCGCGCTCCGCCCTGCCCCCTCACGGCCACCCCCGAGACAACGCTCCGCCCTGCTGAGACACCGGGACGCTCCTCCCCGCCCGCTCACCTGCAAATCTCGCGCGCTGGGCGGGCGGCCGCCGCCGCGGTGCTGCCGCTCCCTCCGAACACCCGGGCCGGCCGCCGACATTTCCCCTTCCTGCTGCGCGGGAGCCGCCTCGCCGTCCGCCATCTTCTGAGGGCGGCAACCTCTCCCGCGGGTCGCTTTGGGCGGGGCCAGCGCCGCGCGGCACTTCCGGTTGCCATGGCAACGGAGCGACCCCGCCCACCGGGCTGTTTCCATGGAGACGGATGGAGGCTCGCCGCCATCGGAGAGAGCCCGGGCGGCGGGCTTCGTGTCTGTGTGCCCGTCCGCGTCCTCTCCTCCTTGCAGAGGCAAAGCAAAGCTGCATGCATAAGCAAAACACATTAAGCTCTTCGTTCGCAACTTCCCGTTGGTGGGCAGACGTTTAGCTGTTTCCAGGAGAGCCCTGTTTGATCAGTGCTTCAACTCTTTACAAGGGTAGATAGCGGCAGGACCAGGGGAAATGGTTTTAAGTTGAGGGAGGGAAGATTTAGGTTGGATGT
>JAOWBP010002052.1:49177412-49241375 GCA_028571105.1 Tragopan temminckii | reverse complement strand
GACTATGTTAGGTGAGATGAATCCTCTCTCTGAGATGCTGGGACGATTCACAGACCCAACATGTGAAATGAGATCTGCCTACAAATCTTTTCAGGATCATTCACTGTGGCAGAATCCAATTTGCTTTTATTTGGAAAATGTGATGAACAAGATTACCTGCAAAAAAATTTTGCAAACCAGAAATCAGCTCTCCAGATGTCTCTGCTGGTTTCAGAGCAAGCTCTGCCTAAACTGGGAGGTAAGATTTCAATCAGTCTCTTATTCTACTCCTTGTACAACAAAAAGCATCAGCACAAACTGTTTGGTGTCATCTCAGAAGCATTTAGAAAACAAGATACTTACTTTCTCACGTCTCCCATGTATTTTTAGAGCTGAAATGCAATGTCAAGCTAAGATTTCCCAACAGCGTTGCAAAGAAGCAGCAGCAGGTGGTGCTGACACAACAGGCAGCAGGGACTGTAGGTTTGGCTTGAATGGCAACGGTTCATGTTTTTTCCCCCAACTGATACCATTACTACAGCATTTTCTAATTTTAAATATTATTTCTCTTGCTGCTGTGGGGGCTGAGAGCTGTAGCTGTGTACTGAGGCAATGCAGTACTGATTTCTGTACAGAACATACAGAAGAAATAGGCAATTTATAATATTTTGTTCCCCCACTAGTTCAAGGAAGCAGGATAGCAGTAAGTTATGTAGCAGTCATGGGAATTCTCAGAAGTTTTAACAAAATGCTGCCAGTGATCTGAAGGCCAGGTTGAGGTGGTTTCTTTCTCTTTGATATAGTGTGCACCTATAGGAATACCTCTCTGTTACCACTTACACGAAGAGACATGCTTGGAACTTGAATTAAATTATACAGCAAGCACTTAAAAAGGAATTTGTGGAGAAATAATTCTCTGCATAGAATACCACCCCTAACACTCTGAATCATTACCTTTGAATCATTATTCAAAGCAAAGCGTAAGGGCTCCTCTGAAACCAATGCCCACTATTTTATTATGTTGGCCCACAGTGTCAGAGGTGGTATGGCAGCAGAGGGGCAGTCTGACAAAATGATGTCTGACATGGAACTGCATATGAAGCAGAGATACGTAATTGAATTCCTCCATGCAGAAAAAATGGCATTCATTGATATTCATCGACACTTGCTGAACGTTTATGGAGACCAAACAGTGGATGTGAGCGCAGTGAGGGGGTGGGTGGTGCGTTTCAGCAGCAGTGACAATGACACGAAAGACAGGCCACATTCTGGATGGCCATGCACGGCTGTCACACCATGAAATGAAGAGCATCTCCATCAGCGCATATACTGGCAGATTATGACCAGGGAACTGTGTATGGAGCTGAATACCAGCTTCAATGTGTTGAAAATGAGGTAGCAACATGGAAATATCACAAAGTTTGTGCCAAGTGAGTCTCACGCTTGCTCACCCAGAAACAGAAAGAAAGAACTTTGTATGCGAGTTTGTCAGGACCTACTGAACCAACATGAGGCTGAAAGTGACAGTTTCCTGGATTACATCATTACCGATGACAAGATGTTGTGTCACGTCAGAGTCAAAATGGCAGTCCATAGAGCGGTGGCATATGAATTCACCATCAAAGAAAAAGTTGAAGATACAGCTCTCAGCAGGTGAAGTGATATGTACAGACTTTTGGGATAGGAAAGACATGATCCTTCTATATTTCCTGGATCCTGGACAAATCACCAACTCTGACCACTGTATTGCAATACTGACTAAATTGAAGGCTTGAACTTCCAGAGTCAGGCCAGAGAAGAGGACAACATTCCTCTTGGATCACAGTAACACCGGGCCCCTACACTGATCTTGGCTGAACTGTTCTATCATACCCACCCTACAGTTCTGATTTTGTGCCTTTTGACTTCCGTCTGTTAAGGCTGATGAAAGATGGGCTGCATGCACAACGTTTTCCCAGCAACAATGTTGTCACCACAGCTGTGAAATTGTGCATCACTTCCGCTGGTGTGGATTTTTATGAGCACAAGCAGACTCTTGTTCATTGCTGGCAAAAGTACATAGCTAATGGTGGTGCCTATGTTGAAAAATAATGTTTTGTAGCTGAGAATTTTCTCTATCAAATCTTGTTATTGTGCACTTTGTATCTGTTGTGGTTTCCATGGAATTAAATAGGAAGCATTACTTTCAGAGCACTCTAGGTGTATTTCCTGCAAAATGCTCTTAATGCAAGAATCTCAGTTACCCAATTGTGGAAAGCACTGTATGTCCTTGAGTCTTTTTTCCTCTCTGTCAGTATACAACTCCACCATGGGTTAAGGTAAGATGTTTGTTAGGGAATATCACTTTGAAGTACAAGCAACACATCACAAGGAATTTAGTCCCAGGCAATACTAATTTTTTCTTTAATTTGCTTGAGATAATTGCTATGGATGAATTTGTTGAATTTCTATCACTAATAAGTAGAGTTATACACAGTTCTCATGCTACTCTCACATTATTTGCATTGAGTATTAGAAAATTTGATTAAGCCTCAAGTTCTTTCGGAAACAACAGAAATTTTATCTTTTTTTTTTTAAATAAATTTTTTGTTGTAGAGTAACTCAAAGAGACATGCCTAGAAATAAACTATTTCAGCTGTATCCTAGTCTTCTAGGGATACCTTTTCCTTTTGAGTTTTTTTATTTTGTTATATTACATATTGTGTCTTGGAATACAGATAGAACTGATCTTTCTTCTAATGGGTGACATTAGAGCGCACCAGGGAACACGAGCATTACTTCATCCACATCCACTTAAACTTCTGCCCTTCCCCTCAGCACAAGGTCTAGAATGTCATCTATAGGCACCCTGTCCTTGCAACCTTTCCTTTCATTTCTACATGTTGTGTTTCTCATCTTTGGCAGTTCTTTAATCTTCCCTCACTACTGAATCAGTAAGTGGAAACAGCGAGGAGGGAAAGAAGAATTAAAGGAGATGAATAACAAGAGACAGCTGCTGACTGCTACTCTTATAGCTCGGACAGTATCTTCTAGGCACTTACAGACAAATGACAGAAACCCACAGTCTACAAATCTCCCTCCCATTAATCTGCATTAGTAGGGCAACCCACAGTGGGGTCAGAGAACCTGTCACACCTTGCAAGATGGGAGATGATGAACACCACCTGGCTTGTTACAGGATATGTGAACTTTGGAAAAGGACATCACCTAAACATTTCCATAAAGAAAGATTCCTGGAAAAATCAATCTCTCCTGTGAGCCTTTGAAGTGTTCTGTACGAAACAAAAGTATGGGATTGCCAAGAAAGTTCACTTGGTAAGGCATAAACTGGTGGATTCATGCTTTCAGATTTCTGCAAATCTGAGCAGCAGGGAGTCAACTGCAGCTTACTTTTTGAATTAAATTGCATCTCTTTCTAATAGCAGTTTTGGCCCTTTCTCAAATAAGGATGAAAAATCAAGATCTTGAAAAGCGCTCCTGAACAAAATTAGAAATCCTTTGTTTTTCATGATTTTTGGTTGGTTAGTTTGGAGAGCTTGAAGTGGCTTGAAATTTGGCATAAGTCATTTAGAAAAGGAAAGTTGGAATCTCCCCAGTCAATAATGATGCTATTGGATATTCTGACAGGCTCAAAATGTTGAGCACTTGATTTGTTTGTTTATTGGTCGGTTGGGTTTTTTGTTGTTGTTGTTCTTTTGTTTTTCCCCCAGAATGTTTCCAGGAACAAATATTTGCTGAAATCAAAGCCCTTTCTTCACTAGCACGGCAGTTTTGACAATCTAGGACTTTATCGTAAAAAAATCACCTGAGTGAGAAATATCTGCCCAACTGTATTTATAGCAAGGTTGGATTGGCCAATTCTGCAGTTCTGCTTCCTTGTTCTTCTTCCCCTCAGATAACTGTGAAAATACTCTTGAGGTGCACTGCATTCACCTAGAAGTCCACCTCTGAGTGAGGACTGTCTGCTTATGTGTCATGTTGTAGCACTACATTTCAGTTCATCCAATAAGAAATTATATTCTTGTCAAATAAATCTTAATAACTAGTGGTTTACACGGTAAAAAACTATGGTAAAAATGG
Organism: Tragopan temminckii; assembly: GCA_028571105.1. Classification (NCBI taxonomy): domain Eukaryota; kingdom Metazoa; phylum Chordata; class Aves; order Galliformes; family Phasianidae; genus Tragopan; species Tragopan temminckii. Next base: position 49,237,316 of record JAOWBP010002052.1, on the reverse strand, counting down.
CCCTAAGCTGGGAGATGTGTCAAGCTGGACATCCTCTCATGCACCACTTAGCCCAGAAGAGCTGCTGCCTTCTACAGGTCTGGCTAGAAGCATTAGCATTAACAATTGACTATTGAAAGACTTTCTGAAAAATCAGCTTGTGTTTTTGTTCCAATTAGTCATCGAGGAGTTATTTAGGTCAGCCTGCCTTCCAAAAACAGATTTGGAGGAGTTCCCCCTAATGTCTTTACACGGACTTTGATTCCCCTCTCTGACTTGTTTTGCACTTGTGTGAAAAGAACTTTATAACAGAGATCCTAAACACTCCTAATTTTCTCAGTGCCTTATACGGTGCTACATTTTGAGACACCAGCCCAGGGAAAGCGTTCCCTGAACAGATATACAGGTAATGCAGATGTGATGGAGCCAAACTCTCTGAAAGGACTCTTTCTCATGAAATATTTTACATAGTCCAAATCTTATGTGTGGCTGTGCAAGTAGTGGCCACAGGGCATTTTTTGCCTTCTTTGAAAACACTTGCTATGACATGGTATAGCTTCTTATTCTCTTTGAGTTTCATTCTATTTGTGCACAATTAGAAACTGTTGATTTATTAAGCAGTGCTTTTATGTACGCCTGTACTTATGGCTGTGGAATTTCACTGAATGTGGCTAGCTTAGTTACTTCACCAAGGAACTGACAGTGGCCCAGGAATGAAAGACATCAGCAAGCTGCAGCACCATTAGACACAGGACTAGCAGAGCCAGAGCAAGTCCTGAGGGTGAGCAGTGTCAGGATGCCACTTCCAGGTGGGAAGCAATAACAAGACAGAGAGCTTTGATCAACAGAGATTTCTTCTGCAGTCACTCCACTGGCACAGCATGTCTGTGAAGCAATTAGCTGTTGCATTTGTATTAAGAAATAGATGAAACAATTTTTGTCAGGAAAAACATGCTGAATTACCCAGCAGAATATTGCTGTATTCAGTAATTCAAAATGAGTATGCTGTTGGCCATCAAGGGGCCTTTCTGTGTTTTTCCTACTAGCAATGACATGAAACTCAATTTTCCATGTCTAAATATCCCCTGAATTTTCAAATCTCCTCCACTCTCTTTGAATGTAATATTGGGTTGCATGGTTGAACTTCTGGATCATTGTACTTCACCAGAAGGTGCTTTTGATGCTAGGTGAGGAGACCACTATGTCGAATTTGTGTCAGAGTGTAGAGGTTCAACTGCGTGAAAAGTTTATGCAAATTTAAGGTGAAGCACAGATTTCAGGATTCTGGATTGTGATCTGCGACTTGCTGAGTTACTGCTCATTAGCCATTGTTGATAAACATTTGTGCATGGTCTTAGCGTGTAACAAAATATAGGTATCGTGACTTAGAAATCACAGAATCACAGCATCACAGAATGGCCTGGGTTGGAAGGGACCTCGAAGATCATGAATCTCCAGCCCCCCTGCCACATGCAGGGCCACCAACCTCCCCATTTAATACCAGACCAAAACCCATCTTTATCTGAATATTGTAAACTGATAAAGTGTTCAAGTAAGAAAGCTGAAAATTTTGATTTAGTTTAAAGTACTTTAGAAGGGATTAAACATAAGAGTATTGCAAGAGGCACAGTGTGACAGCCATGATTCAATCATCGGAATAATTTTCCTGGTAGCATTTCCAAAGCTGTTTCACACGTAGACAAACCTCATAGGTTTGTACAAGTTAGATATTCTGCTATAATTACTGTATTCTTTTGGATATGATTGATGGGGAAGTTTTCTAGAAATTGACCGCACAATTGAAATTCAAAATCTGAGCTCCGTGAATGTTGGAAAGTTGAGATTTACAAGCAAACTTTATTTCTTTGTGATTTGCTTTACCAAAGTTATTTGTTACTCCAGTATCTAATGAACTTAACACCCCTGAGAAAAGTCAGCACATCTGTCTGCCCTGCATTAGGAATGAACTTCATGACACAGGGAGAATGACTTTTTTCCAAAGTTATTTAAGTATCTATGGGCACAACAAAATGGCTAATGGGATTTAGTGTCTAATTACTTTAAAGATTCTGTCCGTAAGTGATTTGCTTAGGATTACAGAGTGAACCTGTGATGGAGACTTAAACTGAAGTTTTAGGTTAGGTCCCTTTGAAAAAGTCCAGTTCCAGAAGCACATACTAATATTTGCCAATTTTTGCAATGAATTTATTTCCATCAACTTCTGACATACTATAGATTCTCTTTTGTTTTGCTTTGTTTTCCAACTTTGCTAAAACTGAAGATGAAACAACTTCCTGTTATTACAAACCACCTCACTGCATCTTAGAAACTGAGATCAAATATAATATTTCTAATTTTATTAATTTTCTGAATATACATTTAACCCATTTGCTCTTTGAGCAACCGTGGGATGAAGTCAGTATCAAGTAGTGGTCAGAATTTTAAATACATTTTAGGTATAGCCTAGAGACTTGGTCCCTGCTGACATTTAAAAATTTTTGCTCTTCTATTAACTGTATGCACTATGGGTCAGTTAAAAATTAAGGCAGAATGGAAATACATTACTTTTTTCTTTGTGGTTTAAGAAAATGAAAATGAATCTGGAATTGAATGTTTGTTGTGTGTTTGGTTTTTGTGTGTGTGTGTGTTTTTTTAACAAACCAGTGTAAAAGGGCTGAATAGATTAAACTGTCAGATTCTAGTTATTACACATCTTCCTGTGTGAAGCATGAAAACTGGAAGCACAGGCTGTGCATATTATGTTAATACTATTTACTCTACTTGGTATCCATGACGTTGTATCCTGGTGAGTCTAAGCTACAACAGAATTATTCCTTACAGAAAAAAAAGAGTAATAAGGTTAACGAAACTGCATCTTGGCACTATAGCTAAGTAAAACACAACTCTCACTGGAGTGCTGAACAGTATTTGAGGTATTCATGAGCTATTCTGCAGATGCTATGGTTCACATTAGCATGTATAACACCGAATCATCTTGTCAAAGAACCCTTTTCTGTTCTACAGTATAACAAGGCGTTGATTGTGATTGTTGGATTATAGGGTCTGTCTGCTGAGACTTGTGCAAGATGTTAAAATGACACAAAAAGCTCTGTTTGTAACTTGAACTCAGAGTGCACATTCTGTAACATACTTTGTCCCAAGAATATAAGTGAAGGCCAAACATTTAGAAATGACTTTTTGTTTCATCGTGCTTTACTATTCTGGAGTTTCCTACATGCTGTTTCAGTTTCACAGAAGACAAACTTTTCAGTTCTACCAAAGAGACATTAAAATACTTTACAGAAAATCTGTTGATTTCCTCCAGAGTAAAGTCTATTTTGTCATTTTGAACACTGTGTGATTATCTGAGAGTAAGCAACTTCCTTTCAGGAAAAGATGAGACAAAGTTAATGAATATTTTTGTCTGCTGTACATTGCATTGACTTCAACGTAGTAAGCACTAAAACACTACTGGATATTGAATAACGTTTTTTTTTTTTTAATGTTATATAGTACAGATCTACATCTGATACTGCAGGATTTAGTGTCTAGCCTCCCATCCCACTTAATGCTGTTATCAACTGTTTTTCCTTTGGAAATGCTTACCATTTATTAGAGTCACTAGAAGAGTATTTTAGCATTAGTTTAGCAATACAACATACATGCAAACAGTGATACATAAGCACAGGCGAAACTCATGCTCTGGTCTCAGCACTGCAGTGCCATGCAAAAGTATTTGGTGATTTCAAGCATGTAGCAAGAAGGATCTTCTTCATATTTTTTTTTCAGGTTTAGATCCAGGAGTTCCAACATTGCAAAGACAGGTGAGCCACCGTGGTGCCAATGTGTCTGTCAAGTCCACTTGCAGCTCTATGGGAGAGTTACATGCCAATAGGTCTTTTACTCCTATGAGTATCAAAAAGCATTAGGCATGCATGCATGTGTAGCATGAGCAGATCACCACCACCGAGCCCTGCCACCAGGAAGTGCATCCCAAGGAATGTCAGAGTTTGCAACTTCCAGTTGCTAGCTAGCACTGCTCCCATCCTACTAGGCCAGTGTCTGCAGCTCTCAGACCAAGGCTTTGGCAGAGATGGCTTCAGCAAGACTGAACAGGAGCAGCAATGGCTTTTCTTGTTCCTGGCTAGATTTTTCTGACTGTGGAAATACCAACACTTACAAAGAAAGTTTGTTTTCTGACTTGGAACAAAGCACGGTAGTGTTCTGGAAAGAGGAAAGTGGTGAGAAAGAAAAAAGGTCATTTCAGAAAAATTGAACCATTTCCATTGCTTTTTTTTCTTTTTTCTTTTTCCTCCAAAATAAGGCAGAGCAAACATTTTCCTCTCTCTGAGATTCCAGTCAACTGGGCAGTTGAGACTGCTACTTATTGCCTGCAGAGTCTTTGACTGGTGTGGCTTACTGTGAGAATTCCAGGTAGGTCAACATATTGGCCGAGAAATGTGCAAAAATACAGAGAAAAGTTAAAATAATAGTAAAAAATTACTGAGTGTGAACAGGAAGCAGGGAAAGGTGAGGAAGTACTCTTATGACTTTAAACGGGTCATTGTGTTCCTAAGAGATGCCCAAAAGTTCAAGAAATTAATCAGACAACAGCAGAACTCATGCTTATTTCTGCAAATAACATATTTGATGCCAAAGCTATTTCTGAAATAAGTTAGGAAATAGAGTACATTAACAGTTTTCTTAGCCTCAGTGTGCATCTGGTAGGTTGTATTATGGTACAATTTGGAGGTGAATATTTCTGCTGAAAGAAAGTTGAATTTTCTGAGCCATTGGTCACAGACATCAAATGATCTAAAAGGAAAGTGAAATGATGGCTCCAATGTAATGCACAAGAAACCAATTTAAAAGAAAAATAAAACATTATTTTGAGAAAATTCTACAATAGATTTGTTTTATTAAGGCAAACATTACCTGAGTTATTTGTTTGCATTCAGTGTTGTGAAATCACAGAATCACAGAATGGCCAGGGTTGGAAGAGACCACAAGGATCATGAATCTCCAACCCCCCTGCCACGTGCAGGGCCACCAACCTCCCCATTTAATACTAGACCAGTTAATACTAGACCAGGCTGCCCAGGGCCCCATCCAATCTGGCCTTGAACGCCTCTAGGGACTGGGCATCCACAACCTCTCTGGGCAGCCTGTTCCAGCACCTCACCACTCTCTCTGTAAAGAGAAATGCAGTTAATTAATTTGTACATGATACATTAGTATTTCTGGTCAGACCAGCCCAGTCTATTTTTAATAGGCTTGGCTGATCAAAATGTACAACTGTAATAAATTCAGGGACGGGAGGAAATTACCAAGTTCACAGCATGTTTTACCACGTGGAAATTTGGACAGAACATTCACAGAATCTAAAATACAAATAGTCTTTATTAACAATAAAACTAAGCTACTTCAGATTTAGCAACAAATACGACAAAGTTAGGGCTAAATGAGTGTAACATATGGAAAGGAGAAAAAAACCTTTAATTAAAAAGAGCATAGATCATAGGATACTACATTTATTGAAAGGCATGGATCCATAAAGAAGTTTAGGTGACTACCTCATGGGAAATCAGGGAGGGAAAGAAACCTTTGGGGACACCACAGCTACTTTTGTACCTCTATCGCTTAGTGATGAATATACTTAAATTACATTTAGTTGATTTTTGCCATTTCACTCTACAATTTCATTTGAACGAGTAGGAAGGAGTCCCAAAATTCACTTGGTAGGAAAGATATTTCTGCAGAAGAGGAGCATCTGAGAAAAAAATAAGAATATGCAATATATGTGTCACTTGAGTGGTTATGCTCTAATTAAAGGAATTAATCCTAGGCAAGCTTACATAAGAAAGGAAGAAACTGTGGAAGCTCAGTGTGTTTTTCTGCAATGCTGATTTTATTGGACATTTATGCCTTTGTCCAGACAACATACGTGGGATGTAGAATACAAAATAAGTCTGGAAAAATGCTGTGCATCTGCCTCTCTTTTGTTCTGAGAAAATCACAAGTGTGGCTCCCACCAGACTTCAAAAGACCAATCTAAGTTGTTTAAAGATATGAAACCCTGGAATTGTTTAAATACTCTTGGGGTGTTAAAGTAAAATGTTTAAATCCAAAGAACAGGACCTTTCATAATTCACAATTATTGCACTATATGAACAGGCCTCCTTGAAGTGGCAGAGAATGTACAGGGAACAGGTCTCCCTTGAAAGAAGGCTTTTGCAAAAAGCTGGCATTTGTGTTAAAATTGCTCTTTAATTCAGACTGCACCGATCTGACAAGCCTCACATCACTCTGTAAGACATACCAACTGCTTATCAAGAAGGGAAAAATGTCAAAAAGTGGCATGATTTATTTGCCAGAAAGAGGGAAAAGGCACTCAACAGTACAACAGACCTGACCCGAGGCCCTTAAAATTTAACAAGAGAATTGTGTAAGTCCTGAGTAACTACACCTTCAGGAAATCATGGAGAAGAACAAGGTGCTTCATCAACCTCTCCTGACTATGCTGGTGCATCTGTGCTGTTTTGCTTATTGTTTTCTCTCTAATCTCCATCTGGTGCTAGTAGCAGCCAAATGCTGATTTCTCATTTGCTTTTCCCATTGAACAAAATGGGCAGTTTTACAGGCCCATATCCTCTTACTCTCAACAGCACCAGCAACAGTATTAAGAGTTCTCTGTACTGTAAGTGCTAGTTAAAAATCTTGCATCCACACACCAGTGCAATCAAAGTTTGAAGCAGTGTCACGCACGCGTGCTCCAGAAAGATACAGCTTGGTACTGTGGGCTATGGGGCTTGAGAAAGGGAAGGAATTGTGGGTTTTTCCATGTATGGGAGAAGGTTTTTAAACACAGAAGGACTCAGGATATTGCACAGGGATGTGAGGCTCTTCTTTTTGGAAGGAACTGATGAATAGAAAAATAATGGAGGAGGATTTTTTTCTTAAAATAGGAGAACTGGAATTATCTCTGAGACAGTGAGAATTGGTGGAGCTGAAGCAATAAATGGGTGCCAGAGAGAAAATCCAAAGTAATGCCAGATCTGTGTTGTCTGGGCTACATTCAAGAAAAAATCTACATCTGGATGATGTAGATTGGCTGACATCTTCTAAGCATCAAGGGATTTTGGATCTAATATCTTGCAAGCTCTCAGCAGCAGGCCCAAGTCCCTTAGCTGCCTTTAAAAATCCTAGCCACTGGAAATAAATGTTATTTTTGGAGAAGGATTGAAATATCCTACCTACACTGTAAATATTATAGCTTTAAAACCCCACAATGGAACATTTCAGGTGGTCCGGTCTTGTCAGCTACACTGGGTGGATTCCAGTTTGAGGCTTCCCGTAATGCTTTGTGTTGATGTAACTGTAGGTGTTAGGCCATGCAAATGCCTTTGGAGAAGAAAAGCCTGCAGTCTCACTTTTCTGTATATACATATGGTCCATAAATGTTTCATCTGAGAGTGCTTCGTCTAGCTGTCTTCCCTGTGTTTCCTTTGTGAAATGAGGTAGGCCTGAGGGATTTGTTCCATGAAGCACCAAATGAACCTTGCTGTTGTAAGTGATGATACTGTTATATATTACTTGGATTTATTTTGTGAGTATTATGGTTATTTATACTATGACTCAAATATTTGTTTTTAAAGCTATAATCAAGGTAGGACTAAACCTTGAAAATTTGTAAATATTCTATTTTACGAGCTTAAGGCTAAGTATGGTTATTTTTATTATATTTTAAAAAAAAATGGTGAAGAGAATAGATAACTCTTTTTTTCCTCTTATTGCCATAGACATTTATATTCATATTCACCAAAGGCAGCAAAGCCATAAAAGCCTATACAACAGCCCATTCTATGCTGTTCCAAGAATATGTCATGTGGCTACATACTGAACAGGGCTGTGTGCAATAGAGCAGACTTAGCTGAGATGACTGGAGAAAATGTTATCATTAGCTCAGCAGGCAATCAACATTAGGAGACAGAAAACACTTGGGGAAGCCAATATGATTAAATCACTACTTGCTAGTCACGACTTCATTACATTTTGTGTCCAAAAATATCAATGCAGTTATTGAAGACAGAACCAGCAAAGAGCGCAAGTGCCACAACTTTGAGGGAGAAGGAAGTATCAGACTTATCCCCTACTATTCCTCCAGACTAAGAGACAAAAAGCTTTGATTAAAGGAAATGATCTCATGAGATTTTTCTACGCAGCATTCAGTGTACATCATAGAAAATTCAGCAGTGGAAATGAAGCAAATGATCAAATAGGTATTGCTAGGAAGACTAATGTTTCAAAAGAATCCTCATGATTTCCGCAGTGAAGAGGAGGATCCTCAGTCTTTGATCATTAGAGCACTTTAACAATGAACACCATGGCTACATGGTGCCAGGCAGTGACTTGCAATGTGTCACTGCACATTACAGACTGTCTGGGCTGTTGTCTGGCCCTGCATGGTAAAATCCATGTAACACTGAACAATAACATAGGCATCAAACAACTCAGGCACTCAGGTTCCCATCACCCTCTATGAGAGACACTTCATTTTGAGTTATGGATATAGCAGGAGTTGCATGTAAACCTCTGTAGAAAAGAAGCCAAGTGGCACTGACCTTCTTGTATCTGGTAGTGCTTAACATTTGGCTTCACTAGAACATAGTTTTCCTGGAGAGATATCATTAAAACTGTCCAAAACAGACTAACAATGAATTAATGTGGGTACCAGCTGTCTAGAGTCTAACTTTACTTCTATGCTCTCTTTTGTTTAACATAACTCTTGCCCATACTGTACAATGCACTTCAGTTTTGTTGTCCAAGCCACATAAGTTGCTACCTTTATCCCATTTTAGTGTCCCATTTGTCACGTTAGGCACTGATGTTACTGTTGCTTGAAAACAATTAAAAAATAAATAAATAAAAGGACACATTCCTCACTGCAGTGTATGTATTATTTAAAATATTTGCACGTATTCCCAAGTACTGAATATTGTGCAGACAGGTGCTACAAAAACATCAATCTATGAACATTATCAGAACAAGAAGTATATACAGGTCATATAATGAAATTCAGAGAAAATGAACCAGACAATGCTTTAAAATGTATCCTTAACTGTAAAGGATGGGACTTTACATTCTCCCTACCTCCCTACATTAAAAAAGAACTGTACTGGTGCAAATGTAGTAGACACAAGAGATATATTGGTTGCTGTAGCCTGTTACAGAACAAGAAGATGTTTTCCTTAGCAATAAGAATGATGACAGAAGAGTATCCATTCTCTTCTCTTGCTTTCTTTTCAGTAAATTCTCATGTTTGCTGGCTTGCATGAAGGATCAAATGCCTAATATTTATCTTTGACTGATGTGAACAGATACAGAGTGAATAGATTTCACACTGATTCACCTCTAGGAAACTTTACAGGTACAACCAGAATTTAAACTTAGAAAGATTAATTATTTTAATTTATTTAGTGTACATATCCTGATTAACTCTATGGGACAACATTTGCATTAAATAATTGGCATGACATTTGAAATGATGATCATTGGTATCATCTACACTGATTTCATTCTCATACTGTTAGTTCACATGAATGCATTACAATGAATTTTTAAATTTTGCAATTGGAAAAGCGGTTAAGAAAGGATTCACACTGCCTCCTTAACTTAATACCTAAGAAATCAATATTTTTCAGGTACTAATTCCTTTCTGTATTCTTTTGTGGATTCTTTTTTTGTGAATATCCACACAGAATTTGTAAGTACCTGATTCTCATAGAACCTGCTTCTCATTTACAATGATACTCAAACACTCTTCTGTCAACCTGACAGAACTTTAAACCACGTACATTTTCTTCTCAAGATATAAGGAAAATCGACTTGTTTTTATCTGGACATAAAAAAAATATGCGTAGTAGTAGTAGTTGTTTTTTAATAGAGATAACAAATCTATTCTAAACTAAATAGATTTAGGGTTTTTTTAATCTAAAATGAGATTTTCTGTTTTAAAAAGTAGGTAAAAGGACAAATAGATGCAGTGTACAATTTTGGGTGCCGCAGTATAGGAAGACCACAAAACTAACTATTAGAGAGAGTCCAAAGGAGGGATGCAGAGATGGTGAAGAGTCCAGAGGACAAGATGTATGAGGAGAAGGTGAGCTCCCTGTGTTTGCTCAGCCCAGAGCAGAGAAGCTGAGGGGAGGCCTGATGGTGGCTGCAGCTCCTCACAGGGAGCAGAGGGGCAGCGCTGAGCTCTGCTCTGTGTGACAGCGACAGGGCCCGAGGGAACGGCATGGAGCTGTGTCAGGGGAGGGGCAGCTTGGGGGTTAGGGAAAGGGTCTGCACGAGAGGGCGGTGGGCATGGAGCAGGCTGCCCAGGGCAGTGGGCACGGCCCCGAGCTGCCAGAATTCAAGAATCATTTGGACAACGCTCTCAGACATAGGGTTTGATTTTTGAGTGGCCCTATGTGAAGCCTGGAGTTGGACTTGCTCCTTGTGTGTCCATTCCAACTTCGGAAATTCTATGATTCTGTGAAAAAAAATAAATCTATATTGCTGTCCTTGAGAGAAGAAAAACAATCTGATCTCTGCATGTCCCTTGGTTCTAACTTCTTTGATTTCCTTATGAACCTTAGAGAACTGTGTTGCAAGAAGCATGCTGCTTGTGTTTTTTAATGACCATAAAGCATTCTGAACAAAGCTGAGGTGTGCAGAGCATACATCCTTACTGTATGAAAAATACATTCAGAATTGTATAGGTAGCATGCCCTGAGATGCTACCTATGTTCTGAGATGTTCTGTTCCTTATGGGGTGAATAGTGCAAGGGCACTATTAATAAAAATTAATAAAAAGGACATATGTAGCACCAAACACTGCACAGAGCAAAAGGAAAATCACACTGAAATGTAATGCCACAAGTTCTCTGTAATACTCTTCTGTCAGGAAGAGTATTTTTCTCTTACATTCAACAGATGCAATGGCAGTCTGATGCACTAAAAGCACAGTGCGTGACTAAAGTTTAACTTCAGCGTATGTGTGATGCTGCCCAATGCTTTAATACCTCCAGTAAATTCATGCTTCAGTGTGAACCAGTAATCCCCATAATTCAATTTAACACGAGAAACCATGATTCCAGTTTTTCTGAAATATTTTCTATGGCTGAAAATACATGGAACATTTAAGAGCTTTGCATCATTACTGGTCTCATTACCATTCTTTCTGTAATGTGTTTGTATGTGGCTGAAAGACAGTGCTTTAATGACTTGCTGGGCAATGGATCGGATGGCAAACATGTAAAATACACTGGCCCCAAGCTAGTCCGTGAGAAATTTCTTAGAAACAGTCCTGTTTTTGTGGTATGAAGTATAGGTGAGTTTAATTTGAAAAGAAAGCTTTCCCACGAAAATCGGAGCCTCTAAAATCCTAAGGGAAATGATGAGATAAATTTCCTCTTTTCCTATGTGCTTCATCTTTCAAGCCAGCTTGGAGCAGACTCCCAGATTTGATAAATTCACATGGAGTCATCAGCCTCAGAGCCTCTCAGAAGAGTTTGAAATAGGATCTTTTGTTGATCTCATTCTGTTGTGTATGAAAGGGTGAAGCCATCAACAGCTCATGTGTGTTTCATGGGTTATGAATGTCTCTCACACTCTGTAGAGGTCATCAAAGTAAAGTCTTTCCAATACAAACTTTTTCTAAGAGTTTCAGGCCAATAGCTTCCTTTTCCTGAGGATGGACAACACTTGAAAATTACATCTCTTGTCCTGTCCAAACTTAGTTCACCTGCTTTTTTCAGGCTTTTATTCTGTGCATAGAGGGCAACTCTCATTGTTTTTGATTAATTTCATCAATCAGAGAGATTTGTAAGACTGTGTCAATGTACGTCCTGCATTACCAGGGGAAAAGATGGTTTCATTTTAATGACTTCATTAGATAGAAGACCACAGTGTTCTCCAGCTCTCTGCTCCCAGTAACACTTAATTTTCTTTTTAGCTCTAAAATTATGTTGTAACTCTTTATCAGATCTTTGAAGGGCGGTGTGTTAGTGCAAGAGGAAGCACAAACTAAATGCGTGCTCTTAGGGATAGTTTTCCTCTGTCTATTCATGGTGTCTTTTTGTTTACTAGTACTCAATGCTGTCAATGATATATATGTTGATATTATGATACGTACTTTTCTATGAGTCCATTAAATACTAGCTTTTTTGTTGTTGTTGTTGTTGTTGTTGTTGTTCCTGAAAAACATAGAAAATGCTATGGCTAGTGATTTTTGATGCTGTAAGTCATGTAACAGCAGCTTTCAGTGGTTCATCAAATATTATTTGAGAAACTAATAATGATAATAATTTTATACTCTAAAGTTACCTCATCTTTTCTTCTCCAAGATGTCACACCATGAACTGTGGGATATATTGTGTGACCATAAGGTGTTGTAAAAGCACCTTGGAAAAGCGCTGTTACATAGAGTGAATAATGGAGTAGATTCACTTAGTGAGAGCTTTTTGTCAGTGCTCTGGGAAAAAAGGGGGTATGCCTGCTGTGTTGCCCCACAGCTGATCCAGGCCTATGCAAGCAATCCTGATCCAGCTCATCACACAAGAAAGATCTGCATGCAGCTCTACAGACCTTCATGTCCTCCAGACTGCCAGTTCCTTACTCTACATCCTTCAGAGGCTTTTCTGAGATGTAGCTACCTCTAGTTTCACCTGTTTTATGCAGTCCTCACTGACTTTATTCTCTTGTCTCCAGCTTTTAGGTTGAGTGCCCTGTTTCACAGAATGAGAAAGGCCACCAGCCTCACTACAGCTAGTTGCAAGGTGGAAGTTCTGCTAGGCAAATGAGAATGCAGCAACTATACATAAAACATGGGACACAGGTACGCCTTCAAGAATCTGTCATCTTTTGAAGATTATGGCTAGAATAGTTCTCTGCCCCAAAGGTTCTTGTTGAGATCTTTGTGGCAAGAAAGGAAGTTGAGGACAGAGGACAATATGTCAAGGCACTGCTGAGGATGCTCTGATGGTTGAGAAAGCATAGCATTTGGTAAAATGTCACAATTCATTTGTGATCATGCAGAAAGTACCCTTTCTTCTCAAACTGTTCACAGACTCATGGGAGAATGCTTGCATGGAGTGTCAGACATTACTTGCGGTGGTAATAGTGCTTAGATTGGGTAGTGGCATTTCCAGGTTTTCAGATGAAATTTTAAATAACACAGCTGGTAGCATTTCTAGCATAAGTTGCAAAAACTATTCTGATAAACCAACTCATCTCTTCTTTCTACACAGGATAAATCAAATTCCCTTCAGCTTGCTGTTGAGTATTCAAGTCCACACTTCAAAAGCTGTGTTTCTGCCTAAGCAGTATAGATGTTAAAAACCTCCCAACTAATATATGGAACAGCTTCACCTTTCTGTCCTTGGCCACAATTTCCCTGTGCCATACCATGTGAGCTACCTTCCACCTTTCTTTCTCAAAGTAGCTACATGTCAGTGCCAGTGATTGTGTATCACTGAAATGCATTTTGACATCCTTTGATGACTGAGGAACTCTGGATATGCATTATTCAAAAAACAAAAAGAACCTTCCAAGACCTAGCATTTATCTGTTTGCCTTATCCCTCCAGAAAGGAGAGAGAACTCTAGAACAAAGAATCTCAGTGATACTGTCTGAGGTGTTGCATTTAGCAGGCAAAATTAACACAAAGCTAGACAGCACAAATTCACAAAGCATTCCTGTCACACAGTTTCAGCATTTTCTCTTGTTCTAGTCTTCAATATTTTGTCCATAGTGTAAATATATATATATATAAAATAAAATTTTATTTATATTTATATATACACATATATATTTTTTAATAAACTCCACTCTCATTGCTTTGGCTATGTTTAAATCCACTTAAAGTGGATACTGCCATGGCTGAGGCAATAGAACGCATTCAAATACAATGTGAGGAAGTTCAGTTTCAGGCCGTACTAGTCTTTTGCTGAGTGTGATTTGTAATACTGCCTGCAGAGTTATTCCTGACTGTCCAAAAGACTCTATCAGGGTGTGATGCTGTTACAAGCTTCTTTATACCTTTAGTGTGGTCTCAGAGGGACGGTCCTTCTTTTATACTCTCACAGACTTCCTGAGGAACTAATTTATCTTCACAGAGGCTTTCATAATTAAAAATCTGTCTACAAGCAGTTCTGGGTACAGATATATTCCTTCACATGGGGATTTTTGAAGAAGTCTGAAGAGTATATTTTTGTTACTCCTTTTTTTTATAAGCACTTATCCCGGTGACTAATTAATGTGATCTGAGAGTACACTGAAGCTGTTGTCTGAAGTCTTCTATTGCAGGCTGAGGTAAATGTTCTGATGAAGAGAGCAGGAATGAAGCACAAGAAGCCTAATTTGGGACAGCTGAAACTGTGCGAGACTGAGAAAATGCCTTGTGAGGTAAAAGTAGTTGGGGGGAAGGAAGCAGCCTCTGGAAAAAATGCAACTGAGCACCTTTCAGAAGGAACAAAAAATTGCAACTAAAGCTCCAAATGGGAGAAGAACAGGACCAGAGGCTAACAAGTTCAGACCTCTCTTGTCACTGAAGGCACAAAGCATTTACCTATCAGCAGAGAACAGTGAGCTGTCTGTACTTGAGAGTAGTTTGTGTACAGTTAGGCATGTTGGAAATGCCTATGATTATTACTTTCCACATGCAAGAACATCATTTTGACAATAGAACCCAGAAAATGAACCATAAAATATATTTGATGAAATGTTGAAATAAGTATTTCCCAAACTATATAAATTGCAAGTAGGCATGAAGGGGACCTGATTTTCTACATGACTGAGCATCCAGTTTTAGGAAACTACTAAGGAGTGTGCAGCTTTTGTTGGGTAACAGAGTCCTGTCAGAAGCCACTACCTTCAATAACACTGCAGTGAGCCTTATGGTTCATACGGCCTTGTAGATGAACCAGGATGTTACCATCTGCTAGGATTTTTTCTTTTCTTTCTGCCTTTTTTTTTTTTTTTTTTTTTTTTTTTTATGGATGGAACTCATGGTAACAATGATATATCAAGTTAGCTTTCACATCTAATACTGCTTCCTAATCAAAAGAGAGAAAGACTTTATCAAGGCCTTGTATAGAGACGAGACTTGCCAACAAAGCAGATAAACAGATGCTTTTATTGAAGTCCCAAGGCTACAGAAGGATTATCTTTCTACCTGAAGTCAGACACACTGAAATAGAAGTTTGTTAAATAAAACTTGAAGTGTAAACTAAAGACTGCTTTCACCTCCAAAACAGCCTAAGTGTAAAGTTAATTTAGCTCCATTCATTGTGGTCTGTAGTTTCTTAAGAGTTTATTAAATTAAAATTGGCTGGACACATTCAGCTGCAATGTTGCCAAATGGAACAAAAAATCCTATGTTGTACTCTCTTATCTGGTGAAATCACTGAGCTGAGGAAATGGTCCTCAGCTTATTCTGTCTCCCAAACTGCCTGGGAACTGAAAAAGAAAGTGCAAATCAGTCAATGCCAAAAACATAACAAAGACCCTTGTAACACTTGAGCGTAGATGATTTCAGTTCCTGTGCCTTGGAACACTCCTCTGCGTTGTTTAACTTACTAGGGGAGAGGTCTTTATGTGAGCATATTTTTTACAATTAATAAATGTGAGCGTTTAAGAGGGACTAGAGCTACATGTAACATCTAGAGTGAAATCTGGAATAGCATTTTCATTCCTGCATGACTAGTTAAATTGTTTAATATTGCCTCTGATTCCTAGATCTTAGGTTAAGGCTTTCTGGCAGTCCAAACAGATATAGGGGCTCTGTTAGCAAAGAAACTATCACATCTTATTAATGCATTTTTTAAGGAGTATTTATAGTGTTGATTATTAGATGATTGGACTTGCAAACAGGGATAGTTACTTCTTTCTCATAACAAAACTAGCCCATAGAGACACTGCAGGCAATTGTGTTGATTTTTTTTCACAGTGTTGGCTTCCATTATTTATCAAACAGATTGGATGATTATCTGCTTTAGAAAAGATGGAGGAGTATAAGAACGAACCTAACTTTTTGTATTAATATGTTTGGGGAAACAGGTAGAAATCTGAGAACAGCTAAAGGCGAGCTGTTGTGAATCTTCAAACAAAACAGTCATTTATCCATTAGATTTACAGCATTTCTACAGAAGTGTTCATATGTTACTTTAGTCTCAGGAGGGCTCTGATATCATTCCTTGCTAGCAGGAACATCATGCTGTGAATTACAAGTAAAAACATCATTAAAATGGAATATGAAACTACACAGTTCACACAGGGTTGTTGTACATATAACACACCTAGAAAAAGCCGAGAACTTGGTTATGAAAAGAGAGGTAGAAGATGCAATTATATTTAGATGTTTTAAATTGATGACCTACTTTTGTATAGAAATATACATATTCTTTTTCTGCACAGAAAGTTAAGACAGTTAAGCTTACTTGTGTATACTTAGCTGTGTGAAGTTATACTTTACTCATTCTTCATCAGCTTCAGCCCTCCGGACAAAGCAAGTGCTGTTTGTCCTTAAGCCGTTACTGGGGTATTCGCAACTACACTGCAAAGACAGACTGAAATTATCTTTACTATTACTCAAGATGTAACACAGGTATGAAAACAAGTTTCTATTTATAGCACGCATTATGTTTTTATCCTAGCCTTAGAATAATAGAATTTTCCAAGTTGGAAGGGATTGACAAAAATAATCAAGTTCAAATCCCAGATCTACATAAGACCATCCAAAATTCAAATCCTTTGTGTGGGAGTATTGTCTCAAACACTCCTTGAACTCCAGCAGCTCAGTGCTGTGACCAAGGCCTTGGGCAGCCTGCCCCACACACACCACCCTCTGATGAAGAATATTTCCCTAACCCCCAGCTGCCCCTCCTGACACAGCTCCATGTTACTTCCTCAAGCCCTGTCACTGTCACAGAGAGCAGAGCTCAGTGCTGCCCCTCCGCTCCCCTTGTGAGGAGCTTCAGGCCTCCATGAGGCCTCTGCTCAGCTCCTCAACTCTGGGCTGAACAAACCAAGGGACCTGAGCTGCTCCTCTTGGCCTTACCCAAGTCCAGGCCAAAAGTTCCATTAATTTCACTAGGGTCAATGCAGCAAGCAGTAGCTTGCTCATTTGCAAACTCTTACAAAAGCAAAATGGGAATGATTAAATCTGGTTCGATTCACTTCAGCTTATCCACTACCTTATCTTGTGGTAGAACTTGCTAGAGAAGATAAGAAACGTTCATTTTAATTAAAATAAACATGTCCACATAGCTAGAGGAACTGTATCATTTATCATTCTGAAAAGCTACCACTTCTGCTAGACTAGATTTATAAGTGCTCTAATCAGAAGCCCAAATAGCATTAGGTAATTATCCCTTTTTAAAAAAGTAGTTTGGAGAATCTATACTGAAATCACACCATTATAAAAGAATTCAGATAGGTCCGAATGCTCTGAGTTCTTTGATTTTGCAACAGGAAGGTGGGAGCTCTGGGATATGTCTAGTGAGATCTTGTGATCTGATTGTTCTAGGGGCTATCAGCTGGGACCCTCTCAGGGAATGCACTTTTCTGTCTTGTCCTTTGCAATGACCATTTCTGCCAACAGAATTCAGAAGAAAAATATCAGAGGAATATTAAAATCCTCAGTTCACTGCAGGCAATCTCTAGGGAGAAGTATTATGTTGCAGAACTAGAGTTTTGATAGCAAATGTGTGTATAATACGATGGTTTTGGCCATGGAGAGTAAACAAGCTAGGCCCAAACTCTTAGGTAGAGTAAGTCCATTGGTAACTTCGAATCATAGAATCATAGAACCATAAAGGTCAGAAAAGATCTCCATGATCATCCAGTCCAACCGTTTACCTACCACCAGTACTTCCCCACTAAACTGTGTTCCTTAGTACATCTAAATGTTTCCTGAACACCTTCAGGGATGGGGACTCCACCACCTCCCTGGGCAGCCCATTCCAGCTCCTGACCACTCTTTCCGAGAAGAAATTTTTCCTAATATCCCACCTGAACCTCCACTGGCACAACTTCAGGCCGTTACTTCTCATTCTATCACTATTATCCGGGTAAAGAGGCCAACCCACACTTCGTCACAATCTCCTTTCAGGGAGTTGTAGAGAGCATCTACTAAGCGAGTGATTCAATCACAGAAGGAGACCAGAATTTATGAGCATATGAGTAATTGCAGGTGGGACTGAAGCCTACAGTCAGAAAAAAGCGTGATATCTGTGTTGCTGCATACCAATGTAATGACAAAAACAATTCTGATCAGGGAAGTTATTTTTATTGACTAGACAAATCATGATCTACTGTTTCCATGTATTTTCTGTAAGCATACCATCAGCCGTCTAACCTGGATAGCAACAGGGGTAATTCAGGATGGACATAATGAGATGTGTTTAAAGTACATTCATAACCAGATTCAACAGATAAGACTTTTTGATTCTCCCAAGCTTCTGATAAAGCCAGTGACCAGCTGTGAAAGTTAATTATATTTTAGGTTATAAGTGGCTAGGGCTGGCGGAGAATCTTTAACCTCTGGTATATTTCTATCCCTTGGCAGCAACACAGAAGGTGGAAGGCTGAATTTCATTTCCCCCTGGTTTGATATATCCATAGTATGTCAGTGTGTTGGGACCTGTTTTTATGTTGCAGTGAGTTTCAGATTTGCTCGCCAAAATTTTGCTTCCATAATGAGGAATACAGATTCTTGTTGGTATTTTCATGTACATCTAGCCCAGATTAATCTCTGCTGCTTAACTAGTTTGCTGTTGCAGTAAACAATGAAGGATTTTATATATATATATATATTACTGGTGTGTCTCATGAGCTATTTCTTAAAGAGGGACTGCTTTTCTCATCAAAGACATCATTTACAATTTTTCCACTTTATTTCATTTTTCATTTCAGGTCTAATTATTCCTTTATTAATATTTCGGTGATGCTCTACAACAGTTAAGATGCTGCTAGTGTTTGTAGCCAAAAGTGTCCTATTTGGATATTACTGGATGAGATATTTGAAATTAAAATGGACATTTTGAGTGATCTGCTCCAATAGCAGTTATTACAATAAAATGATTTACTACAACCAGATGATGTAATTTCCTTTTCTCTGGACCTACGTGTATGCCTACTACAGCTTCCTGGAAATCACTCAATCATATCAAAACCAGAATTTTTTTTTTTTCTTCATGGAAGCTGTGTAAAAAATTCACTTAGGCCTTCATTATCTTAGTGGTATGCTGTGGTTTTGTTTCTTCATTTTTCCCATATATTGGCACTAGAATGATGAGTAGGAATGACTGGATCAGAAGTGGGTGCACCACAGTTATTCATTTCCTTCTGTACATGTATTTCATAGGCTATGATTTTTTTCTTTCCTCAAACTAATAATTTATCATCATACAGTAGAAAGTCGTAGTCTTTTTTTTCCATTTTCCTAACGTTCCTGGAAACAACTCAGTTTTTTGTAAAAGACAGTTAAATGTTTACAGATAGTAATTACAATATTGTGATATGAAATATACAAGCTAATTGAATTGAATGCCTGTAAATGAGAAATTTTAAGATATTCTGCTGCATGTGTCTTCATTTCAAATCAATTTAAACCTGTCTCCTATTATTTAGTTTAGGGAGGTATCAGCTGTGAGGCTTTACAGCTAGTAGGCTAGAAATGGTCAAAGGCAGAATAAGATCAGTGTGTGACCCTATATCCACTCCACTCTTTCTTTTCCTAATATCTAACCTGACCTCTCCACTGATGCAGCTTCAAGCCATTCCCTTAGGTCCATCCTGTAGGCTGCCACAAGGTCTCCTCTCAGCCTCCTCTGCTCTGGGCTGAACAAACCTAGGGACCTCAGCCTCTCCTCATACACATTGCCCTCTTGATCCTGCATCATCTCTGTAGCCCTCCTTTAGACGCTCTCAAAAGTTTTATGTTCTTCTTATATTGTGGTGCCCAAACCTGCATAGAGTGCTCAAGGTGAGGCTGCAGCAGCACAGAACAGAGCGGGACAATCCCTTCCCTCAGCCTGTCTGAGGGTCAGAGGATGATGCCTTTTGGAGGTGTCAGAGGATATGTGGGTACGGAAAGTAAGGGCAATGAGCTGAGAAGAAAGACTGTGGGGCTCATAGGAGTTATGTTTTCAGCATACCAGCACAAACACAGCACTGTGGGATGGGAGCTGCCTGTGCTTGCATGTGGACGTGGAGGGCTCCAGCGTCAGGGTCTTTCTTTAGAGGAGCACTTCTGTGTCTTTGATGAGACAAATGTTAGGCTTCTCATACACAGCCTGCAGATATGAAGTGTGCAAGCCTGCCGGACTGCCTGGAAAGCCCATTTTGTATATCTGAACATCTCCTAAGAGAGCATTTCAGCAGGTGGCACTGGCACGGCATCTGTCCCATGCTGTAGTTCTACCAGGAAGAATGGATACCTCTTGCCATGAGAGCTGCTTTTTAAGCAAATGGCCTGCTGCTGCTAAGGGGATGCTTCATGACTGTCAGCCTCAGACTGGGAAAGTAATTCATCTTCAGCCATAGATGAGGTTAATAAAAATCAGGGTTTGTAAGGGTGATAAATTGCTCATTAAAAAGTTGCACTGATAGTCTGCTCCTAATAAAACTTCAACATTTCTCTTCCACTGTGATGCTTTCATATAGGAGACTGATAAAATGATAACACTGCTTCTGGGAAAATTATCCTCTCACAGTAATTCAAATGCAACATTTCACCACACATACCTTCTAGTGTTTTTGTATGAGAAATGTTATTAGGCTGCGTATTTCCTGGGACTGATTTACTTTTGCCAATTTCCAGACCCTCGTTCTTCTCTGAGCACATCCCCAGCTGCATCCTGACTTATATGCTATTTAAAATATTTTCCCTTCGTGGATTTTTTTTTTTTTTTTCCCCCAAATACTTACAGTTCTTAATTTCCCAAGCCTCCTCCCTCTTTGTGCCCTTTCTGAGCCCTTTTCCCCATTAGCTTCCTCTCTTCCTTCCAGGAGACCGCATTCTGCCTCCTTCACATCTGCTTCATCGGAGTGCAAATCTTTCTTCAGCATCAATGAAGTTACATTCAAAGTGGCATCAAGAACTCTGCAGGTCTGCCCATCCTTGATTTTTACCTAGAAGCTTTAGCCAGTAAAGAATATGCTTGCAGACAAAGTGAACTCCAGCAATTTCAATCAATCTGCACTGGCTGTAGACCTAGAGCAGGTTTAGCCTGCACATCTGATTGCCTCAGTTTCTTAGTTATAAAGCAGAAATCCAGCACTTATCAATTATGTTGGGATAAATTTGTTTAAAATTGTGAGCTGACATAATACGTTAAGTAATTTGTACAGTTATGGGCACTTTCATCTCAAAGGTAGCTTTAGAAACAACTCTTACCTAAGTGAAAAACTGTAATGAAGGAAGTGTGTTGGGTGTTTCTGACACTTAAAGCCTGAAAAATATGTAAATGGATACCATTAATAACTTCTGGAACTGCTGTTTAATATGCTAACTCTGTAGCCATGTTTAGCGCTCATACATTTCCTTCCATACATTTCTTATTACCACATAATTCCACAGAGTTCTGCGTTTCAGAGTGAAAAGTCAAATAGTATAAAATAAAAACACTGTTAAGTATTCAGAAACATCTCTCTGTAAGTTGCACCTTTAGAGCAGGTTTCTTATAAATTTCATAAAAGAAATGATATTTTATTTAGTTCTCTGCTTCCTGCATTAAAAGAGGGAAGTAGAGGAGTCACCATAACAACTGTACTACCACCAAAAAAAGTAGCATTTTCTTAAAGCGATACATAAATCTGGCATGATAAACGTATATTTGAGGCTTAGTGTCAAAGATTGATGGCAATTACATCAGTGTTGCAACAATAAAAGGAAAGGAGGAAGCAAGCCAACATCGTTAGTCGCAATACTCCTGGGGCTGCAATTCTTCCTTATTTGCCTTTTCCTCACCTCATATGCACCTAGCCAGGCATATTCACTGATATTTCCCAAAGTACCACATGATACTTTTGCTTCTATTTTTTTCCTAGTGCAACACTTCAGAAAATGCTGCATGAAACTGACAAAGTGCAGCAGAGGACAAGAGCAGTTTCTTTTCAGGAAGAGCTGGATTTCTCGGGCTGATTGCCCACGCGGAAAAGCTGGCCCACCAACCCAGGCATTTTAGGCAAGTGAGTGATCTTAGAAGAGGTCAAGACCTGGAAAATGGGTAGGACTTGGAAGCAATCTTAACGTGTAATAGCACTACTGAGCTTCTTATTTTAGGATCTAAAGAGACACCTCATTACCTATACCAGTCCCTTTTTCCATTTATAAGGGAAGCAACATTTGTTGTAAACAAGAAAGCAATCATATCACAGCTGGAGTATTCCCTAGTTTATTCTTAAGCTAAAGTGAAGCTAGAAAGAATAATCACAACACATCAGTGTTGGTAAACAAAGCTAATTTACACATACTGACTCATTCCATACATCTAGTGAGCTGTCTTAATCTCTTGTGATGTTTTCAGTCACAAGATCATGCACATAGTAACAACAGACCTTTTTATCCTTCAAGTCTTCCATCTAGCCTCTTGAGGCAGATAATATCTCTTAGCTCATCGATGTGACAAGGAAAATGCTCTAATCAAACACTCTGGTGGACCATTATGGCACATAATAACAGGTGTTCTTGATGACTTTATCAGATATGCATCAGAACATTCCCTTTCAACAGAGGAACAAATTATTTCCGTTTAATGCAAAGCTTTGGGATATACTTTAGGAAGACTAGAATTTGGGAGACAAAATGGAGGGACAAAATTGTTATGTCTCCAGTGGCACATAATAACACCTTTTATAATACATGCTGTTTAAATTAAAATATTCTCGTCATTCATTTCCAGGGTTTCCAGAAGGGTTTCCATGGCCCAGTGTGGGAGCTGGGATCATACAAACAGCTGCAAATTCCATTAGGTCACTTGAGATCTGAAAGCTGCCCAGAGCTGTACCACTTCAGGGTGCGATTTTGTCAGGACTGGCAAGAAAAAATAAAGATCAGGTTGAGGAAGCTGATGTGCCAGCTCCCTTTGAAGGTAAGTCTGAGAGACTGCACTGAGCTGTGTGTGGCAGAACTGCTTCTATTTTCTGAAATAAATAGCTCTGCAGAGTGTTGGGCAGATTGTCTGTCTGATCTGTTTGTGAAGGTGGACTGATGGGTTTCCAGTGCCTCTGCAAATCCATCCCATGCATGAGTATGTGCAAACCTCCACTCATCATTTACATGTATATTTTTACATGCCGTAATTTTGCTTATAGATGAAAGAAACACAAGACAGAGTATGCTGTGCACACCCTAGATATGCAGAAGAGCACAAGTAATTTTATAAATCAGAGAAATTATGTCAGGTTGAAGCATGAACTAATGAAGACAGGGATATTATGCATTTGAAGGAAACAGTCCTTACCACTGTAAAGGATTTCTTAAAATGTGAATGTCTTGTCAACCTCTCTCCCTTTCCTCTCACAGTTTCTCACTTCATATTTTCCTATACAGGGAAACAGTGTATTAGGTCATTAACTTGCGATCTACTATGTTTTAGGAAGATCAATACACTCTTTCTTTGTTAGTACCTGTTCGTTTTCTCACAGAGTAGTTGAGACTGAGTGGGAACTCTGGAAATCATCTAATCCTACCCCTCTTATCCAGGCACAGCCGGTCAGAGTAGACTGCCCAAGCCTTTGTTGATTTGGGTTTCTGAGGATGGAAACTTCACAGCCTTTCCCTGGAAGGGGGTGGCAATATACATGCAATTTGCTGTCTTGTCTTCCTGCATAGAGTAGCTGTTCCTACATGTAGAATAGAAAGTGTTGGCCTTAAAAAAATTTTTAAAAATCCTCACATAAAAATGTTACGGGCAACTCTTCCTTGCAATTCTATAGTACGTGGATTGTTTGTGAAGAACGAAGGACAACCAGTTGCCAGTCAGTAGGCAGTAGTGTTCACACCACAGTCCAGGCCACTAGGAAGCACTACAGTGCTTCACTGTACATCACAGGAGACCACAGTGATGTTGCAGCAGTTCACCTGCTTTGAATTCTTGAGGCAAGGTGCAAATGGCACTTCATTTGTATGTTGCAAACCAAACACGCAGATGATTTCAATGAATCCCTAGAAGGCAGCTTAGATATCTTTTATAAAATTCATTTAATGGAAGATCTCATAAATAATTTCCGCACATGATGCAGTATCTACACATAATATATGCTGTCTGAGCAGATATGAGAATCCCGGGATCAAGCCAACCAGCTGTACAGCTGTGCAGGCGGTGACAAGGTTGGTGTCACAGAAAAAAATGCCAGCCACTACATTTAGTTAGCACTCCCAGGAGGTGGATTAATTCATAATTAGGCAGCCATCTTTTAATAATTTACTCACCTTTTCCTCTGAGCTGAGGTGCAACCATGATAACACGGGAAAGAAGAGAGATGGCTTCAGTGAGCACAAATGCAAATCTCAAACGGCTTAATTAAATAGGGAAGTTGTTATTCATTCCAGTCGTGAGGCAATATTCACACTGCAATAAAAACAATAAAAATAAGCCACTGTGTTCCAGAGGACAAGCTAGTCAAGAAAATGCACTCTATATATCACACGTTGACACTTTTGGAAGCATAAATTGGTTATGATTAACTCTAGAAGCGTTGCCTTGTCCTTTCCAAAACAGATGAGTGGATTTAGGAACTCATCCAGCAGAAAGGCAGCCAAGGGCTTTGCTACTGCCAACAAATGCTCTGTAAGTTCCTCCACTGTAAGACATCGGTCTTACACTCGACTTCACCTCCGACCTGCAAGGAGATCTCATGCTCCCTCTCCCTCCCTGTTGTTTGCATTACTTGCCAGATGCTTTCTGGGTTTGCTAGAGTTTGTTTGTTCATTTCTGAAATACAAAGGAGCGTCACTGAGAGATGAGATGCCCTGTTTAGCTGGCTTGCTGAGGCAGGCTGCGAGGCCTGCCCCACACATTGAGGCCTGCCCTGTGGCTGGGTGCTGCGGGCACAGTGAAGCCCACTCACGGGGACTTCTGAAACCAGACAACGCCTCAAAGAAGCCAGAACAGCTCTTCACAGGGAACTTGCCAATGAGCTTTTTATTTAACATTTTTTGTGATTAAGTGTGAGCAGCTAATAATACAGCTGAAGCTGAGAAACACAATACTCTGACTTCTTTAATCATGATTCTGGCAGGACATGAAGAAAAAACTCAGTTTGGCTCAGTCTCATATATTTCTCTCTTAAAATAAAGCTGTATTTCCAAACTCTGTACCAGCCTTGAGCACATATGGCGCTGCTTTGGAAGGACCCCTTCTCCAAGAAGACAGCATTTCAATGCCCTTTGCTTAGGTCTCTTGCCATCCCTGATGTGCATCTTCATATTTTTCCCGTTTCATTTATTTACTGCTAACACAACTAAATATGTTTCAGCATGTTTTTATCTCCTGCCAATTAATTGTCCTAACATAAAATAATATATGTTCCCAAATCCTAGTGTCTCCACTCTGGCATACTGTGTAAGAGGTGTAAGTTATTTTATTTCTGATAATGTGACCTTTTCTAGAGGAATAAATGCTCCAAAGATTCATGATTGCTACTCCCTCACGTTCTCCCAACTATGATTGCACTGCTTCAATTTTGTCTATAGCATTTTCTTTTCCAAGGTAAGGCCTTTGATACTCAATCCAATTTTTTTCATGACAGTTTGTGATTTGTCACCTTTCTGCTCATGAAAACATGGTCTCCAGGGTGTTTTTTCTGTGAGTTTTTAACATCTTCCCAAAATGGGTTCTAGTCTTAAAATAACAAAATGGTTGATTCAAAAGTTGCTCAAGTGTAGAAAATCTAAAATAATAGACTTTATAGGGGGAAACTTGTGTAAGGTGGAAAAGGAATATGACGTTAACAGTGCTTCCTTTGTAGTTTTCATCAGCATTCATGTTTCCTGAAAAATGCTACTGCTTTTAGTGCAGGAATTAACAATTTTCTGAAATCTCTGTGATAAATATGACTGACACTTGAGGAATATCTATTACCCAACCCAAAGGAACTATTTTTATCCTGAAATAGACCATGACATCAAAGCTCTATAGCTTCTAGTCATGGATTTATTTTTCACCTTCTCCTTGACAGACAGCAAATACAGCCTTACTACCAAGAGGAGTAGCCTTTTTTTGGTATGACAGATAAAGAATTTAATCATTTGCCTTGAGACTTTGTCAGACATTCCTTACCACTCTGTTGACAATGAAATGTCAAAAAGGTCCTCAGAACGCTAATTTTATTTTACTTATTTTCTTGGTCTCTAAGGAATGCCAATATAAATAGCTAATTGTTTTTAAATCTAAACATCAACTTAAGTAAATAAATTACCTGAGAGCAGAGTGATATTTCCAGAAATCCTTCAGGTCAGCATAAGTGGGAAAAGGAACAAGTCTGAAGGTAAGAGAACTTGCCAACTTTCTGATAGCAAAGGTCCAGTTATACTGTGTTTACTCCCTAATTTTTCCACTACAAAAAGACTGTCACTTCTCAAAAATGAATCAGACTCCCAGATCTTTTTATCAGGGCAGAGTGACATGAATGCTGTGTGTACAGCATACAGGGAGTATGGTCTATCTTTACTACGCATCACTCACCTCATTTGTATTCTGTTCCATCAATAAGCATAGCAAAATTGTTTGTAAAACAGTTCTGGATTAATGCCGCACAAGTGGTATATCTTAGTTCCTGGGACTGCTTTGCTGGCTGGCTGAGGTTTGCACTGGATCATGATCCCAGTACCAGATGTACTCTTCCCAGACTTTTTTATGTTTCCTTCTCCTTCTGTTACTGGAGATAAGGTGGAATTTGCCAGCTTCTTGAGCGTATGGATGTTCTACATCTGTATATTTGAAACTTTTGCAAAAAGTCAAAGTTCACAAATACTGAGCCCTGTATTCAGGCCGAGCTGTTTCCTGTTAGAAGAAAACATTTCACATGACCATGACTGAAGTCATCTGGGATAAAAAGCTTCATTGGGAGGGAGGGAGTGCTGTTTTAAGTGGCACCAAGTTGCTCCTTTGGGAGCACTGCTATCTGAGATAGTCTCAAAAGAGAACAGATCCCATTCATATGAGCTCTGGGCTCAGTTTCAGACACAAACCATAGTTTTAGACCAAACCAGACCACTGCAGTGGAATTTAGCCAGCTTCAGGAATAAAACTGGTTACAAAGGCAGACTAAGCATCATAACTCAGAACCTGTTTGAACATGTGCTACATTCCTTATGATTCTTTGCATCACAAAAGCAGGGTATAGGCAAAAGACTGTAGGCTGTTGCTTAGCCCAGCAGGTCCTGTGCTGGCAGGGGAACAACTGCAGCAACAGATGCTGGCAGCTACTGAGATCCCCTTGTACACAGGACTCTCACATGTGCAAACACAAAAATACCACATGTGGCTCAAGAAGCCCTTGAGTCAGAGATTGCTGGAGGCAGTGCAGGGGAAGTGCAGTGGGAGGAGTTGCTGCCTTCCCCTTCCCCTGTTCCTTCACTCCCCCAGGACAGCTTCTACTGGTGTAAATCTGTTAATGGGCTCAGTGGAGCTGCGGTCTCCCTTGGTGTATCTAGTCTTAATTATTGAAATACAAAGTATTTAATGCATAAATGCTTTGCAAAAAAAGCATCACTGATGTAGTGAAGGAGGTGTGACAGGGCCAACTGCTGTGCAATGCCCTTTCACACTATCTCTGTGGGGATTTGGGGGATTCTAAATCTCAGAGGTTGTTTCTCTGCCAGCCCTTCTTGGTGACCTCCTCCCCACAAGAAGGCAGCATGCGCTGCCGCCTGTTATCCATAGCTGCCAAGGAATACTGCTCCCAGGAAAAAGGACAGGACACATTTTCACACAATCCCTTCTTCCCAGCGAGCTACACACAAGGTCTGTTTGGCACGGTGAATTGTTACTTGAAGAAGGCTTGTGAAGGTAGACAAACACTGCTGTCATTTAAAGCTGACTAGAATTTCTGCAAATGACAGTAACAACTCCTTCTTTTTCATTTCACACGGAGAAGATGTTATTTAGCAGCTGGTAGAACTTGAGAAGCAAACCGGAAGGGGTATTTTGTACCACCTCACTTCAGTCCCCACATAAGGGAAGCAACAGCTCTTGAATAGTCTGGGTGTCTCTCTCCCACATGCCATAGTACTGTATGTACCAATAAAGAAAAGAAGCTTTTGGCCTAAAGCAGTCATCAGAATTACAGATGAAATGACAGTGTCTATCCATTCATTTCTAAGGAAAATGGATATTCATCAGAATAAACAGGCATTACATAAAAGTCATCGCATAGCCATTGTCTTCACTGTAAATGTTATATGAACAGTGAGCTAAATACTCAACACTATTATTTTTCTAAATAGTTTTAATTATTTTTTTTAATAATAACAGTTTAGAGATTAAAGTAAATTTCTGAGTAAGCGCAAAGATCTTTATTTTCAGTACAGCTGGAAATGGAGAAAGGAGATTAGCAATCTTGAAGTTTTCTTTGACTCTTTTCCTTCTTTGTCAGTCTGATCCAAATGGATGTTAGCTTTTCAGCTAACTTCAGTGCGTGCTGAGTCACATCTTCACTGACAACATCAGTGTCTTTTAACTAAGCTTTTTTTGTTGTGTTACTGCAACATCCAGATTTAGTCACCTATTAAACTGTGCAGATGGTGCCACCTTCCAGAAGTAGGGGTCTGCAGATGAATAGTGTTATGGAAGAGGATGGTGCTGCACCATTACTGTGGCAATCACGGAATCATAGGATGGCTTGGGTTGAAAAGGACCACAATGATCATCTTGTTTCAATCCCCCTGCTATGGGCAGAGTCACCAGCCACTAGACTAGGCTGCCCAGAGCCACATCCAGCCTGGCCTAGTATGCGTCCAGGGATGGGGCATCCACATCCTCTCTGGGCAACCTGTTCAGTGTGTCAATCATTTCATACTCATGGCTGTCACTGCTGGTACTTGAAAGCCCAGGGAAATGCCTCTGAGAATGAGGAATGAAACACTGCTGATAGCACAGCAAAAGGAAAAAGAGAAAATCCCAGAAGAGTTATGCCTAGAAATTCTTTCCTGAGACTGCAGCTGAAATGACTGCAGTGATTGGTAAAACAGACATTAATCATGCTAGCAGATTTCTCTTATTGAGAGTAATTAGCTACTCCGCTGGCTTCCATTCTACTCTGCAGCAGTGACTGGCTGGTAGAAAATTTTCATGGCAACCATATGAATGTACACATCCGTACACAGATCCTGACCAGATTATAAATTAGCTTTGCCATGGAAGATTTGATGCATTATGTCTGCTTTTAGAAAGAGAAGTGCTCAATACAAAGCCCCTTAGTGTGATATCTTCGTTTCTTGGATAGCAATGGAAGAATTTCCATTTATTTTTATGGAGCTAGGGTTTTGCCCTCAGTTTTATTTGCCTGTATTCTCTCTCCAGGGATTTTCAGGGCTTTTTGAACATCTGTCAGATTCAAGTGGCAGAAGGAAATGGGCTGGGTTTTTTTTGTGCAAATAACATATTTTTAATGGATTCCACTAAAACCTGAATCAACCTGACAGCAGATACACTTGGGTATCCACAAGCAAAATAAGGTCTAGCTCTAAGTTTGAAGTTTATCGGCAGCCCACCCATAAAGTGTGGAAAATACACAAGATTATGCTTCCTTCATACATTGATTTACTCATACATTACTTTACTGAGCTAATCGCTCAGTTTATTCCATACTAATTAAAATTTCTATGGTAAACCGCAACTGCAGAATTCATTTGATGCAGTTGTTTGGCAGATAGAATAACCATAGAAGCATAAAAAATAGGCAAGAAAGAGAATAGAAAGACAAATTTTTACTTTCTGGAGGGCACATTCACAAGGACTAATACTTCTTAAAAGCAAGAAGTAATTCTGTGTCCAGTTATCATTGAGAAGAGCCTGGCTCCATCTGCTTGAAACTTGCCCTTTAGATATTCATAAGCGTTGGTAAGATTCCCTGGTAAGATTCCCTGGGGACTCCCTCAGTCTTCAGGCTGACCAGCCCCAGCCTTCTCAACCTTTCCTCATATGGGAAGTGTTCCAGGCCCCTAATCCTCTTTGTCACCATCTGCTGGACTCTCTCTAGGAGATCCCTGTCTTTCTTGAACTGAGGAGCCCAGAGCTAGACACAGTACTCCAGATACGGCTTCACCAGGGCAGAGTAGATGGGGAGGATCACCTCCCTTGACCTGCTGGCCTCACTCTTCTTAATGCACCACAGAATCCCCTTGGCCTTCTTGGCCATGAAGGCACATTGCTGGCTCACATCTTCATACATTTTTTCTCATTCCTAGTTCTCAAACCTCCAGATGGGTTTATTTTTAAAACCATTTAATTTCAGCTCAAGTGTTCCTCTCCTAATTTTTTGATCTCCTGCTCCCTTGGGTTTTTTCTTTGAAGGAAAAGATAGATGAATAACAAATAATGAGGGAGTTTGTTTCATGTGCAAGAAAACACGGCTTTTGGCAGTGTCTGCTAGGGCTTCCACACATTTCTCTCTTACTTTTTCTACTGCTGCTGTTTAGATGCTGGTGGGAGCAATCCATGTACCTGGAGGAGGAGGTGCCTAAAATTGCAAACTACATCTTTAGTGGTTGTGCAAAAATTACAAGGATGATGGGTAACTGTATGGAGGTAGATCTTACTATAGAGTGCCAACAACACATAAAATACTGTCCCCAACTGCTGATGTATCAAAGAGTTTACAACTGAAGGCCTCAAATCCAAGGCAGTTCAAGTCCTGTTCCTTCTCTTGCAGTCATAGATACATATGTGTGAATCAGACAATAAAAGTCAAGTCTAGAGTCCTGCATAAGAACACTATTCAACACTGATGCCTGATAGGTAAATCAAATGGATAATGGAGTTCGTGTTAATTGGTGATTTCTTCTGGAAGGGCCAGCAGCTCATCAAGTGGAGGAAATAATCTGTGCTAGTGTTTTATACAAACTGTGCAGTGTCTGGGAATTCAATTTACTAGAATTGAGGAAAATTTGAATTAAGTGGCAATTTCATTAAATTCTTCTCTTTTTTGTTTACCTTAAGTGTATAAATAATTTGTATTTGCCATTTACAGGGGAAAATAAAGTAGTAAAACAATCTTTAGCTATTTCCTTGTGAAAAGCAAATATTGTGTAGCAAGCCTTGCCTTTTTCAATATTTGTAAAGCTTGGTAACATGGGGATTTATGTGTATGTGTTAGCGACACAGATACAATAAACTGTGCTATTTCTTAAACAACCCATGAACCCATTAGTTTCAGATTAGTTTCTTTCTGGGGTTTCTCAGAATCACAAGCAGGAACAATTGGTCCAGCATCTGAGATAACAGTTTCTGGCACAGTATTGTGCTGTGAGAGATGCCCAACCGAGCTCTGCACAAGCCTGTTGAAGTACCAGCCATGTTCAGCTGTGTTGCAGGACATTGGACCATGTGTGAAGAAGCAGCTCCCATTTCTATTGGGCTCATCTGGCTTTTCCAGCCTGGACTTATGGGGATGTTTGTTCATTTTATATCTCACTCTTCCTGGTCCTTGAATATTGTTCACTTTTTGTATACTGGCATAATTTATAACAATGACGGGAAATGTCTTGCTTTTCTTAGTCTGACCCCTGCTGCAGCATCAAGTTTGGGTCATTTAATGGAATTTAGTCAATGTATGCTTGAACTGTCTCAGCCTGGGAAGAACACCAAATGGTGGCTTCCTATTTCCACTGGTCATTAGGCTGTTTTCTAAAAGGTCAAATCACTATTATTGTCCCATCTCACATATTTGCAAAAGAGTGATGTTGTTTGCCATAGAACAATTGCACACACAACTTGGAGATGGGTGGCTCTTTCAGACATGTGGTTTAATATTATTGAGGGAACCTTCATTTGGAGAACCAATATCTTTTTTTTACATCAGCTGATTTGTTGGAAAAAAGCCTGATGTACTCAAAAAATAAAAAAGGTTTTGGTCATTCAAGGGCCCCAGTTTACAGCTCTCTGTTGGCTAACACTGTAGACTAGATTTCAGTTCGCTAATAGTAGCCTTTGGGTTCATACAATGAGAGCCTAACTTGCTCGTGCATAAACTTGTCCATAGGGAACAGACAATCCTAAAATCAGAGGAAGAATCATGGGAACAATGAATACTCAATCCTTGAAATTTCTCATGTGAAAATAGATAACAATATATTTTGTATTATTTTATGAGGAAGTGGTGGAGGACGGCTAAAACTCTAGGGCTTTATTAGTCATTCTGTATGCCGCAGTGCTGCTGATAGCAAGCCACATCTGCTGATAAAGCCATTTCTGGCTGTTTCCTCCCATAACTTTTTACTCTCCTTCATGCTCCCATGTAGGCATCTGTAATTAGTGGAGGCCTTCAGCAATAACCACCAGCCTCCCTTTTTCCCAGCTCTTTCAGTGATGGTATGAACTTAAGGACCTCAGATCAAGCAATGATGGAAATTTTTCCTGTCCATATAGTAAGTAGCAGGTAATGACTAGGCAGAGAGAAGTGAAGAGAGAGATCAGAGAAGATTAAAAAAACATTCAACAATAAAAAAATAGCTTGGGACTAGTGGGTCTGTGAGAAGAGCTGGGAGGACAGAAAGAGGTTGTTGGGTCAATGATAACCACATAGCACTGAGAAACTTCACAACCAATAAGCCACAGGCTGCGCTGAATGCCTCATTTATCACTGTGCAAAATGCTGATGTTAATTTCCAAGGAGTGAGTAATAAGAACAACTCCTACATGAGCACACACACCTACACAGGCATGCTTGAAAGGCACGAGCATCCTTTCCCCATGGCTGCCCTGTGGGTGCTTCTTTTTAACACACCATGTATCAGTCATGGCTGCTGTTGCTCAAACTCAAAGGCTTTTTTGCCTCTGGAGGCTTAAATGATGCAGTTCTTGGCCACACATAGGCTGCAATGTTAATACATCTTGATAGTAACGGATAAGCAACTTCCTGGACTGAAGAATAAAAGAGAAGCAATGACAGAACATAAAAACATAAATACATATGAAGCTCTGTGCTCCTGCTGCACTAGTATACCCTCATGTAAATTCTGCCTGGCCCAGGCTTTGGGAAGTGTGACAGAGGCTGAGGGAAATGCTCTACCTCTACACATCATCCCCTTTGAAATGCATTTCAAGAATGTAACAGTCTTCAGAGCTTGCAGAATTAGAAATGCACAGGGTTTAGAGCAATGAGGTTGCCAGATGCCAAACACTGATGGGAAAACTCACATTAACCTTGAGAGCAGCCGTGGGCTCTGTTACAGGAGCAGATGACTGCTAGTGTAGCAAGAAACACGCTCTGCTCTATTGATATGTCTTTCATGCGAAGTCAGTAACATTGGGATCAAATCCTAAAACTGATTTCACTGTTTTGGTCCAATATGCCCGGGTCACTGGCATTACAGCTACAGGGAATAAGACCATACTTCCTCTGAGGATTCTATCCGTCCTCTTAGTGGAATATACAATTTAATGCTACTAAGCAGTCCTGCGACTAGTAGAAGTCAAAAGCTTAGTGCTCACTGTTATCAGCCTTGTATTACTTAGCTTGTGGAAGTGACAATAGTTGCGACTTCTTGTACATGAGACGACCACTACTGCCTTGCTAGGTAGGGTTGCATTTTACAATCAAGTAAAAGAAAGTAAAGGAGGCTGCGTGTTAAAAGAGCATTAGCAGAGTTTTCCCACTCAATACTGACAGAACAGCTCTGAGAATACAAAAGACAATACAAGGCAAACATCTGTTCAAATAGATGAAGTTAGAGAACTGCCTGTTGTAGACCTGAAGTAATATTCCATCTACAAAACTCAACCACTGTGTTTCTCCTCACACTTTATACCCCATTCAGGTCTCCTTAGGATTATGTTTACCGAAAAGTTTTGCGTGTGTGATTTCTTTTCATAGCAACATAATTTGCAGTTCTGTGTAGCTTAATCACATTTTCCTCAGATTTCTATTGTCAGTACGAGACTGGAACAAATAAAAAGCCATCATTCAAAGGAATAACATACCTCCTTAACACAAGTTGACATAGGAAAGCAAGCGAGAGCTCAGACAATCCCAAACTTGCTCCATTAAGAGATGACATTTTTAACAATAGATCTGTCGGACCCCACTGGAAACAATGGGGTCTCATCACAGCAGGAATTAGTGTGTGCGACAGGTGATTATGTTCTGGAAATGTTCCAGTGCCAGCTGTGTTGCTTCACATTATTCGTAACCTCTGTAATTGCAGCTTTTCAAAACCATTTTTATTTGGAAAGCCAAGTATAGAAGGACAAAAAACCCTACTGCCATTTGTTCAGGGAAGAAAAAGATCAGCATATCAAAGACTGAACAGTAGTGCCCTGTTTTCTGAATTGCTGGCTTAGACTCTGGTACTCTAACAAAACTCCAAACCCTAATGTAATCACTGTTAACATGTTTCCCCCCTTTCCTCACCATCCAGTTACAGCCCCTGCTTACCAATGAAAGGACCTGCCAGCATCTGCTTAGTGCCTGTGAACAGAATTCCTACTGAAATGTCAAAGCTGTTGAAAAGCTGAGTCTGCTCACTAGGCTCCCTTGAACAGTACGTATGCTGTCTTCTGTGGATTGGAGGGCCAAACCAAGCAGGACTGAGACAAGCCATCTAAAGTTGCTCACAAACGGGCTCCATGTGCTTTTGAAAACAGTTCTACAATCAGGCTGGGCATAGGAGAAACACGGTTCACTGCTCTGGTCCCTACTTTTCCTCTGGGTAATCTTCTCCTCTACATTTGTCACACCCAGTCACAATTTGACCGAAAATGCCCACGTGGAGAGGACATTCATTTCCTCTGTTCTGTACAGAACCAACTTGTGGTTGCTACCTGAACAGTAATTCTTTCAAACCATTCATCTCACTTGCATTGACACTTCAGGAAAATTTAAGTCCTTGCGTTTCTTTCCTTAGGTCATAGCGGAATATAGATTTAGAAATTAGTGGGAGAAAAGTTACCCTGCCCCCCAAAATTACCAAAATTGCCTGCCCATTATGCAAGTGATGGATTACTAAGGCAGTAATGTGGGTAGTAAGATTCCTGGTGGAATAGATTATCGAGATATGAATCACCTTTTCTCCACTGCTGTGTATTCAAAGTAAGTACTTTTATATCTGACATCCACGAGCTCTGAAACCACCGGAGAAAAAATAATATCTGAAAAGAAATCATATGAGAAGGGAAGGAAGTTTAAAGAGCTTTCCTGGGATTTTTAGTTGCCAGGGTAACCATTTTACTCAGTAATCAATATGTTTGGCATGTTTCTATTGCTTTGTGACTGCTCCCACAGACAACATTGAGAGCTGCTTGGGGAAAACACTGGAAGTGAAGAAAACTACAAACTTTGAAAAAAGGTTTCAGATTTGAAAAAAAAGTAAATAACTTATAGTTATTTATAGTTATTTAACTGTATAGTTATTTCCCCAAATAGTTCAAGGCTGTACCAGAAGTAGTGTAGTAATCTTCTTTGATAGGTTTGCAGGATCATTTGGAGCACAAGAGCTTCAATACGATGCCTGCCAAGCTGAACAAAAGCTACAATTTAGCTGTTTCCCATGTTAAGTATATTGCACTGTGCCAATTGTTTTCCAGCAATCAGCACTACCTTTAAGTGAGCAACTCTGGAATTAAGAAAAAAAATGAAATAAATGTATCAAGCCCAATCTCAAGACACTTCAGCTAAGTAGGTGAGTAGAATTACTTATTTGAACTTGTTTTTAATAAAGCATTGTAAATACTAGGCAATGATCCAGGATACATTATTAAGAAATTGAAGAACATCCCCGTATCATGTACTGCTTTCTATCCAAGCCTTTCAGCATGTGTTTGTAAATGCAGGTAAGTGTTATTCGTGTTGTTCTAAACACAGACATACACTGGCAAGAGGTAGAACTCAGTGCTTTCACAGCAAAGCAGAACGTGACTTGTCACTACACTTATGACTTATTCTTTTGTTGGCATTTCCAATGCTTCTGTGTCTCCAGTTGTATGGAGCAGAAGGTGACGGATCCCCTCTTACTCACCTGCTCCTGCCCCATTTCTTTTCTTTCTTGGGCTGCAGCACCACAAGGGCTTCATCAGATGCCTGTGATAAAGCTGGCCTAGGTTAAGGAGGTTACATTACCTAAAGCCTTGTTTTTCGGGAGGAAAAAAGAAAGGGAACTTTAATACACATATCATTTTTTCAGAAGATCTTCCTACCCCTGCATTTTGAACAGTTCTTATACCTATGAGACGTCAAAATGCTACAGCTATTTATTCAGTTCAGACTATTTTTTCTTACAGCCTTTTTCAAACAGAGAATCTTCAAAAACTTCACAGCTCAAGATAGAATTAGAAACTTCTTTAAAGAGCTTGCTGCAGAGATGGCAAGACTGCAACAGAAGAGACACAAGGAGATATGTCAGAACAGAAACGGAAGACATTTTTTACTAAAATGAATGCTTATGGATGGGCATTTCCCGTAGCTACAAGGCAAAAAGCAAGAGGGAAGACAGAAAAATAGTTAACAACTGGACTGTGTTATTAATTTTATCCATTAGCATTTACTTGGTTCATAAGCATCATTTAATTCATTTATTGATGGTGAAGATTTTGTGATTTCTAGCTGCCCCCACATGAAAAATTTGCTATGCAAACAGTTCTTACTGGACTGATTTGAATTTTCTTTCTCTGAAAAATAATCAAATATCTCAGTGGTGAATTTTGTGCTCCTGAAAATTTAGGCTCCTGAAACAAGGCTTTCTACCTCACACCGATCAGGTCCTTGGAAATCAGCATGTGGTAAAGGCTGTTTTTCTCTTGGGAAGTGTGGCAAGGTATATGAGATACCCATGCCAAGTAGTTGCATCATCTGTGATAGTTATTTTTGCTGCATCTGCCATTATCTGTAATTGCTACTATTGTTGGTGTTTTCTACTGCAATTAATGATTCCTTTTGTGGCCACACAGGTGGGATCAAGAGCTCAGGTACCCACCATCTGAAGGAAAAGAAGCCCGTGGAGTGCATATCTGCTGTTCATGATAAAGAAAAGGGAAATGTATCTTGAAAATGAAGTCTTCTCACCTTTGTTCAGGAAAAAGGAGGGTTAGCTGTGAAGCTACAGACACTGCAATGTTCAGCACTCTTCAGGCAGACCAGCACTGTAGGTCCTAGAGCTCCTCTGCCCCTAACCTGATCCATGTGATTATTCCTCCCCAGATGTAGGACTCTACACTTGCTCTTGCTGCACCTCATAAGGTTCCTCTCTGCCCAACTTTCCAGCCTGTCTAGGTCTCTCTGAATGGCAGCACAGCCTTCTGGAAAGTCAGCCACTCCTCTCATTTTTGTATCATCAGCAAACTTGCTGAGGGAGGACTCTATCCCTTCATTCACATCACTGATGAATTTGGGCTTGAAATTTGGATCCTCTTTTTTTAAATTGCATGATCAAACTTTTGATTTTTAAGCCTCATCTCACATTTATTTTTCCATTCAAGTTGACAAAACTGTGTTAAGCTGCCAACTTGGTGCTACCCATTTCTTTAGGTCTAACTCATCTTCAGCCACTCTGAGCAGGACAGAAATGGTGACAGGGTGTATGTTTTCCTCAGAGACCTTCCTGATGCCTAATTTCTCTCCTGCACTACATCCTTGCCTATACTACATATCAATTATTTAAAAATACATAGTAAATGAGAGTTAGGATTGAGAATACATACCAGTACATTAAGGTAATAACAACTTATGGGAGTATTGTAACAGTCCCATAAAGAAACATGACAATCCCAGTGACTTGAAATGAAACATAAAAGAAATGAAATTAGGTTAGAGATAGGAAAAATGTCTCCATATAACCTTTATGAGGCTCTCTGGTGAGATACTGAGAATTAAAAAAGAAAAAAAACCACCAGTTTAAACTAAAATATCTTCTTCATAAGGAGGCAATCATTGCTTCATGATCCTATAATGTTGAAGTACAGTGTGTTTTAGCCAGGCTGTCAGTGGGCTAAACTTAATTAGCATGGTTGATTGCAAAGGCTGGGTCAGCTCTGCTTTGGTTCACAGCACTCTTCAGAGCCAGGTTGCAAGATGATGGAAGCAACAGTGGAGACACAAACGGGGCTTTTGTTTGGATGAAGCTTTCTCGGACTTGTTGAGAGTGTGCTGTGCTCTCTCTCTTCCCTTGGAAGAAATTTCATTGTTCACACTTGACAGCATTCTGTTGTCTGCAGATGTTTCTTAATTAGTTTCAGTTTCAACGACACCCATATGAGACCTACAAAATGATAAATAAAATAAAATTTGATTAAATGTCATGGAAAAAGAGCTAAAATGAAACAAAGATTTCATGAGTGAAGTAAGGAAAAAATAAATAAGTCACAGTGGGATATAAGATGACTAGATTATTATGGTGCACTTTCACTTCCACACTGCACTTACATTCAGCGCTATTGTGATACACCAACCATACAGCACAGATAATAACAATATCAAACTCAATCAGACTTCATGAGTTTCAACATTTCCAAAGGCAGCTTGAAACTGGGAGGTGATCTATAAGCTATGCAATTGCAAGACAACTTGGGTGTGTGTAAGAGAGGTGCATAAATTTCACCAAGCAACCGTGATGATTGCCTGTGAGCTGGAATTACAGCCTAGGTGCATTGCTATCATCATAGAGAAAAGCTACATGCAGAAAAATGAAATACAAAAAAGAAAGCTTCCTTCTGTGTGAGTTTATGTATACGTGCAGGTGAGCAGAAACTGGCCAATGCCAACCTTATGCTCGGGACATTATGCTCAGGTGCCAGGCAGCTATCAGTTCAGGTTTAGCTGAGCTGTGGTTGTAGTCCAGTGTTCTGACTGATTTTTTGTTAATTCCTTCTTGTGTTTTGATTGCCATCTCTTCCACTACTGGTTTTACCTCTGCTAAATTTATAATCACCCATGTTTTTCCATGATGCATTATTCTTACTTTTCTGTAATTTCAAGATTAGCATCTTCACAAGGCAAGCACTGTAATTCCATTACCATTCTCTGGCAATGCTGTTCCTCTGTTTCTGTCCCCATGCCATATACCTGTGCACTGAAACACAGGTTTATTATTCTTCTATTAGTTTTGTTCTCAGAATGAGATATCCAGTGGATTCTATGATTTATGTGGTATGCTGTATGACATATATTGTTCTGTCTTGTATTATTCTATACAGCATGGTAGCTTGTAGCAGAAGTGGACTTGTCTTGATTATCCTTATAGAATTTGTGTTGGTTTAGTTTCCTAGATCAACTAAAGAGTGGCCAGGAGGTGATGGATTTCACCTGTGTGTTCACCACTTCTGCTCTAGATCCTGTGTATTTAGCTCTGAAACCAGTTAGGACTGCTGCATTTGAAGCAGGTAGAGCTCTGCCAGGGAGGCCAGAAAGCAGTGGGTTAGGAGGTTTGTGGAGCCTGAGATGAGTATGAATCACACCTAATCCAGATGCTTCAGCAGGGAGACTGCAATGGCAGTGGCCTGGAGGCTCTTGAGAAGAGTGTGGAGGACAAACATGCATGCAGACCTCAATGTTACTGAAAAGAAAAGGGTTCTTCCAGGGAGAGGCATCTTGTAAAAAACAAAGCCATCAAAAGTTGCTTCCTGTGAACAGGAGCTACCCTGAAGAACAGGGAGTTGCAGGTATGGGGAGGAAAAGATTTGCTTACAAGATTCTTTCGTTTTAATGTTTCAGATGCAGCTGAATTGGATTTCTTGGCTGCAGCAGAGACGTTAATCATGTCATGTAGTGAGGCAGAAGTGCAGGGACAGAAACAGTTTTCATGACTGCCCACAGATCTATCTAGGATAGTGTCTCATTGATTTGAAGCCTTTTTTTTTTCTTTTTTTCTTTTTTTTTTTCTTTCCCCCTTCTCATATCTAATTCAAAGCAGACAAAACCCAGCCAGGCTTCCCCACCAAAAGCAAGCCACTGCTTCAGAAGCCAACAGCAATCTTGGCACTTTTCTGCTTCTGTGGTGGTTTGTGTATGCATCTAAGCACTTAGATCACCCTCAGCCCCCTGCTGAGGACCCTCAAAACAGAACAAGTCTCTGCAAGAATTCAAAACAGAACAAGTCTCTGCAAGAATTCAGTCTCCTTTAGGCTATGTTTTTTATTCTGATGTAGGCACAGACCAGGGTTCTCTAGATAACAGTCTTTCTAGTGCAAATAAGAGCCACATAATGCTAAGGAGATCATTCATGGAGTTCAACCAATCCAAGCTTTTCAGTTTCCTTGGACCAGGGGTAGGTATCAACTCACACACTTCAGCCAACTGCTGATTTTGTTGCTTTTTCTTCAAAACTGTTGGGGCTCCAAGGCTCTGCACGTTTTCTCTCCATGATTCAAAATTTCCTTTCTCTCTTCTCTGCCTCGACTGACAACAGCTTCAGTCTGCTTAGCAAAACTCATACCAGTCCTTCATGATTTTCAGTCACAAATGCTAATATGATAGATGCAGTCAGTTCTCTTGGATATTTTAATAATCATTCTATAACAGTAGTTACATTTAATTATAGAACCTCTCCCACTGACTTGTAAATGTCAGTGCTGTTTCAGGAATTCAGCTGTCTTCTTTCCTGTTCTTCCCTTGATTTGATTTTTGGATACAACCAAGCCTAGGCCAGGCTCTCTGCTTGCAGCCAATGCCTCGAGTCATCTGCAGGCTGCTCCCCAGAGCTCTGCTGAAAGACACGTGTTACATCACACCTATTCGCCATGCGAGTTTATTAGAACCAGCAATCAAAACACATAACAAATACAAAGTCTGTCTGCTAGATGTAGTGCTTTTGTTTGCCACCCCTTGCCCTGCTCTCAACCAGGTTAGGGTTAGGGTTTGGGTTTTGCTCTGTGCGCTCCCTCCTGCTCAGGTGGCACATTGCATCGGCGTGCCAATGAGCTCACTGCTCAAACAACGCCACGTATGCTGCTGATAGAAATGCGAGGCACGTGCATTCACATGCAAAGTATGTTCTGAAAAATGGGCTTATTATCGTGATGAGAATCAGGAGCGTGCAGATGGCCGCTCCCTTTCCACGAAGTGCCTGGTGCGCTGTGGGGCCAGGAGAGCCTGTTATCCTGGGGAGAAATGCGCATACAGCCAAGGTTGCTTTGTGCATATGTGCGCGAGTGTATCAGCAGACTTGGCTCCTCAGTTGCAGAGGTCACTGTTGCTCAGAAAACGTGATTTTTATTTACAGAATGAAATGTGGTGAATGTTTACACATCACTGAAACCTCTCTGGGTTTTATGTGTTTTATGTGTGTGGTTTCAGAGACTGCCAAGACGCTGGCCTGAGAATGTGGCTGATGCATGTTTATAGGACGCAGTACTTGAGATCACACAGACTGTTCTCATTAACACCGCTATGCATTTCCAAGGCATGTCAGTGTATTATTCCCTGTCCAGCACAGCTGAAAAGCAAAAGAGCTACAAGCCTCTAACCAAATTTACAAGTTAAAAATGTGGGCTTTTTTAATTTTTCACCTTTCCCTCCCATTCTCCTGCAGCTCTTTCACATGCAGCATCCTTGTCTTTCTGGCTTGTTCTACCTTTTTGTTATAGGTGGGTGATATTGCCAAAGTACAAGTCTCACTTTCCACTCTTCTGGCTTAAGTATTCTGGCTACCTTTCACCAATTGGATGCTTCTTTTTCCTCAAGCTCTTACACTATTTAAGTCTTCTTTTCCATCACATTCCAGTTTTCCATGTAATTCTCACCTCTTGTGTCTGTGAGGATGCTAAGTCTGCCTTCTCTCACTTGCTGCACATCATCATGCTTGAGACAGTATCTCAACACACTCTGCCAAAATTGATTTTTCTTCTCATCTCGACAAATCCACTCTCACAGTCTCTGAGCACCTCATTTCCTTCCAAATCCAACATCTCCAGCCAGAGCTAGAAACAAGAGATGCACCTTCTGCCTCTGGTGTTGCCATCTTGCTTAAGTCAGTCTTAAGACCTAGAAAACTAGGTCCTAGAAAACTGAAACAGGTTGCCCAAGAAGGTTGTGGATGCCCCATCCCTGGATGCATTCAGGGCCAGGCTGGATGTGGCTCTGGGCAGCCTGGTCTAGTGGTTGGTGACCCTGCCCATAGCAGGGGAGTTGAAACTTGATGATCTTTGAGGTCCTTTTCAACCCAGGCCATTCTATGATTCTGTGAAATACCGCTGTTGCATGTAAGCAGAGCTGTGTTGTCCTCCTCTAGCCTGCTGATGTCATCTTTTCATCCGGGCAGATTTGCTGTTGGGGCTCTTTAGGCCCCTGCATTATAATTATTTTAATTCCTGTCTTTAGCATAGACATAAAATCTTCCACACTTTCTTCACCATTGGGAATGCAAGTGCCTATGCATCTCTATGTATTCTCATGGTATATTCCCCTTGCAAAGACCAGGCTAGATCTGGCTACAGCTTGGATGAGGTGTGGACAACAGCACATCTTCTCCTGTCAAATGAATTGTGGCAAATACTGCTAGAAGAAAACATTAATACAATGTATTGCTGGTGAATCCGTGGTGATAAAAGTCCGTCAAATCCATCTCTCCTCTCAGACATGTCAGATGTACCTCGCTCTACACTACCCATGCTGGTTATGGGAAGAGAACCAGAAGAGCGTATCAAATTTAATCTAAATTTTGTGCATATTCACTATAATAATGAGATTGCAGGCAGAGGCTTTCTAACCGTTACGTTATATGAAAATTGGATTTCTGTATTTTCCCAGGTGAAATATCATTCAGATTCCATCTCTTTTTTTCCTGCCGGAAAGGTCTGCATGAGAATCATTTTTATAATCTACTTCAATTACTGCAATTGCACAAGCATAAAAACCCCACTAAGATACCAAAACTTGGAAAACTATTATAGAGCCTCAGAAATGAACTCTTAAATTGCTGTGTTACATTCATTACCTAGCTCAGTAGGCTCTCAATGGTTTATTATCATTTTAAACTCAATAAAATTGCATCCCTCAAAGGGCAGAAAATCTCCATACCATTTTTTAATTGTTTATCGAGTTAATGTAAAATCATTTCATAATGAATACATTTTCACTTTTCAGAATTTTTCTGTTTTTTTAGGTAATTTTATGGGAAAACAGCTGATAGTAAGACTCCAAGTGTCTGCTCTTTGATGGAGTAGTTCTGTTATTATTGTTTGGTTGTTTTCTTCTCTAATGAGACACTGACCTGTAGAAATACTAGTCACATTTAATTTAAGTGCTCCTAAGAGCAATTCTGTACACTTCATTTCGAAGTGACTATTGCAAAGATGATGTTTGCCTTAGTGAATATTCTACTCAGAAAAAGTTTAAATTGTTCCTCAATATGTAAATCTTTTTATTTGAATGTAATATTTCATGCAATCTGAAAGGAAAATTAATTTCACTGATGAACAACAACAACAAAAAAAGAGCTCTTTTTGATTTTATTGAAATTATCTTTTCCCAACACAGTTTTGGTTCAGTTCTGTTCAGGCAAATCAATCCTTTACAGTTTTGTTTCCAAGTGACAGTCCAGCACTGTTAGATAAATCTGTGGTCGCATTCTCATTTCAGTGGTAGAGATGCAGTTCAGGGAGCCTAACGTATATAGTAGATGTTTTCATCTATTTGCCACATATAAATACAAAATACAATTTATGACTTCAGTGATGATCCACCTGATTACAGAACAGTTTAGAGTCTGATAACTGAACTGCAACATCTCCTACCAAGTTTCTGAACTGCATTATTTTGATACAGGCTGAAATCATTGTTTCATGAGAGGGATTACTTGGTCTGTGGCAAAAGGGTTCATTGGTTTGGTTGTTAGCAGAGGATGTGCACAGCTGGAAGAGAACCTGCACATTCTGAGTAGGTTTAGCAGAGAAGTCCTGCATTGGTTACACAGAGTCATCTCCTCTTCCACTCCACCCTTTCACCAGGACCAATCTCATCTGGGAGGAAGGCCATTGATGATG
Organism: Tragopan temminckii; assembly: GCA_028571105.1. Classification (NCBI taxonomy): domain Eukaryota; kingdom Metazoa; phylum Chordata; class Aves; order Galliformes; family Phasianidae; genus Tragopan; species Tragopan temminckii. Next base: position 49,193,157 of record JAOWBP010002052.1, on the reverse strand, counting down.
AAGAACTTCTGCACCAGAAGATCAGATTCACTGTAAAACAAAATTCAGTAGATAATATTCTATGAATACATTAAAAAAAAAAAAAAAAAAAAGTGTGGGTTAATAGCTGAAAAATCTCATTTAATGAAAGAATTAGCCAGGACAAATGTGCAAATAACATCCACGCTCTGCTTTTGGCCGCAACCAGTGCTGCAGTCCCTCTCTATTCAGGGACATCTCCACTGTTCAGTCAGAAACTTTTGATCCTTAAGTACTCACCATGGTGCAAATGACTGTGATCTGGTCTTTGCTAGGTAAGCTAGTGAAAATCATGATTCTAAATCCTGGGATCTGGCAGTAGGAAGGTAGAGTTGAGGGAGTTCACTGAAGCACTGCTCCTGTGCACTAGGTGGCTGATGAGGGTGCCTTCAAAATAATTGTGCTCATTTCACTGGTATCCTGTGCTGTGCATTATATCTTACCCACTTGTGGTATCTCTTAAGTCTGCAGCCATTCTTGATACCATATGTCGAGAGTGACTGCCAAAATGGATCTAGAACCTTATCACAACCCTTTGGTGCTTGTGTATCAATTACAGATGGCACTGAGCTTCTAAAAGGTATGCACTAAGCATTTCCAGCTATACAACAGAGAAGTTTGGAGAGAGACTGGAGAGTTTCTGAAGATGGTCCTTCACAGGCAAATGCACGATAATAGAGAAGAAATTTTGTTCAGTCAATCCTCACAAATATGGATCTGAAAAAACATCAATTTGAGTCACTTTGAAAGCCTACTGGGCCATCAGGTGTCTTGCCCATACATTAAAACAAACAAACAAACAAAAAATAAAAAATGGAAAAACCCACCTGCTTTGTACATGTGTGTTTGCTTTTCTTATCTGTAAGATGGTTTTAGCATAAAGAAATTGGATGCAGCGTGCCTTATCGAAGGACACCATGCTGTGCGGGCATGGTGGCCTCATGGAAGTTTCTTGGCTGGGTCTTGTGGCGTGAGCATGGTGATAGAGCTGCTGAAGGTGACCCATCTCAGTGCCTGCAAATTGCTCCATTACTTGCAGGAAGCAAGTCTAAAATCTTTCTTTAAAAATATTTTCTGCTTTGGGCAGAATTTCAGCTTGGAGACCTTGGAGATGATGTGCCTGGTGCTCCCTCTGGCTAGAGGGAGAGAGGCTGGGAATTTTCCTTGGTGCACCTGTCTCTCCTGCATAGGGAGTCTTTTTCTTTGTTTCTCTCTAAACAGAAGAGAATGTTATCACTAACTACAGATGTGTCTTTGTTTTCCGTTTGCTATTTTAGCCGCCCAAAACAAAGGCAGTAAGATAAATCTTTCTTAAAGAAATACGTATGTATAAGCCAGAATGCCTGCACTCTTCCTGTCTTCCTGCATTCATCTTGGTCTTACCCCAAATTTTGGGATTCTTGTAACACAGTTATTGGAGAGGAAATAATAAAGTTATCAGTAACAGGTAGTAAGGAAAGTTATTCAGCTCTAGATGCCTATGAGGAGGGTTTGGGGGTGTTTCTGCTTTATTTGGCTCTCTATTGTACCATAAGGCTCTCCTTTACCATTTACAGCTTCATTCTTAACAGCTGAGAAGTGTCGTGTCTTGCAGATCACTGAACTGATACCGTGAATCAGTAGGGAAACTGAATCGTTTTAGGATGTCTGTATGTCATATAAAGCAAATAGAATGATTTTCTTTTAATACAAAAATGTCAAATCTAAAAGGTCACCGCATCCCTAGCAAAACCAGTGCTACTATGACTTGTGTATGATATGGGATGTGCTGCATATGTTCCTCAGATATTAACAGCTAAACTGTGATCTGAATAGTAAAGAAAAACAGATAAGCAGCATTAGGGTGCCATGATGCCTTCCAGTGGCCGCTTGGAAGCATACTCAGTGCTTCAGGTCTCTCTGCAGACAGCTATAGCCTGCTACTCTGGGATCCCAAGTCTTGACTCTACCTGCTAGCAATGGTATAGGCTGAGTGATCTGTAAGACTGTTGTCTTTGCATACGTGGGGTGAATATCCTGGGCTCCAAAATCCACAGTGGCTAAGGCACACTATTATCTCTTCTATACAGGATAGTGAAGTACAGTCTCATGGAAATAGCAGTCTTTATGGCATGAGTTGCAAGGGGACGGGTACTCCAGCCTTTTGACCAGTAAGCATTACAATGTAAGAAGAACTCTCTTAGCTCTGTGTAGGATTTGTGTACTTAAGCAGGCTGTGTGTTCAGAATCACGATGCAACACAGGCTGCAATGAACAGCTTTCCAGTACTCAGTGAAAATACCGAAAGCTGATCTTTTTCCCCTTTGTGGCACCAGCACATCCACTTGCTTCCTATCTTTCTTCGCCTGTCCCCTCATCGCAGAGACTGCACCTCGGTGCATCTGGCAGATTGAGCTTAAAGGCCTTTTTCAAGTGTTAATGAGGTGAGCTGCTTTTCCCACTATGAACGCTTGGTGTGTTTCTATGTAAGAGCCCTGAACAGCTTCAGCAGTTTTACTAAGCTGCACGGTGTTATTGATTTCTCCAGCTTCTGCTGTGAGGGGTTTGTGGTAAAAAGCAGTGACTCAGCTGGTGTGCTCAGTGGAGCTGTTTTACATGCTCAAATTGTGCTGCTGCTGCTGCTGCTGAGTGGTTAAAAAAAAAAATAAAAAATCAAAGGCAAGCCTTTAATTTGTTTGAAGTAAAGTGCAGGCAGCAGCAAGGCTTTCTGGCAGAGACTGTTGCAAATACTCTTAACCTCTTGATTCTTGGAGGATAACCCTATGTGATCCTGCAGCAAAAAAAGGAGAGAATTGCAAGACTGGTTCTCCAGCTTCCCTCCTAGAACAAGGAAGGTAAGAGCAATTCCACCCTGAGCATCTGAAGTGACTGAAAGGGGAAAAGCTTAGAAATGCTGCCTGTCTTCTGAAACAGTGCAGCCACAAACAGCAGGGCTTGTGTTGGCACAGTGCTCCTGCTCCCTACCTGCATGTCTTCACTGCTTGCCTGGCTGTTGCAGTGATTTACTGAGGCTGACCAACACCCTTCATGCCATCTTGCAGAAAGCCTGCATATGTCAAATGCTTTCTGTTACAAGCCAAAGCAAATCTCATAAATTCTCACAGAGAGGAAAGTCAATAAGTGTGCAGCTTAAGGAAGGAGCGAATAACATGGCTGTCCTGGGAGAAGAAGTTGGAGTTGTTCATATTTTTCTGGAAAATAATAAGTTGTTTGTGCTGGTGATCCTTTTTGTCTGTAGACTGGGACTCCTACAAGCTTTCATATCACCCCAGAATCATGGAAGTGTTGGTGAGAAGACACCTTTGGAGGTATTCAACCTCCTACTAAAAGCAGGATTGTCACCAACACAAAATTAAGTTATCCATGGCTTTGTCCAGTCAAATATCAAAAACCTCCAAGGATGGAGTTTCCACAACCATGCTGGACAACATGCTTTGGTACTGCACTATCACCCTAGTAAAGTCTTTTTTCCTAATGTCCATTCTCTACCTCCCAAACCAGAATCTGTGGCCATTTCCTGTTGTCATATGGTCACTACCAAAAATTTGACTCCATTGTCTTTGTAAGTGCCTTCTAAGAAGAAGTAGGCTGCTATTAGATTGCCCCTTGGCCTCCTCTTCATTGATTGAATGAGCCCGGTCTGAATTACCTTCAGTTTCTCCACAACCAATCAACCTGAGAGCCTCACCAGTGCAGCAATACCAGGACTTCCAAGTAGCCCATGGATAAGTGGCTAAAGTACTCAGGGTCCTCATGCTGCCCACCACAGACGTAGGACACTGCTTTGAGACCACAGCTCTCATCTCCAAATGTCTGCCTGGTGTTTGGAGGACTATGGCAGGTAGGCAGATGTGCTGGCAGGCACTCAGGCAGTTGCCCATAGGAAACAACCTCGATGTGTTGAAACAGAACTGTTTTTTAGCAAAGCTTTTATGTTTTGGAACCCTGCTGTTTATATATCCCAACAAAACTTCTGAAATAGTATGGGTTACTTCAGGTGAAGGGTGCTGGCTGGAAAAAGGAGTACGTTTGAAGTACTTAACCCATGCATGCACTCTGAATTGTTCAGTGGCACCTCTCTCTAAGGCAGAAATTGAGAAAAATAGAGAACAGACTGACCTGAATTGAAACAGCTTGACAAGAAGCCCAGTTGTAGAAAGACTGCAACACAGAAAGCTCACAGTGGGATCTCTGAAATTAGGTGACCTGGGATCTTGGGAAATGAGCACAGGCATGCTGACTCATTGTCTGCAATAATCTCTCAGGTACTGCCAGACCCCTTCTAGGTTGGTGAGACCTTGAACTGCCAAGTATTTGAAAACATTTTTTGTTTTATTTAACGCTTTGGTAATTACAAGAAAACTCTCTCACCCTTTTGAGTCCTGTGAGAGCTGCTATGGTGGAACAGCAGAACTGCTCCCTTTCAAGGTCTGTTCTCTCCCTGGATTAATGCATTCAGTGACCTTGGCAGAGGTACAGAAGAAAACTTTTACCAAAGCAATGGATTGTTTTTCATTTATTTCAAGATTAGACACAAACATACTTCTCATCAGATACGCAGATTTTCCTCCCTCTTCAATAAAGGGATTTTCAAGTGAAGAGAAAACCCACATACTCCAGCTGTTTGGTTTCTGCTGCCCTCCTACAGCATCCCAAGATAGCAGATAAAAAACTGCTGTTTTGAATTCTCTTTTCTGAGTCCAGTATTCAAATTACAATGCAAAATTGCTATCTACATCAACAACTTTATCTCTCTGGTGACTTAACTGATTTTTCTTAGCTAGACATGTAAAGATGCAGTATGTTTTTCTTCATCTGAGAGTATACAGGAACAGTATTGAGACACAGATGATGGGAATTTGGAATATTCCCAACTTAAACAGAGGATTTGCTATGGTGGATCAAACAAGCTTCCTATCCCACCCCTCCAGCCTCCAATCAGGACTGCTGCATTTGGTAACGACTGGGATTCATATGTCTGAGGGAAATGAGAAAAGCTACCCATCACCGATGGCTCCATGCCAGCAGTGCGATGGTGTAGATGGGGAAAAGGAGATTTTCTTCTGACCTTTTAAAAGAGCAGCTTAAAAAATGAAGTTACCATTATGCAGGCCAACAGATGTTGTAATCAATTTTAAAAATTCATCTTATAGAAAAAAAGACGTTAGTGCTATAGTACTCTCAAGAAACATCAGACTGCTATTACTGATAATAAACTACATATTTTTAAATTAAAGTCTGGACATTTACATCTTGTAAAAGGTTGTGTTATAAAATGCATTTACTTTTTAAAGTTGCTTGTACACCATTCTAGGCTGATGCTTCCATGCATTTCTGACAAATTATTCCTTCATGTTGGCCAGTTGTCTGTGGGATGTAGGCATGTAGTCATAAGGAGAACCATCTCCAGATACAAATGTACCACTCCTCAGTAACTTCCGTCATGAAACTACTCTAAAACTCCTTGCAGAATTATCCTGCAGTTATTTTGAAAGAAAAAGCACTGCGTAGGTTTTCAAAGGAAGTAATGTCGCTTGCTCTTATCACAATATTAGTGAATGCAAGCAGATTACCAATCCTCTCTTCTTGCAAAGGCTATTACGGTGAATGCCAATATAAATGTATTCTAGACAATCATGTTCATTCAATCCCTTCAACCTACTACTTTTCTTTTTAGTAGGTGAAGGCATTACAGTTGCAATATTAATGATGGAAATACCTGATCAGTGCCTTTGAATTAGAAGTTACCTGGCTTTACCAAATCATTTGGTCTTTATTCATTGTCCTGATAATGACTTCATTTTCTTAAGTTAATCCTGAAGTTTAATTACTGCAGGTTCATCAGTGACAAAACAAAATACGAACATTATCTATTTTATCAACATCAAGCTTTACTCCTCACCTGTGTGTATGGCTTTTTGTAGACAGGGGCATCAGCAGCTGCTCTAACAAGGTTTGTTCACAGAAGCACATGGCTGATGGTAAATATTTGCCCACTTCCAAAAGATTTCCTTATTTACCTTTTTGTTAAACACTGTTAATGTGATTTTCATTAGTCCCTCTTGAAGGGCTAATCAGCACAATTTACCTGAGCACACAGCACACTGAGGGACTTATCGGTACATGATTAACATAACAGTGGTACCAGAGTTACCATTACAGCATCACATATTTACAGGGAAGATGTGATATAATACACAAGTGAGACAAAGCCTTTCAGATCACTGCATAGCTTTTCTGGTTCACTGGTTTTGCTTCAGAAACGGTTGTTCCTCCTTTTGGAAGTGGCTTAGCAACCCAGTAACTCTTCACCACTTTTCTGAAGGCAGAATGAAAACAACTCGCTCCAGTTTTTCACTATGGGTTCCCAGCTGCCTGCACCAGTGCTTCATCTGCTGGGCCAGAAATCCTGGGCCAGAAGTCCTCTGCGACATTTGTTGCGTGACAGGGCTGCCAACTAATGCCCACACAAGTACAGCTTAACCCTGGAAACTTACTGCTGGCAAATACCAGTAGGCCTGGGGAATGACAGGCCTACCTAAACTGCATTCACATCTACAATGTTTGACTTTACATTTTCCATTCTCTGATACACTCCTATCAAGCATTCTTATATTCATTTTTCTCTGCCTGAGATTCATCTGCTGTTCTGTCAAGGCAGGGCCATGAAAGAACTAACCTTAGGCCCAGCTCAGATCCTAGGCCTATCTGAATGATATTGCCCACTGTTAGTATTCCAGGTGTGGCTCTCTGTTTTCCTCTTTCCTGGTTATTGCCTCATATAGAATGACAGCAGGCCATGGTGCCAGTGGCTTCCCCACCAGCTTGTCCCCAGACCTGCTCTTGAAGTTTCACACACATCAACACCCAGCCAGGCTGGCCAAGGTCCAGTCATGGCAGCCCTTCTCCCTTTCCTCATGTCTGGGATCTCTTGTAAGGTACATGCAGGAGGAGAGAAAACTGTCAGTTCTAAAGGTTGCTGGCCTTAATGGAGAGGCAGCACTCAGCCTGCACCAGATTTCTCTGGAAAGGTAGTTTACAGACACCTTTGTATTTATGGTTTCCTCTCTTGATTGGTCCATAAAGTAGAATAAATACCAGATAGACAGACAGAGAAATGAGTAGATATTTGTCTGGCTGACTTTCACTTTACAAGCCATATATTGGGCTAAGGCAGCTGCTATTAAATTTCACCTCAAAATTCAATTGCAGCCCTCTGATAAGAATTGGCCTGTTTAAATCTTGTCTTCTGCAGAGGCTTTTTTTTTTTCTTTTTTCTTTTTTCTTTTTCTAGGCAAAAGTGTTCTGTAATGCACTTCTGCCAGCCAGAGGCAGACAGCTAGTAAGCAGGGGAAGCTGAAAGGCCTACTTACATCTTGAAGTGTGAGACCTGCTCTTCTGAGCTTGCAGAGAAACACCATGGTTCAACACTTTTAAAGCCCCAACTCAAGTTTTACCCTCAGAAATTCTCTTAGACATTATATAGAAACTGACAGGACTCTACTAAATCTTCTATGCACGAATCCAGACCTATAATCTTCTGAACACCTCAGCATATTAGTGCAGCCATAATCAATATAACCAACATACAACCAACCAACAACCATAGAACCAACAAGTAGAAACACAGAATCATAGAATCATTTGAATAGGAAGGGGAGCTTAAAGTTCATGAGGTTTAACTCACATGCAGTGAGCAGGGACACTTACAGCTACATCAGATGGCTCAGAGCCCAGACCCAATGGCTCTTCCCACACGAAGCACTGAGACAATAAATTACTTTACAAGTATAAAATTGTCTGTCACATCTACTGTTTGAACCTAAATCAATGGCATTCCAGATAAAAATCTCTTCCTAGGCAAACACAGCGGATGAGCGGATGAGCATAATAATGCCTGAGAGCCGTGCCTGCTGTTGGGTGCATGCCACTGAGCGCAGAGCATCAGCTAGGGCTGTTCACAGGCATGGCAGGGGCTGCTGTAGCAGGTGAAAATAATCTCCTGGAGCTCAGCAGAACTGGAGGAAAGCCTATTATTCTCTGCACTAGAGTTGTTCCAGAATAAAGGACCCAGAGGCCAAACCCATTAAAAACTTAGAAAACGAACAACATGGACCAGAGGAATGCTATTTGCATTCATATTAAAAATCATCAAGGTGTGTCGGATTCTTGGGGTTTTTACATACCAGAGAAACTTCACAGATCTTGCTTCCCCCACCCCTTATTAGAAACACAATTTGAAAACATAACTGGGAGATTCAAAAGACCTCACCTTGCATTTCTTTTCCACATATCTTTGTTAGGTGTTGACTAACTTATAATTTCTCTTAATGAGTATTTTCTTTTCCACAACTGATCAGAGGCTTTCTATGAAGACCTTTGACCAGATGAGAAATCCTGTCTCTTAAAAACTGAATCTTTTCACAGCAGGGGTCTGGGTTCTGTGCAAAGCTTTTCAAGCAGGTTCGGAGGTCTGCCACAGCATTTCTGCAGTGAGAGATTTATCCCAGCAATCCCAGCAGTGTTTTCCAGCAATCTGGTAGCAGATCTTCCCAGTGTCCTTTTTCCGGTAGATCTTTTCTTGAGAAGAGCTCAAAAGTTTCGTTAGGGATAGGTTAGAAGTGGGAGGTGGGTAAGGGAGTGGGAAGAGGCCAGAGCTGTGGCATCATCCTGTGTCACGATCTGCATGGGAGTGGAACAGAGACCCACAGCCTCTCCCTGCACCTTCCACCCTACTATCTTCACAGCAGATCTGAGAAGCCTTCCTGGAAGAGGTCAGGAAGTTTCTGTGGGAGAAAGAAATGGAAATATTTAGAAATGTTTCTTCAGCCAGATGTACTTTCTTTCTCTTTCTCTCCCACTCTCTTCTTAATGGGATCTGTTGCCTCAACATTTCTGTGCTTTTGTCTCCAGTTCTATTCTGCTCTTACATGAAGGCAGCAATTTTGCTCAAGAGATTTATAGCAATAGAAAGTAGAAGACAAAAGTCTCATTGATGATTTTAGACAACAAAGGAAAAACTGAACAAGAAGGTAATTAAAGTAAAATCCTGAAAGCTCTTCATTCTACAAGGTAAAGAAAGTGTCTCTAAATCCCAGTTTAATTTTTCTTGTCATGTTGACTATCCAGCACAAAATGAATAGACAAAATGTTCTGGTGTATCTGCCTTTCTGTACATGTTTTCATTCTTTTTCCTGCACTTACGTTACAAAAGGTTGAGAAGCTGAAAGCAGTTTTGTGCACAAAAGAAGGGTATTTGCTCTGGAGACAGATGCCTATTAGGCTTTAAACCTATCTGAAATAATGAATTGCTATTTATTGTAATTAAATATAAAACACTAATTGACTGAATTTAAATAAATTTATTATTTAAATAAAGCAAGCCAACAATAATTTATACAGTTTGTATTTAGTCTTATGGAAATTTGCCTTTGTACAAAAACACTACCTCCTAACCTTTAATCACAAGGCCAATCGCAAGAAGCATGTTTCAGTTTCAGACCTGAGACTTGCATTCTTTTATGTAGTGTAATATTGTATTATTGCATAGAACTACTGTTTGAATAGCTTATGAGAGAATTCTACCAGTAAAAACCTTGTTTCCTTCACTGCAGATATTTTTCTCCACATCAGTACCATTGGAAAGATGCACATGAGCAGTATTATTGAATTACTGGAATACACACCACGTATATCACTTGATAATCTGGGCCTGAAAAACTATACCAGAGACTATCTATCTCAAGGGCCCTGGCACCAGTAAGATGCTTTCCTACAGTGAAACTTCCAGGGAATAGCTGACTTTATTAAATGTTGCTCAGATTTGAATCCATGGAAGTTAGTTGCTTCTGTCCCACACGGCACTTTGAAGGACTGTTGGTGAAATCTCTTTTGGGGCAGAAGGTCTTTGCCTCTGGGAGACCTTAGTTTACCCAAAAGCTTCTTCAGATCAGAGAAGCACAACAATGCCCGCACTAGTTATGGTGCAGACAATTACCATGACCAAAAAATGTCTTTGGCTACATGCTGTTGTGCTCCAGCTGTTACCTTATCCTCCTGTCCTCTCTTGTATGGAGCCTGCTTACTAATGTAGCATTGAGCCACAGGGTTTGCCAACCAGGATCAGCCACTAAGAGTGCCAGCCCAGGTACGATTTTTCTTTCCTACTGCACTAAGTGCAGCCATTTCCCAATACTCCAGAGCAAATACTGTAATCCCTTAAAACTGAGTAAGTGCTGGGCTTTTCAGAGCAATATCTGTGAAGGAAAAGTGTTTTCTTCTTGGCTTTATGGGAGAGAAAATGAACAATGGCTCCACTGTACAATGGGAATTTGCTTTGAAGCAGCATCTAAATGCTTCACCAAAAAGACAAATACTTCTGCACCTTGTGATGAATCATTGAAGTAGGTGTATTAGGACAAATGAGAGCACACCCTGCATTAGTATATGGACCACACAGCCTCCACCTTGCTCAGAGGACAGAACTGGCAGTACTGCACTAAGCTGTAGTCAGAGTTATGCCATTTACCGTAAGGAGGGTATTCCCAAGCTTTCCTTGCTGTGGTAGTGCTGCTGACTGCTATTTCTGTGGTGGGGTTTTGTGGAAAAAAAAGCCAGATTTCATCAGTTCCTTAAGCCTCCAAATTTCCCAAGAGCCACTGTCTGTAGCAGAGAGAGAGATTTAATTTTACATCTTCAGCTCTGTCTCCTCCTAAGTGGAGGAGAGTTGTTTGCACTGGTTTTGTGCAGCTATCGTCTCTCAAACCCCAGCGTTCAACCTTGTTAATCCCCATAACTTCTCTGTGCACACACAATACAAATAGCCACCTTTCCCAATATTTTACCTTCTTTTTTCCTGTTTGCATAACCCCTGTGAGGTTTGCAGGCTGCATTGAGTTCCCGCAGGGAGGTGGCAAAATCGCAGCAAATGATTTGCTCTATAATTTCCCGAAGATCAAAGTTTAGTTATCATTAGAATGTAAATGTCACAATATTATGCAACTGATGCATCAGGACAGGACACATCTTCCACTTTGAAAGCGTTCCTATGAAATGTGACATTTTTGTAACATTTGAGGAAAGGCTGTTTAGTTTTTTTTTCCTCTTTAATGATCTTTCTCAGCTTTTTTGGACAGTGTAAGTATGGTACTCCCACCTGCTAAAATCACATTTGAAATAAAGGATTTCAAAACATCTTTCTCTTTTTCAAACTGGTCCCAGCATCCACATTATTATTTTATGAAGCCTGTTTCTGAAGGCAAGAAAAAAGGCAGTTGAGTTGATGGATATCAAGAAAGCATGCCTTGTAATCTGTTTATGAATATTCTTTAATTACCAGCAGACCACAGCAAGAGGTGGGCTGCTGTTGTGTATGGCAACACAGGGTTCATAGGGGAAAAACAAGAGGATAAAATTTGGTTAAATTGTTGGTTTTTTTTTTAATAATAAAATGATGTATTTTAAAATCCTGCGAGTTCATTACAACCACAGAAATGACAGCCCATAAAGTATCTCAATGTGTCCAAGGGTGCAAACAGCTGGTGGTCCTGAAACAGTATGATTTCTTGGGCTTTGCTTCTGAAATCAGCTCGAGATTGCATCAGAAGTTGCTGTTTTCTAAAGCTTCCATATAAACAAATTGCATGCTGTATGCCACGTATCGATACAAACTGTAATGTCAGAGAGCAGCAGCTAGCAATCTGAGCTATCATCAAGCAAATTTTACCAAAGTCATCATCCCCAGCAAGCGCTCTTAATGTCAGGGTGTCTCTCAATTTTTCCAGTCCTTCGGGGCAGTGTCATTCAACAGCAATGTTTCAGGGGAAAACATCAGGCAGTTTTCACTTATTTAAGTGCCATGATGATTTAGTGGGAATTCTGTTCCAGAAATGGCCACAGCAGAAACAGAAATGTTTCTGGATTTTTGATGGGTCTCCACTATTCTACTTTCCTTTTATTGGAATAATCCACTGACTGTTTAGAAACCATTGTTAAGATAAATTCCCATCTCAAATTCAGAGTGGGGTGCGTGTGCGAATGTTACCGGTCTGAGCCTGATGAACCATTACTCATGGGAAGCAGGTAGGAAAAAAGTCCAAATGTACTGTCTGAAAGTAGAAATAAAAGGAACATGTGCTACAGATAACAAAGGAAAAATGTTAGATGTAATAAAAATAAGAGAAGTGAGGGGGAAAGAAAACTAAACTTCGGGTTTATTCTCTCTCCATTTAAAAGAAAAGGAGTAAAACAACATTTGTGAGATGCTGAAATCTTGCCCTGCATGCACCACCACCAACGTAGATGTGGTTCATGTTATCAGCTCGTGTTTGCCTGTTTCTTCTCCAGTAAGTCAATTAAACCAACAGGAGCGAGGTTCCCAGCCATGTGTTACATAAAGCAGTGACGGTCGGAACTGTGGAATGATTACACTGTACCCTGTGCATTGCACTATTGCTTGAACTCAGCAGTCTAGAAACACTTCTTCAAAGGCCAATCCAGACTCATAAATGATTAATGGAGCTACACAGCCCAGGATGCGGTATTTATTCAGGGCCCTAGAGAGAATCGAGCAGCGGGTGCTGGGTAGGGGCTGGGATGCAGACCAACACTGAACCTAGAATCGTTTGAGTTGAAGGGACCTTTAAAGGCCATCTGGTCCAACACCCCTGCTATGAACAGGGACATCTACAGCTATGTCAGATTGCTCAGAACATGGTCCAGTTTGACCTTGAATGTCTCCATGGATGGGGCATCCACCACTTCTCTGGGCAAACTGTGCATGTGCCTCACCACTCTGATTGTAACAACCTTCTTTTTATACATCCAATCTAATTCTCCCCTCTTTTAGTTTGAAACCATTTCCCTTTGTCCTATCACTGCAGACCCTGCTAAAGAGTCTGTACCCTTCTTTCTTATAGCCTCCCCTTATATACTGAAAGGCTGCTATCAGGTCACCTCGCAGCCTTCTCTTCTCCAGACTGAACAGCCCCAGCTCTCTCAGCCTGTCCTCATATTGGAGGTGTTCTGTGGATCATTTTTGTGGCCCTCCTCTGGATGTGCTCCAGCAGGTCCATGCCCCTCCTTACTGAGGGCTCCACATCTGGACGCGTTCCTCCAGGTGAGGTCTCTCCAGCACAGAGCAGAAGGGCAGGATCACCTCCGTCACCCTGCTGGCCACGCTTCTTTTGATGCAGCTCAGAATACAGTTGGCTTTCTGGGCAGTGAGGGCACATTGCTGGCTCAACATCAAGATTTACCTTTTTGCCAGACATTACAAGGGGATTGTGCATTATAAAGCTTCTCTCCTGCTGTGTCACATGATTTAGTAATATTTACTCTTTCCCTACATGTTACAGAGAAGGTAAGAAGCAAAGAGATAACATACTGTGTTACGACATTAAATAAGATAAAGAAATAGTTTTCACTGCGCTTCTCTTGACTGTATTACTCTCAACAGATGCTTTCTGCATGAAGAGGCCAGTGTGCTCTACAAAGCATAGAGTCTAAAGACATTTGAGAGACAGAATTCCAGTTCCTCTGAAATCACTAGCAGAATTTCACTGACTCCAGACAAACCAGTATGTACGCTGGGATTAGCAGAATGCATCCAACTGAGTTCAGGCTGGCCAAGCCTGAAAGATCCTCTACATATGCATTACATCACATTTACTGCCATTTAGAAGTATTGCTGAATAATGCTAGCTGCCTATAGCAAGAGAAGCAGACAGTGACTGAGAGGGTCACTGGGGTAAATTTCAAGAAATTGCATATTGGTAAATATTGGTAAATTCTATCTTGTTTCAATATTGAAATCTTTAAGAGGAGTGTTAGTGCCAATTAAGGAGAAATGTATTTATTAATGGGCAGACAATATGTTTTTTGCACATTTTGGCTTGGCCATCTTGAGCAATACTTGCAGCCTTAACTGGCTGAGGGATTTCGCTTAGTGCAGCCAGAACTATGCCCTGTAAAAACTCTGATAGCAATTGGAAAAGAAACAAAGATTCAAAAGTAGCTTTCAGTTGGATATTTGGGGGAGGGTGGTGCAGTATGTAGTTTTTTTACCTTTTTTCAAACCCTGCTCGTATTTCTAATTTTTTTTTTTTTTTTTTCCGCAGTTAAACATTATCAGCTTACACCATTATATCATCATCCATGTGTGGCAGGCAACTTAAATAAAGCTTAGTTTTCAGTCTCTGTTGTTATAACCCGAATTCTGTTTAGATATGACTAATTGGTACAAGGAGGTATGCTTATTACTTATTGCAATGCTGCAGTGCAGTTTATATTGAAAACCTAAGTGACAAAGAGCTTAATTAACTGTGATTTACATTGATCTATATGATCATAAAATCACCAGAGTTTGGAATAACTTAATTTGTTTTTAATAAATGTTGCCTGAAAGATTAGTAATTACAGATATAAACCAATTGCTGACTTAAAGCATAGTAAATTTAGACACAAAAGTAGTCACATCACATTTCATAACAAAGTCTACTAACTCAAAATAAAGGTTAATTTGTTTTTATAAAACACTGAAAGTGCACTAGCACCTATAACAGGTGAAGTTTCTAATCTTTTCCAGCTTTAAACTCACATTTGCATTCCTGAGGTTTCCATAAACATTTATGTTTGGCTTAAGAACTGTAAGCACAATCCAAAAGCCATCTTGTTGACTTAAATGGGCAGTGTTGATATTACTCTTACACTTTGTTGGGGCGAGAAATCCTGAGCAGACCCAAAGTTTGAGAGCTTGTGATGAGTGTGCAGGTAAATCCCAAAGAACTTGGAGATCAAGAGTCGTTTGGCAAAGCCAGCAGCTGTTGACAGACCTATGTGCTAGTTGGGTAAGGGACAAAATAATAATTAAAAAAAAAAACAATAATAAAATGTCATTTTTTCCAGTTAATTCTCTCTATATTTCAAGTGATGGCAAAAGGATGGTGAAGACACTGTATTAACAGTTCTGGTATGGTAACACATGACACAGGTCTTTCTAAGAGTTCTTTATAACCTCTCCTAAAACCTTATGCTCTGAACCATGACATTAGGGCTCCAGTTCTGAAGAAACTGAAAAGAACAAGGAGCTACAAGGAGAAAGTAACCATCTCACTTGCTGAAAGGAGACTGATGAACACCATACTTTGATTTAAATGACCCCTGAAGGCAGCATAGAGTCACCAAGGTTGGAAAAGACCTCTAAGATCATCCAGTCCAAACATCCAGCTATCACCAATAGTTCCTACTAAACCATGTTCCTCAGTACAACATCTAAACGTTTCTTGAACACCTCCAGGGACGTTGACTCCACCACCTCCCTGGGCAGCCCATTCCAGTACCTGACCATTCTCTCAGAGAAGTATTTCCTAATGTCTAATTTGAATATCCCATGGCACAACTTATATCTATTTTAAAGCCCTCTCAACAAGCCCTGCCAGCTCCTGGACTGGCAGCATCAAGGGTTACAGATCTTGACATTTCCCACAGATGGACCACTGGGAACCCCCACAAGAATTTGACGAGGATTTGTAAAATAGTTTACTGAAGGAGAAAGTTGTAAAAGAATATTAAAAATAGATGATCAATCTTAAGAATGGTGATTGCCTAAAAATATCAAAGAATCATGTGGTGTTTTTTTTGTTTGTTTTTCTTAATTAATGGATAAAAGAATTAAAAAAATCTGAAGATGAAACAAAATGATTTTGGTTCCTCCAGAGTGACCAAAAAG
>JAOWBP010002052.1:49166892-49177312 GCA_028571105.1 Tragopan temminckii | reverse complement strand
TAATTAATGGATAAAAGAATTAAAAAAATCTGAAGATGAAACAAAATGATTTTGGTTCCTCCAGAGTGACCAAAAAGCGCAATGAAAGCCATGGGTTCCAACATAAGTGTGTGGGCAGAATGACACCTGGTGAGGTTTGCTGTCAACAAATCCAAAGAATATGTCAGATATAAATACTGAGGGAAAAAATGGTGGCTAATGAGGGTTGTTGAAGGGAAACATGCTCAGTGCACAACATTGTGAGGAGAAGTTTTGGCTGAGCTCAAACGCTGACTGCAATTGACCCGGTAAAACTGCTCACATCATCACTCTCTATCCCTGCTCTGTCACCGTCATCTAGATTAGCCTTTAACACTCTGTACAATGCGTTGTTGTGTTGTTGTTTTTTAATTGTTGTTTTGTGGGTTGTTTTTTTTACCTACATTATTGTGACTGACATAGGTTAGGGAGAGGACTTAGGTTAGTGGTATCAGACATGCCTAAATGGTAGAAAGGAACAAGAAGCTGTGGTTGGGATACAAGGAGTAATTTACTTCACACGGCCTGTAAAGCTTGACCATTGCTTAAGTACATGCAATAGCTGCACAAAGAAAAAGCCATTAGGACTGCATCAGTGGTTTATGCATGGATAATGGACTTTCTCTTGAACAGTGCTACTCAGTTCTGCTAGGGCTCCTTGGAGCAGGTGAAATGAAAACCTGTTCATACAAGGTCTGTTCAGTCTGCCTGGGAAAAGGGCAGGCATCATCATGGCCTGCACCCACACAGGGAACAAAACCCAGGTAAAGGGCTCTTCAATCTAGAAAAACAAAGGTATAGCGGTGTCCTGGGGAGGCTGTTTGTATTCAGGACAGAAAGGAGATTATAATTTTTCTAAGCGGGGTTTATTAACTACTGAAATGATTTAGTAAATGTCATCCTGCATTCTCTATCACTGCTTTTGTTTAAATCAAAATAGGCTCTCTCAACTGAAATATAGCCTATAATTCAAAGAGGAATTAATTCATGCCTGGTTATAATTGGTGTTACAGAGAAAGTCAGAAAAAAACAATTACGGTGATCTCATGTGACCTGAAAATCAATGTGTCTATTTACACATAGAAAACAAAAAAGTGTAACAAAATTCGCTCAGTTGAAACTAATTTCTGGAGTTCACATCTGACAATGGTGTATAACTTTCCACCAATTGAAATTTGTACCTGGGATGATAATGCTGCATTTATCAAAAACGCTGTTTAAAGAGTCAAACTGCTTTTTAAAGCAAGTTTTTATTATAATTCCTGGAAGAAAGCAGGGGCTCTGTGCCAAGGGCATAGAGGGCAGGAGTCCCATTTCTGCAGTGGGCTGGCAGTTTATCTTCTTTCCCCTCCTTTCACAGCCATAAGTGTGTCTCAATCTGCAGTACTTTACAGAAAGATACAGGGGATTTTCTGCTCTGCAAGTTGCGGTATTTCCTTTGGAAATGAAAATACCCAGTACGATGTGGCTGAGTGGTTGGCTTTGATCTGATGATATCTTGAAGTCAGGGATTAGATGAATAGAGAATAATCGCTGATGATTTTCAGCTGCAGAGGGTTTCTCAGAAATAATGATTTGGTGTTTTTTTCTGTAGCCTGTCAGTGAGAAGGACTCGACATCAGAATGAACATACAAAGCACGTGGCAGAAATCACTGCCACAAGGCCAGAGAGTACTGATGTAAAGGAATAGGAAGAGATTTTTATACAATGAGAGATAATAGATTAAGTGAAAGAGACAACAGGTAAGTATTCCAAAGCAAAGGAATGACACCATTAGCAAGGTTATAGCTCGTTCACTGTGCAGAAGTGGTCAGAAAAACATTGGGACCTCAGCAACCCAAATCCACATTGCTGCACTTTGGCACTATGAAAACCCAATCTCAGTGCACGTACTGAATTGTCAGAGACATTTCACCTGGTGTCTCAGTATCCCAAAAGAGTCTCCTGTTCAAATACTGGCCAGGCTGACCGCCACATTGTAATGCAGCATTTTGATGCTCTCTGTCACGTTTCAAGGTGGCCTTTTGTTTGAGAAGGCAATCAGGCAATCCCAGTCCTCAGGGCTGCTGACGTGCAGCTTCAGAAGTCAACTACCTTGCCATCCAAAAACCGGTCTGTAAAAAGAAAATTCACCAGCCTGCCTTTATTTAGAGCTTCAGTGATTTTGATGTGACAAAAATGTACATATTTTACAATATCTGGTATGAGCAGATACATATTCAGTAGCGTGAGCACTCCTGGAGAGTCAAAGAAGAGGAGAGGGCAAGTAGCTACCTTTCCTCATTGTTTTCCTACATTTTGCTACAGAGAACAATGTTTGTAGATTTTTCTTGGACAGAATTATAAAAAAAAAAGGGGCTACAACTGCTGTAAATGTCTGCTCGGGTTTACAGATGAACCCAAAACAACAACTGGTGGCTGTACTGCAAAAAGCAATCCTGTGCTCAGGGAAGTCCTCCACAGAAAGACTGAGGTCTCAAAAGTCAGTTTTCAGAAATTTGAAAGGTCTCTTGGAGTCAAAGATGACTATATTGGGATGAAGCAACTCCCTTGAGAGCTGCCACAGAGATGTGGGCCTCAGGAGCTCAACTCGGAGTAGGCCTATGAGCCCTTGAGTGGCAGCTGAAGAGCACGGCCTTGGAGCACAGTCTACCAGGGCAACCTGATCACGAGACATGTTGGCTTTGATCCATGAATTTCCTGGCTCCAAAGATCCACCCAGTTTAGGCACAGTCCACTTCTTCCAAGATGGAGGCAGACTGGTCCCTCAAGGACTATCACCTGTTTCATTGTCCGCCATATTGTGAGAAAACAGCTTCACCTTTTGCGAAGGGCTGCTCCTACAGACCATGTAAGCTATTAGTGGTGGAGCAGGAGCTGCTGAGACAGACTGAAAGGCACTCCTGAAGACAACAGGATGTAACCACACGCGGCTGGAGCTGTTGTGCATCGTTTTTGAAGGAGGCTCATCTTTGGGAAGTGGGGCAATTGTCAAGTGCATTTTCTCAATTTTCCTGTCGATCAAATTCTTTGCTAGAAATAAAGCAGAAATATTTCAACGAATCATTTGATTTGGGCTCTTCTAACTCGAGAGTGGCTTTTTTCCCCCATTCCACAGAAATTTTTCTCAATGTCTATTATGCACTTTTTGAAAATAAACAGTGCTCAAAATGAGTTGTTTCTCATGGGAAAATGGTCTGTTGGGAGCACGTTACACATTCCATTTGCTAATCAGAGTCTTCTGATAATTTTTACCGTGCATTGCAAATGGGGGCAGCCCGCATCACATCTGCAGTACTCAGATAGCATGGAACTGCTCCAAACTGCTTCTCAAACACTTAGTTCTAAATTTTCCCCATATATTTACTATTCCTTCATTCTGGTCAGTAATGAGTATTTATCCAGCAGACAAACTGCATGCATATAGTTTAGTAGTTACGTGTGCCATAATGTTAAAAAATAATGGACTTTCAAAGTATGTAGAAATGGATGCCTAAAGAAATAAGTAATTCAGCCTAAGGAAACTCAAAGACTTAATGTTTCAAGGAAGAAACACAAATGGCCTCAGCTTAAAGAAGTAGAAGCAACAAGAAAAATCAAATTTTAGTGATACGCTTCATGAAAGAGTTTCATATAGTTGGCCATAAAGAAAGTGGAGACCCAGGCTGCTGTCAGAAGGATTTGAAGTACAAGCCAAACTGCCCAACAGCTGCAGCTCTACTTTCTGTTTTCAGCACCCATCGTCAGAATGACGAGGTCTGGGAGAAGGGATCTTCGACTCCTGCAGAGTGGACACGAAAACACGGATCTGGGAAAGAAATATCAATGATGAAACACAGAGCAAATATGGGGCAAGAAGCACCGCTCTGCAGAAGCAGGAAGGGACACAGGAGGACACAGCTCAGACATCAAGCTCCTGAGTGAGCCATTTCCTCCAACGCCCGCATTGCTGTAGAAATGCTGCTCACTGGTGGTGTTTGAGGTGCCACACAGAGTAGACCTGAAAAAGAGTGGTGATTTGTTTTCACCAGGAGCTCTGAGGGAGACTGGGATCAGTGTCTCTCTCACAGAGGCCAGTAAGTCCTGCCCAGAATGTTAAAGGATGCAGCCCCACCTCCGCCGCTATATTGCAGAGCATAAATATGCTGTCTCAATATCTGCCACATATCCCTCATGCGCTATTTCTCTGACTTAGAATAACATCAAAACACATCTTCAGGAATTTCCATAGGCTTTCAACACATTCCATAATTTCATGGCATTACACATCAGTCCACACAGCAGCCCCCTGCAAACCCAGCATCTCCCTGAGCATCAAATCTCTGTGGTACTTGTGTGGCAATGAGCCTGGAAAATCTCTAGTTCCTCACCACAAGTGCTTGTGTACATTAATTCCTACATGCCCCCAATCCCTGGCAGCACAGGCTTTTGTGTGCTGCAGCAGGGGTGGGAATTTGCCAGGATGGGGCCTTGCAGTGTTGGGCTGGAAGGAACATGACTGCAGAGCAGAGAACACACTCGAACAGTGAGCTCCAAGGAGCACAGTCTGCCCTGAACATATCAGAGACTGTAGAATCAGAGAACCTTAGAATTGTTTGAGTTGGAAAGGACCCTTAAAAGCCATCTGGTGCAACTCCCCTGCAATGAACAGGAACACCTACAGCTACATCAAGTTGCTTAGAGCCCTGTCTGGCCTGGCTGTGAGTGTCTCTAGGGACAGGGCATCTACTGCCTCTCTGGGCAACCTGTTCCAGTGCCTCACGTTCAGAGATGAGCCTCAATAACCTCCCAGAAAGGCTTTTGATGTCATAGTTGACTCTACAAATTATTGCTTAAACGTGATTCCTTGTAAGTTGAATTTGTTTGAAAATAGTACTGAGTCATGCATTACTCTTGAAACGCCACATTGGTGTTCAGAGATGAGCAAAAGGGGCATCCCTGAGGCTTGACATGAATATTCATGATGATTCATTTATCCTCAGTGTTTCCGTAAGACGGTCATTTGCAGTCCAGTAAAAACTGAGGGAACAATTCATTTGCTATCTTCATTTATGTAAGGAGAGACACTGTGTGCTGGGCAGGTGGGTCCTGATTGCTCCTGACACTACTGCTAAAACCTTCCTAAGTTGCACCTCACCTCGCAGGTCTACATCTTGTAGAAATAATATTTTTCAGTAAGATTGTTCAGTGCAGAACATTATAAAATTATTCAGGATTGAAATACAGCAAAAAGTAATTGCAATAGTCTGGGTGTGACACGTGCAGCTACATGTATGAGGAACACTTCTAGGGCACTGTCAGGCAGCTCACATGGCCCTCATCAGAGGTCTGAGTGGTGCCACTGCAGAGGAACACAGCATGGCAGCAACTTTCTTGGTACACTGAGCAGAAGGAACTTTATATGGGGAGTTCCACCACTTCTAGTTAGACCCGGGGGTCTTCTCCTTCCATGGCACAGGATGAGACAGTGACCTTGTAGTCGCTTCCTACTGTGGGACCAAGGCTGTGCTGACTGCACCCTTTCCAGCCATGTCCCAGCGGTCTGCAGTGGCCTCTTTTGGTGACCAGTTCCACTGCACACCATTCTGGTAAGATCCATGCACTTGAATGGGTGAAGAAGCAGAAGGAAAACAATGCACAAGATTTCCAGTAAGGAAAAATAAAACATTCCCAAATAGGGTAAAATATTAAGCTCCGTCAGGGGGTGAAAACCTGCCTGCATCACTTAGGATCACCAGTAATAAAATTCCCAATGACTTCAGTGAGACCAGAATTCTGTTTTTTCATGGTTTTCCCAGCACACAGCCATATTTTTATGTTTCCTCATGTAACTGCAGGGAAAACCTGCAAGGTTTTTAACTTTTCCACCTCTTTTTAACTCTAGAGCATTTGGGGAAAAGAAGTCAACCCTGCAATATCATTAGGAAACAATAACAGCTATATGTATATATATATATATATATATATATATATATAATTTTATGGTTCTTGCCTGCTCTCTGCCTCCAGAATTCAGTACTGGAGCATACACAGACATAAAGCTCCTGTTTTTACTCAGTCTGTAACACAGGGTTTAAAAGGCTTCATTTGTTGAACACACTACAGACAAAACCCTGGGAAATGCACGGTGCAGTGACAGCTCCTTGTTCAGAGCCCTCCAGCACAAAGAAAACCTCAGCAGAGGGACTCAAATACATAAACTAACAGGGGGACGTGTTAGTTTTGTGCCAGATATGTTTAAGCTGATATCCTCCAAGATATGCAAGACACAAACAGAAAAATCAAGCTTTTGCCAAAACCTAATACCATCATTTTCATGCATTCATACACCTCAGCTAAATCTGCGCTCCCAAGCCTTGTTTGCAGGTCAATGCTAATAAATAAGATGATGTTAATTTTCTCTCCCCCCACCCAAAAAAAGATCTATAGGGAACAAAACCCACATCCTCCCAAACTTCTTCATAAGTTCAGCTAAAGCACTTCTTTATCCCACTGCTAAAGCCACTCCAAAACACTGCCAGTATATTTTGAAATGCTCAGTGCTGAGAGTAGCAAAGCTTTTACAGTTCAGAATGGTAAGAGTAATTTCATAAAAGCTTAATATATTTGAAAAGCAGGTCATTTATTAAAAGACCTTTTGAAAGCTTCATTTCTTAAAAAGCAAAATCATCTGCCCACCCCCGCATCCCTTCTTTAAGTATTTCACATATTTCAACTCCAATATTTCACAGTTTTTTCCCTTCCTCCTCGTTTTGAGGATATCAATGAGAAGCATTTCTTGACGCCACGTCACCAGCTGCTTCTGCTTCCACGCACAGACGTGACTGTGCCCACGCAGATGTGCCAATCCCATTGCCCTGGATGTGGGGTTGAGGCACCAGAGCATCAGCCCAGTACTGCATTACATTGCATTACACTGCAGCCCAAGGATTTTAGCTTGCAAACCCTCTCTTACCATAGCTGGAATTGTCCTGGGCAAGGACAGATTTCTCTTCTACACTCCCCACCCTCTTCTCACTTTACAGCAGTCTTTTGAGGCAGCGCTTTTCAGGTGCAGGCTAGGAACAGAGTGCAAGTGGTGTAGATGTCACTGGTGTAACACAACAGTTCCATGTTACTAGATGGCAGGTGGTAAACCAGTAACTATTGCAGGAGGCTGTGCGTCCTTTGAACACCACAATACTTAAGGCAGCATTTTGTATGGAGCTAAAAAAGCAGTGAGAACTTATGGTGAGATACAGCAGAGAGAAATACAGCCAATTTGAGGCCAATAGGCTGGTATTTCAAGATATATTTGGCATCCTGTTCATCCTGAGTGCTCTCAGTTACTATTTGTATAACAAACTACCTGTTAGGACATAACAGCTTGGAAACATGGGCTGTCATGAATTTGGGGTTGTAAAAAGACAGGAGATGTGGTGGGAAGGTTGTCTGTGGGAGCCGGGAGTGTGAACTGAACAGAGAGATGAGGCTGGCTAAGAAAGGAAGCTAAGTGAGAAGGGGGTGACCTTGGTCATGCACTTCAGAGAACAGAAGGAGAAAAGAGCGTGGCCAGTGGGTCAAGGGAGGTGATCTTCCCCCTCTATTCTGCCCTGATGAGGCCACATTTGGACTACTGTGTCCAGTTCTGGGCTCCCCAGTTCAAAAAAGACAAGGATCTCCTAGAAGGAGTCCAGTGGAGAGCCACAAAGATTATAAAGGACCTGGAGCATCTCCTGTATGAGGAAAGGCAGAGTAACCTGGGTCTGTTCAGCCTGGGGAAAAGAGTGAGAGGAGATCTGATAAAGGTTTATAAATATCTAGAGGGAGGCGGGAGGCAAATGGAAGAGGCAGGCTCTTCTTAGTGGTGTGCAGAGATAACACAAGGAGTAATGGTCTAAAACTTGAACATTGGAAGTTCTGTACTAACATGCAGAAGAACACCTTTACAGTAAGGGTGACGGAGCACTGGAAGAGGCTGCCCAGAGAGGTTGTGGAGTCTCCTTCTGTAGTTGGCCTGTGCGAGCTGTTGTAGGGTACCTGCTTTAGCAGGGGGGTTGGACTCAATGATCTCTTGAGGTCCCTTCCAACCCCTGTGATTCTGTGGTTCGGTGAAAAGCCAGAGAAGGCAATGAAGGAAGGTGCAGAAAGGGAGAACGTGAGCTGGGAACTCTGAAAAGGCGAAACGCCAAGATGGTGGAGAAGACTTGCAGTGCCAAAAGCAGGAAACAATAATAGCACAGACACCAGCTCCCTCTTACTCTTCTCTTAAGACCATCATGAGAATTACTTTAAATTTAGAAGAATGACATTTAAGAGATTACAGTTTTTGTTACATAAATGATTGTTTTTCATGGAAAAGAAAAAAAAAAGCTCAACACAGAACATTACTAAATTTTGACGGGCAGCCATACTCAAATTCTTAAATGATCGAATACAAAGCACGCTTGAAGGCTGTTTGTATGCAGCAGGGCGAGGCAGACAGCCCAGTGTAGGTGGCTCCACTTTGGGGTGTGCTGCCCTGCAGATGGACTGAGCACTTCAGCAGCCATCTATGACCATAACAAACGCTGAGATGGAGCTATTGATTGCCACTTGGGCTCCCAGGGAATAAATAAAGGGTGCTCAAGGGTTAATACTGAAATGTGCTTATTTAGAACTTAACCTATTTCCTTTTAGCAGGAGATAAAAAGTCCTTGCACCAAACAGACAGTTTAGATGCATTTCCCATTGGGTGATATATATCCAAGGGCAGATTACTGGAATCCTTCTGTCGACAGCAAGAAATGTCAGAGGAACTCAGAATATCACTGAATGTCTACGCCTTGGTAAAAAAAGATTTTAACTTGGAGTAATATTACAATTCAGGACAAGACACCTTGTCCAATTTATTCTCTGTCCAGCACAAAGGGACCCCCAATATATCTGCATTTATATTCATTGCCAAAATAGGCAATGGACCCTTACTATTCAGGGGAACAAAGCTCCAGACACTCTTACATTCTAAGCCTAATGTGCTCAGCTACTGGTACGGCACCATTAATCGTGGAGAATATGAGCTATATAGCCTTGGAAAACTGTCACCTTCCACATTTATTCATAATACTCGGTCTAATAAAATGTTCTGCATGAACAAGTGAGCTGTGAATATAATATACTAAACGTTACCTCTCCCTGTCAGTGGGCATCGGACGGGGTGTGTTTGGGTTTAGCTCCTCTCCTGCTCTTCTGCAGAAGGAAATCATTCAGCTCTTTACCACAGAGCTCCATTAAGCACTTTGTTTTTCACTGAATGACTCAAATGCGTATGGCCTCCGTGGATGGATAAACTGCTGCAGAAAGAGAGAAGTCAGCAGCACTGATTGGCCCTGTTGTCTGAGTGTGCCTTTTGATTTTTGACTTTCTGCCAAAGCATCATCCTTCTGTGTTTACCCTTCAGAAGCCCTCACTCACTCAGATGCTGCACGCGTCTGCAGCTCAGCCTTTTCTCCTGCAGAAACCAAATTCATCAAAAGGAATAACTCAGAACTCAGATTTATGGATTGTAATTTTGCAGCACAGATCCTGCATCTCAGATCTTTCACAGCCTTGTTACAACATGAAGTAATTAAAAGAGCAATTTTACGATGCCGCCTTTCCCTCAGATAAAAGGTTTATCTTCATGCGAAACCATAAAGATTCCAAAGCATACTTCGTCACATCGTTTTCCTCTTCCCCTCATTGTGAATCAAGATAACAGAACCAGTCTAAGCCTCTGTGCCGTTGTGCTGTGTGCACACGCATGCATGGATTTACACTAAGCATTGGAAACACACAGTGCTTTTTCTCCACTCTGGGGCCAGGGCTGCCAGCGCTGGGCTCAGTACCCACTTTCACAGGACACCATGCAGCTGCATCTCCTTATGAACCGCTCTTGCTGCAGGAGCTGCTGCATAACCACTGCTGCTTGCTGTGCATTTTGCACCTGAGTGAATGCCTACTGAAGGCAATGGGAACATGACCAGAATGGGTCCCAGGTGAGGTGTTTGAGCTGGTTACAACCATCTGTAAACTCACTGTTTGGCACATGGGAATCTCCCAAGACAGACACAAAACAAGGGACACTCTAGCAACATCTGAATTAGCAGCGTGCAAAAGTGGTTGTTCCCCTCTGAAAACAAAAACAGCTCAGAGAACACTGATGTGGCTTTTATACGAGCAAGTAAGACTATAAGTAAACCCTCTCTGCATAAACTAATAAAGCGTCAAATGAAGGCAATTGTTATCAGCTTGTTCAAAGCCACGTGGACTTTTCGCAGGAGATCTTCTCTTGTGATTTCTAGTGCTGCAGCCTCACCAGTTGTAAGAACAGCTGATTCTGAAAGCCTTGATCCTGTATAATTTTGCTCATATTCTTAAGAGCAGGGACACTGGAGTTGGATC
>JAOWBP010002052.1:49153324-49166882 GCA_028571105.1 Tragopan temminckii | reverse complement strand
AGTTGGATCCCCACAGTCAAAGGTTCTTCTTAAGCACCTGGGTGAGGAAATGCTCTTACTGACAGCTCACGAGCCTAAACCCCTCGTGGTATTGAAAGGAAATGAATTTGGTTTCTCAGAGCCTGTGGCTTCAGAACAAACCCTGGGAAACAAGTTTAGAATATCAGCATATGCTTCAATCCATTTTCTAGTTACAAAGGTTTCTTTATTAATGTTTTTGGCTGACAACAGTTGGAATAAGTGTTTTAGGAATGATGATAAACATGCTAAGAGAGAACAATGTGAGTGCATTTTTATTTCAGCTTTAACTTCTTTCATTGCTGTACAGCTGCATTACACTTGGCTTTAATCCCTTAAGCATTATTTTCCTTGGCAAAGTAGTCACTGATCTGAGTAGAACTTACTACCGGAAGAACATGCTTGAAAAACCAGCATGATGTCAGTGCCAACCAAAATCCATGGAGCTTAAACTGTCACAAATGTGCCTGTAGCTGGAATATGTATCTCCCCACTAGGAAAGCTGTAGTTTTAGGTAGTGAAGCCAACTGCAGAAAGCATGCAGTAGCTTCCTGCAATTAAATGTGTGCCTTGTCCTCCTCTCAATAAACAATCGTTTGAAAAACAATCGTATAAAACAATGTAGGATAATCCCTGGAATGGCTTAGGTTGGAAGGGACCTCAAAGACCATCCAGTTCCAACTCCTTGCCGTGGGCAGGGCTGTCCACCAGCTCAGGCTGCCCAGGGCCCCAACCAACCTGGCCTTGAGCGCCTCCAGGAATGGGGCACCACAGCTCCTCTGGGCAGCTGTGCCAGTGCCTCACTGCTGTACCATAGGCACCAAATGACCGTGCTGCTCTGCTTTTAGTTTTGCCTCCATTAACTACCTATGGCTATGGGTCAGAACAGGGGCTGCAGGCTTCTTAAAGAAAATATTGATCCCAATTGTGTAAAACAACTTTAATACTGAAATATATAAATAATCACTACTGAAGAATAACACAGAAGACCGTGGTGATTCATTACGAATAGATGCTATAAACTGGAACAGGAACATTGCTAGGTAAGGAGGAAGGAAGCTATTTTAGGAGTCCTGAAAATTTCTTCTAGTTCTGCATATGGATCGTGCTGCTACAGTTACTTTCTAAGAAACTGTGTTCTGAAAAGCATTTTTGGGAAGAAACCTTTCGTTGGAACCATTATTTAATGTAGACCTTCAATGGAACTAGAACACAGTTCCCGATACAGTTTAAGATAGGGAGGAGTTAAAAAAAAAAAATGAACAAAACCCACCATACCTGCACCAGGAGCTATTTATTAGCATAACACTCTTCCTTTTAAAGATTTCGTAACAACTGAAGTATATACAAAGTCTTACAGCATTTACACAATAAAAAAGTTTCCTATTAGCTGATGAAGTATAAGGTAGTGCTGCAATTTATTTCAAAGCATGTATACAAGAATAATGAAGCAGGCCACTGTACTTTCAACTCCTCTGCTACCACACCACAACTGTCAGTTGAAATGACAGTTAATTAAACCACTGGGAAGATACAGATTGTCGAAAGATTCATAACAGGTTCACCTGCAGCACTAACCATCATAAGGAGGAAAGAAAATAAAGCTACATACTGTCATGTTTCTACACTTTCTAGAGCTGTAACAAACTTTCACAGCCTTAGATATAACATATGCAAGACAACATAATCACAATTTTTCAGATATAGTTCAGCTACTGAGTGTATTTACTTCTGAATAGGAGGCGTTATATTGATATGGCTGTGTGTTTCCATTTTTGTTCATTAACTGTTCAAATAGGTCTACAAAAAAATTAAAAGACAGCATGGACTTTGTAGTCATGATGTGTTTGACTAATAAAGGCATTCAATATCAGCTATAGGATCTAATCATTCCTGTCAAAAGTTTAAGACCAGGAATCTTAAGAGTAAAAACGAAACCCACAAAATCCCGCACCTATGATGTTTTTGTGTGTTGACTCCAACCTTCTTTAAGCTTTTCCAACAGGGTAATACAAAATCATTAAAACGCTTACACCAAACCAAATGCAATACTCATTTAGTTTATGAGTGGTCAAGCAGATTCATTAGACCACCTCAGCTGTGAGACTGAGGGTGCTCATCTAGAAACAGAAACCTAAACAGTCCCTTACTACAGGTAGGGATACATATTTCAGCAAAGAACAGCGCATTCCTTGCCTTTCAGAAACAGCTTTACAGCTGCCAATAATCCACCTTCTACAAGAGATAAGGTTGCTTTGACTACTGTTGCATGTCTAAACCTCTTACAGTGGCCAATTTTTCTCCCCCCCACCCCCACTCTCTCCCCAAATGGGATTCCATTTCAACTTAGAACCTAGAAACGTCAGTTGACGATATCTGTATTAAGACAAAAAGTGACATATAAAACCCACAAGGAACCACATAAATACCAAAGAAGTCATATAATCTTTCCATGTAAACACTTTGATTATACTAAAGCCCTAATTAGATTCTCGTCTTAAACTTTTGGCAGATAATGTGTATGCTCAGCCAGGCTTTGCAGTTGGTTATTGTTCAAGTGGAAGCCAGGTCAGTTCACATGTTGACAGGCATGCAACTTGGAAACATTGCACAACAAGCAACACAAAGAGATTTGAGAAGTGTACAAGACTTCAAGTAGACTTCACAACCCTTCACAACTGAATATTCACAGACAAAGATACAGTCCTTGCTTTTTCTACTGTGGATTTTCTCACACATGGGACACTTTCTGTGACTCTCTAGCTTGCTTGATGCTATACAACCACTTGATGATTCTGGCATTCCTTTCAATAGCAGAAATGCCGTATGGCACACGGTCATTGGCACTGTCATCATTTCTAAGGTCACTGTTGCTGTCCTGAGACTGTTCACAGTCTGAGCTAATCATGCTTGCACTGCGAAAGTTGAGGGATATAATATCAGAGTTAGCCCTTGCAAAATTTTCCATCCCAAGGTTTTCAAGCTCTTCAGGATCCAGTCCACAGTAGTTAAAGAATCGTTCAACATCTGCGTCGACACGAAAGTATCTGTCGCTTAAGTCTGATTTTGATCGCTGTAGGGAGGGTCTTCTACTAACTCCGCATCCAGACTCAACTGCCTCAATCTCTGGGGACTTCAGGGTGGCAATGGCAGCAATTTTGGGTTTTGGAGGCAGAGGTGGGGCTGAACTACTGCAAGGTATTGCTTTTAAGGGCTTTGCGCTAGTT
The DNA here is from genome assembly GCA_028571105.1 of Tragopan temminckii. Taxonomy (NCBI): domain Eukaryota; kingdom Metazoa; phylum Chordata; class Aves; order Galliformes; family Phasianidae; genus Tragopan; species Tragopan temminckii. The sequence goes on along the minus strand of JAOWBP010002052.1, from coordinate 49,163,637 downwards.
ACTTTCCTAATGTCTGAGGAGCTGTGAGAGACATGCAAGAAAGTCTCTGCTGACTGGTCTAGGAGCCTTCTACTGACATTGGAGCTGCTCTCCTGGGGGCTGCTACGGCCCTGTGTGGGGTAAACCTTCAAGGACTCAGCAAACGAATGCCGGTTCAGTTCCGTCGAATCGGCTCTGTGGGGTGGCCAGTTTCGGGGACCGTGCTTGTGCCCCGAACCCGAGCTGGAGCCTTCAGAGCTATTGATGATGTTCTTCAGAATCTCTAGCTTCAGATTTTCTCTCTGGACACCGCTCTCGGTCTTTGCATTGTTGCTGAAGACCTTCAAGGTGGGGCTGCCCAGTGCCCGCTTGGCCGCAGGACAGACCGGCGGCTTCGCCAGCACTGCTGGCTTCACGGGCTCCTGCTTGGCATTGATGACCTCCTGGCTTTTGACATATTTCGCCTTGTCGGCTTCCAGCCTCTCCACCGCACTCAGTCTTTTTGGGTTAGGCTCCGCCTGCCTGCGAAAATAGTCAGGTCCTTTGTTCAGGATGCGGAGAGGGACGGCGGATGTGAAAGTCACGGCAGGGCTGACCGGCTTCACCATGCTACCTGTCGGTAGTGTTTCTGTAGGCATGTTTGGTGGTCTTTCCCCCGCAGCCGTTTTGGATTCTTCTCTGGGATCTCCTAAACGCACGGTGTAGAAACATGTACATTAAGCACAATGAATAGCCGATGAATCCAGGGATCTGAGCGTTAGCAGCAGCGCCTCATCTCACAGCTCATTAAATAACGCTGCGCTTCTCTTTTAAAGGCAGCCTTTGTACTGCAAGGCCACCAGACACAAGTCCGTATTAGTCTGCTCCACTGCCTCCTTTCTTCTCGCTGAAAGATGTGGGAGTCTCCTTGCTTCCTTTGTGCGATCTGAAAGGCAGAAGAGCCAACCACATGTTAGTGGCAGCGCCTGACATCAGAGCGATAGCAACAGCAGCCCAACCCTCCTTTCCTCTCCTGTGGCAGCGCAGGGAGGCAGCGCTGAGTGCCCCACCACCACCCAGCGGGATTATGGCAAACGGAAAGGGGAAGGACACGGGGCCCCTGCTGGGATGCAGCCACACGTGTCTGGGGGCAGGTAAGGGACAGGGATGCCAAATGGGCTGGGTCACTGGGTTAGACCCACATACCTCCAGACGATGAATGAAAGTGCACTTTCAAACACTGCCTGTAGCTTTGTCTAGTTGATTTCTCAACATACTTTATCTCTAAACCCCCAAAGTTTTTCTCCTTACTGGCAATATATAATTCTAACAAATGCAGAGTATTTTCCTATTTTATTAAATGCTCCAGAAAATGAGCCAGTCTAAAAATCAGGGAGAAAACACAGATATGTAGTGTTTTAATTGCAAGGCATATGCTTCATCATTAAGCTAACAGAAAAACAAGCAACCAAACAGAGATACTGCTGAAACCTCGTACTGCAGCTTCAAGGCTGTTTGAACACGGGTCCCCACAGCATGGGGTGCTCCAGCAGCAAAACAAGGATTTCCAAGTTCTTAAGGGAGGGCAAATTAACTATAACAAGAAAACCCTAAACCTAATGAGAATAAACATTTTATTCTTTTAATGATGGATTTTGGAAGCACGTAAAACATTCCGACTTGACTTGAAAAAAGAGAACTTGTCTTTGCATTTAGATACAATTGTTTCAGCTTTCTAGGCACCACAATGTCCAAAACAACATTTATCTTTATCTAAATTGTTTTAAGATTCCTTCACTTCAGACTGCCACAACACCACACACCACCTAAAATGCAACACCGCAGACAGCACGGCAAGTGCTGTAGCAATTTCTCCCACATGAGGCACTGAAGAGCACTTACCAAAGAATCTAGTCTTAAAGCAGCGATTTAGCTAATGGGTCTCATTTGTTTTATTACTGCCCCCATTAATCTACACCGTCCTTTTTAACATCCCATTTCCGCTATCATCGTGGTCTTCAGGGAGAGCAAGAAAAGCTGCTGCTGCTTCTACACTCATCCCGAGGTGCTCAAAGCAGCATCCTTCCCAGTGATGACCTGCTTTCGCCTGTACTGCCACGCTCATCTATTGTTATCCAACTTACTAACCATAGTGTATTTAACCATCAGTATGTTGTTTGGACCAACAAAAAAACCTCCTCTAAATCCCACAGAAAAACCCGTAATTCCAGCTAAATATACCTTAAGAGACAAAGAAAGCAGCCTCAAGTATTTATTCCCAGAAGTACACGATACATACATTGAATATTTTCTCTAAACCACTCAAGGTCAAAGCAAGGAAACCAAATGTATAAATGCTATAATGAGATTATAGGAAAAAGCTGAGCTTTCTCCTGAAGGCTCACTGTCACAAGCATTCTTCAAATACAAACTAACATATTTAGGTGGGTGATAAACCAGACATGCATTCAGTGCAATTGAAAGGGTAGTGAAATGTTAATTAAGCTTTCCTTTCAGTGTTGTTTTATAAATCCTAGTGACTTCCTGAATTTTAACTAAGTCTTCCTGAAAGAGAAAAAGCTCTTTTTTCCTCATTTGAATCAACATATTTATTGGGACTATTTTAAAATTAAGCATTGACTTTCCAAATGTGCTGAAGGCAATTTTAGCAGGCATCTGCACATACACATTTCTGTTCCATATACACAAATCAAACCCTTCCACACTGCCAGCACAGAGCTTGTAGAAATACCTGATTGCTGTATTTGGTGCTTAAATGTAGATTCAGCTAATGCAGAAATTGAATATATGCAAGGACAGGGACCTTGTCAGGAGAAAACAAAAATGTAAAAGAGAAAAAAAAATCACTCCAAAAACCAACCCTTCCATTCTACGTACTAAACCAACACTGTCACCCAACCGAGTTAATAGCACTCGAATAAGCAAGAGCACAGCTCTGCAATTCTCCTCAGCCATTGTCACTGAAGGCCATGGTACTGCCCAGAGGAACTCACGCCAGCTCCATTCTGCTCCCAGAGAGCTGCTCTGAGCACACCACAGATTACTGGGGCTGTGGGAACCAAGGCTTTTGGAAGTCTTTCCCCAGCATTTAGTAACTTCCTCACTCAGGACAGCCCTGCTTGATGCCAGCAAGCACTGCTTAGGAGGTTTTCTTCAAAGGAAGAAAGAAGAAAAAAATTCCCACTGTGCGTGCATGTTCACCCAAGGGAACAAGAGCGCTTGTTTGCAAGCACACATGGGGCTAAACGCCCTGAAGTCAATGGAAATACACTGTGACTGGCAATGAGCTCCAGGCATGCCTTCAAAGAAAAGCAAAGGGCTGAGGGGAGCCAGGGCAGAGATGCTGTCTGGAGCCAGCATGGGCCAGGTGGTTACGTGGCCAGACAGGGAGCTCTGTCCTTCTGCTGCTGGTAAAAACTGAAGTAGACTCAGCTACAGTAAAAAGTGTGTTGCATTCCTGAGGTACTGTGTTTAAATATCACGGGGAAGTTTATTCAGTACTCTCACCTCAGAGAGCTAGAAATTGTTAATCAAACTGCACTAGAACAGAAAGTGCGGTGGAAGGCAGGTGGATGTAGTTACTACTGAAACAACCTCTCCTGCCTGTGCTCTGATGACTGCAGCCTAATTCTGCTGCTAGCTGGGATACCCAGTGCAATTCCTATCAGTGCCTCTGTTGTTCACAGGCACTAGAAACATGGCCATGATGCCGTGAGAGTCACTTACTAATTTCAGCACTAACGAAAAAGGCTGAGCAGCAGCAGCACAGCATAGTCAGGGGAAGACAAAACTGTGCCACTTTGTTTCCAGTTGTGAAAACCATAATTACAGCAACAAGGGTGGAAATGGCTTTCTGTTGACCTAAGTGATGAAGAAAGTTACAGCTTAGCCATTGGAATTGCCTGTTGTGGATGGCTCCAGTACTGGCTTTGCACTGTGGAAATTCAAAGGCAACATTTCCACTCCCGGGAAATAAATGAAATATACTTAGAGACCTAAGAAACATTTTACTCTTGTTCACATCCAGATGTCTATTCTGTAAATGTAATTCTTCCCAGGGACTGGATTATGTTTTTCAGGATTTGCTCCAGACTCCCATTATTTCACTTCCTTAGAAAAAGATCACTAGGCTTAAGAGATCATTTAAAGGGAAATAAAACTGCAAACTTATGCACGCATTAAAACATGCTTCATTTTAATAACACACATACACTGATAAAAGCTTTCTTGAAGTTTGTACCACTGAGCTCTTCTAACATCAGTGACTGTTGCAGAACTACTGAGTAGAATACAAAACATACAAAGGAGTAGAGGGGCTTAGGTTTTTTAACTCTATTTTCAACCAGGCACTTTGATTCAAGATTCCTTTGTGGCAGAGGGAGACATCCAAAGCACTTACTCATTCGAGGCATCATGCTCTCATCGCCCTTAGACCTGCAATACATTTGTTAGATATTCACATTTAGGTAACAGGCTTACCAGCTGCATGATTTTGGACAACATGGTGCAGCCAACAGCAGCAATAGCTATACAACTAACAGTAACTAGAAACAAATTCTCTATGAAATACTATTTCTGCGTTGCCTTGTAGCTCCTATAACTTGATCGAGTTTCAATCAGCCTTTGCCTGAATGTTTACTCTGAAACCGCTACATATTTTAGCAATGTTCAAGTTGCAGCACAGCAGCAAAAAACAACAGTGAAAATATGGCTTAAATGACAACATAGGAACTCTTGATTTCAGTGAGGATGCAGCTTCACCCACCAACACTGTGCTGAAGCTGATGCTCTTACTTCATTCCTCTGGGACAGAGGATGAGTGATGGACAGGAGGTACAGAGGACAGAATGAAGCACAGTGGGTACATATAACAAAGGCTGACAGCCTTTCCCCTGCTTTCCTTGGTATTTAAAGGCCTGTGTCAATTTTATTTTCCTGACGGTAAAGTATAACTACGCAGCCTCAAGTTGCACCACAAACATCGTAAATTCAAGTACAAATGATCTCAAAAAGGCTCAGAGAAATCACAAAACAAATTTTACACAGGACCATAGCATACAGATGAAAAATCACCGGCTCAGCTAATGGCTAGGCGCACGTTACAGCTGAAGGTCCCATTGTGAAGCTGCTGCTTTGTTAATAGTCCCTATAAAGCCAATGAATGAGGACTTCAGTGAGAGTAACTTGCTACAAGGCTATGCACTAGGATACAGTATTGCGTACGCCTCAAGCTCGTACCAGTTCTTAGGACAACCACCAGCATAAACCTTGCATGTAGTTTATATTAATAAGTTTAAAAATATGAACAAAACTTAAACAAATAAGGATTAAATTAGCACTGAACAATCCACCTCCAGAATGGCAGCAGTATGACATTTGTGAAATCAATTTTAGATAAACACACACATGGGTGCAGACTTGGCCTCACATTAGCTGTTGAGATACAAAGCATGAGGAGATGGAATCATCTTTCAGATCTGCCATGAACCAAAATACAAATCAAAGTGATGCCCTTTGGGAACATGAAACAGTGACAAATAAATGAAGGGCAGTATCTCCTCAGGGAGGAGGTTGAGCCCCCAAAAGGTCATAAAACTCAATATGCAGTGACCAAAACCAGGAGTGGCACAGGGATGTAGAGGTGGGAAATTTCCACCAACAGGGAAAGTTGCTTTGCACTGCTTGTGTATTATATATTTAGGCCAATTCTGATTTGCTCTGGCATTACACTCAACAACACCCACTGATGTTAAACATCAGTCTGAAGTGCAGTAAGGTGACAAGTTTGCACAAGAAAACCCTGTAAGATAAAACTCTATCAAGAGTGCCACCGCCACTTGACAGTTCCTATTTCACTTTGCAATTAAAACTGAGGTCTAAACTGGGATGCTGATGTAAATAGAAATGCTTACACTGTTACGGGGAAATAGCTTTTGGAAAATCCACAGAGGTACAAATGTTGGGGATGCACCTCCGTGACTGTATTCACATTCTGCCTCAGTATTGCACGCTCAGTGCAAGCTGCAAAGAGAAGCTTCTCTGAAAGAAAAGCCATCAGAAATTATTTTGTTTCTTTTCAGTTCTGAAAACTGGTGCTGTTACAGGTTTTACCCAGCAGACACACTCCACTATTAGCGATACCTGCTTCTGGGTAAATACTGCCCAAACATGAAAAGTGTGATTTCTGTAAAAGGCGCAGACAGCTGTGCAAATACACAAGAAACCTCAGGAATGAAGTTTCCCTTTCTTCCAGGAAGACAGCACAAAAAAAAAAACAAACAAGTTGTCTTCTAAATTAGAGAGAAACTACGTACTGTGTTTGTAAAAGCAGTAATGGAAATCAATGCTGCTTTCTCTAATCCCTGTGTTGCTTACAACATACTGCACTCTTTGGAATAATTTCAGCCTCTCATTTAAAAATACTTCAAGAGAAGACCTAAAAAGTATAAAGCAATGTGATGTAACTTCTCGTTATATTCGTAGCTCGGACTTTTTGTGAATACTTCTATTTAGATGTGTATTTTGCCTGAATATTTCTTTAAAACACTTTGCAAAACTTTAGGCAACACCTTTTAAGGAACGTTGGGACGCAATCCAGCCACTCACTCCTCAGCCAGTCCCAACGGTCCCAAGTTCAAAGCACTTTCCTTCTTCTTATTCTGTCTCTCTCCATAGGCACTACACTTAAAAGTATGCTCCACAAGCTCTACACAGGCCTTCATGCTGGTCTCCTGACCCTACAGTTTCCTTAAGATTCCCTGCACTTTCAGAAATCAAATCAAATGTCTTCTTCATCAGAAGACACTTGGCCCCAGTGCTCCATAACAACATTTCAGCGCTCATCAGAATCACAGAACTTTTAGGGCTGGAAAGGACCTCTAGAAATCATCAAGTGCTATCTATTGCTCTTCTTCTCTCTTCCCCTCTGCCAGTAGGAAAAGCCAGCATCTTGGGTCTCCTTGCCCCTGTCTTCTGACCTTCCCAGCCCTGCTTGGATTTTGCACCCTGGTAAACCATTTATTTTCCAAGAAGCCACACTTTCAATGTGCAGCAAAATTAATTAATTGGCCAGCCTTGCGTGCCATCACTGCACACTGGGAGAAAACAGAGGGAGGCTGAACAACAAAACAGTTTTAATTAAGATGTTGAAAAAAAAACATTTTAAATAGAACACTTCAGATTAATTTGCACCTGAGATCTGTGGAAATTCCTAACAATCCCATTTCAAGAGCAAGCCATATTTGAAGCTACCCAAACTTTTGTGGTTTCCAGCCATAATTGGTTCAGTACAAATCACATGCATTAGTGAAGAAGAAAAATCAAAACCATCTATCTGCAAAAATGCATAAGATACACCCAGAGCACCTTCAGTCCAACGATCACACAGGCTCACGTCTCACAGACAGGATCCACGCAACAGTCACCCAACCAACCAGCAATTGGGCAGCCAGGAAACAGCTCAGGAACTTCTTAAGTATCCCTTCCCCCAAAACTGATCCTCATTAGTGAGCACTTGCTCCTTTGACAGCAATTTCTGCTTAAACCAAAACTTCGGAGCTCTCCTGACTCCAGCTACACACTAAACACCAAACATATTAAAACCAAGACATTGTCCCCACCTCCCACAGTTAACTCTCATGGAAAGGAGCTGGGAGAAGCTGGAAGAAACACGCAGGAGCAGAGAGATGCTCAAGGCATACCCTGCACACAGCTGCCGCTCAGCATGGGAGCAGCCCTGTTACTGACATTAATGGGCATGCACACGGCTAACTAAGCCTGATGGCTAATTCCCAAGCTCTAGACGAACCATGGATTTTCCTGCCTGTCTTTGCTCATTAACACTGCTTAACCCAGCATGAGTCCTCTGAGCATGCTGCAGGCCCCCAAAATGCAGTGGGGGCTAACAAGGATATCACAGAAAACGCTTCTGCCTCTGCTTCATTTGGAATGCCAACTGCAAGATGACCTCCACAACAAGTGCTTAAACTCCTATAAAGTGCATGTAAAGACTGACTCTTCTCCAGCACTTATTTTAAAAGTTTTCCACTGAAACAAATATTTGCAAGCTTTCTTTAAATTACAGAAAGAGTAAGAAATCTCCTATAGGGTTCTTGGTGTGAAAAGCGGGTTAATAACACTGCTCCAGTATAATTAATTTCTAGGAGGTAGGATGACTTCTAGCTGAAACAGGAAGAGCCACCCAAGAATACCCAATAATCTTCTCTGGGAGGTGGGAAACTTGCCCCAGTTTGGAGGCTGGGCAATTGGTGCAGTCTCCCATTTTTCAGAAGATGAGGTACCTCTGATCTCATGTACGCAAATGGACATCAGCTGCTACTGCCAACTCATTTTTGTGGGGTGGAAAAAGTTCACCAGACTCTGTCATATAAGGTCAAACCCTCTGAAATCTCAAGTTGCCATGTTTAGACTATGTTTATTGAGATTGTTTTCTGAAACCGTTTGCAATGCAAAATATATTGAAGGAAGATCATATCATAGCTATAAATGGCTTTTATTTAAAAAAGCCATAAACCCACAATGAAAATAGCTGCAGTTAGACATTCCCTTGCCTTTCGTAAGCCTGCAAAACTCCAGTAATAAAAAAGCACATGAAGATCCAGAGTCAACAAATACAGCCCGGAAGAGAAACAACCCCAACAATTTATACTGTGAAAAAACAAGACACCATGAAGAGCTACTATAAATGGAGAAGATATTTCAGATTTTAAAATTCCTTCCCTTTAGTAATCAGGGATTTAATTGGTAAGGAAAACTTTTAAAGCATTTATTCTCAAAGTTTCAGAACTAGCATCTTTTTGAAGTTTCTTACAGTCTATGAAAGTACATTTGAAAGAAATAGTGCGTAAGTATATGGAGTAGTTCTTGTAATGCACATTTTTACAAACAAGGACACAAAGTTATATTGATTATACTGATTTTAGCCTTTTCAAATTTAACAGCTTGGTATCTTCTTTTATTAAAAAAAAAAGAATTTTTCATATACTACATTCACAAACAAAATACTGTTTCACTCTAATTTAAAACACAGCAAGCAAGTATCTTTTACTGATACTACAAATACACAGAAAGGTAATAAGGTAGACACAATTACAAACTGGTTATGGCTGAAAGCAATAGCATGAGAAAAATGGCAATGTTCACCTTGTGGAATACAACAGCATGGCCCCATTCTGACAACGGAGGACTTTCAGTCACTCTTCTGATTAGCTGTGGGGTGTTGTTTGTCAAGTCTCTGCTCTAAATATCCTTTTCTATAACATGACATAATGCTGCAATAAAGTCAGCATGACTACTTAATTTCTGCACCATAATTGTTCTGTGCTAACCATTTATAAACAGCCAAACTTCAAATACATGAAACAGTGAACATTTATTTTTTCCAAAATAAGCTATAAAGCTAAAATGTTTTGATGATGTATAAACAAGTCAAGTGGTTCCCCTCCCCTCCCCCTTTTTTTTTTTGAATCGTATCTTTTATTTTAGACTGGTACAGCTATGTTTTTCTCTAGATAAGAGAACATTTTCCCATACCACAGAATATTTCATTCCTCTTTCCTCCATCCTCAGTTCTAAAGATACACACTGCTGGAAGTCAAGAAAGAAAGTTAGAGGAATGCATACTACTGCATCTGTATATTCAAGATTTCTTTAAGTACCTGGTCAGAAATACCAGTCTTGTTGCAATCAATATAGTAAAGCTGTATAACCCAAATTCTATGTTAAACATTCACGGTGTGATTGCACATTTGTATGGATGTATTTACTACAGTTGTTGAAATGTTAGCTGTTAAAATACATTGAGTCTGTTTCCTATTAGTGACATTTAACGTAATGACACTTCACTACAAGTGTCTTTAAAAAGCTGCACTTATAAAGTCAGAATTGCCCAGGCTCTTCTTACTAAATGGTTTTCTGTGTATCTGAGGACCCTAATGAAGTTATGACAAAAATTCTTCCTGGCCACATCTCTAGCAACACCATAAAAATCTCAGTGTCTTAAAGAAAAGAAAAGCTGTATTGAGTCATGACCCTGCACTGGTGTGTTTAATCAAGTGGAGATGGCAGCAGCAGAGGGAGGGCTGAGGAATCACAGCTTCAGTAAGAACCAACAAACAAACAACCCCCAGTAACTGGGAGTATGGGGACAGGCACAAGAAGCAGGAAACTGTAAGACACAGAAGGTCAGAGGAGAAATGCAGTTACTCGGAAAAAAGCAGAGAAGTGATGGGAATAGACATGGTGGCAGCAAACAGTGGGCTGGGAAGCAGAGAAAGATTACAAGGATAGCGAGGGATTAAAGGAAAAAGGAAGAT
>JAOWBP010002052.1:49141546-49153224 GCA_028571105.1 Tragopan temminckii | reverse complement strand
GGACCCTAATGAAGTTATGACAAAAATTCTTCCTGGCCACATCTCTAGCAACACCATAAAAATCCCAGTGTCTTAAAGAAAAGAAAAGCTGTATTGAGTCATGACCCTGCACTGGTGCGTTTAATCAAGTGGAGATGGAAGCAGCAGAGGGAGGGCTGAGGAATCACAGCTTCAATAAGAACCAACAAACAAACAACCCCCAGTAACTGGGAGTATGGGGACAGGCACAAGAAGCAGGAAACTGTAAGACATAGAAGGTCAGAGGAGAAATGCAGTTACTCGGAAAAAAGCAGAGAAGTGATGGGAATAGAGATGGTGGCAGCAAACAGTGGGCTGGGAAGCAGAGAAAGATTACAAGGATAGCGAGGGATTAAAGGAAAAAGGAAGATATTCCAAGTGCTTTTCCTCATCGCCTCTATCACAGCTCTTATGCCCCACATGCCTCTCCTTGTTTCTGCAGCCTCCATACCTGGGACAGCTTGCCCATGGAGCCTTGGTGGGCTGGCAAGGAGGAACTGGCCCCAGGGGGTTGGCAGAAGTCTGCAGAAGGAAATCAGCCTTTGAGGCTCTCATATTTTCAAGAGGAATACAAACAGTGGAGGAAACCCAGTCAATCAAAAACACCTGCCAGTCAACCAACAAAATGCAGAGGTTTGCTGCTGTAGATTCTCCAAAGCCAGTTCTTCCTTTTGGCATTACTTCAGCTGCCCTTAACATGCCATCAGCTGCTGCAGCACCAATACCTGCAACAGGCTTGCCCTGGGAGAGTTCTGAAGCCAGAATCACTGCTGACCCTAAGAAGTGCCTTGGACTGTTTAGATAGACTGGCTTATTTCCTTGCACATATCCCCCCCCACACATTACTTTACCAATACCTAGATATCCAACCTCCTCTCATACATGATACACAGCAATGTTAGTAGCTCACCTCTCTCCAGTAAATAAAATAAATTTGATTCCAGCCTAGAAATTGGATACAAGTCTCCTGAGCTCAAAGCTACGGCTTGACCCTCATGAATTATTACATATTTAGAAATGAGTATCAGAGAACTTTTTGAGAAGGTGGATCTAGAGAAATTTCAAAATCACAAAACCAAGCTCTCCAAGACAGAAGAATCATGAGATGCTACAAACAAGGCACTGAGCCTCAGGTGAGGAGATACGGTGTTGGTTCTTTCATGTGCCCACATGCTTGGCATGTAAAGGTAACCTTTTCTGGTCAGTCTACCATCCCCATCACTGTCAGGGAGTCAAGCCTCTACAATGAAGGCGACACCCCCTCAGTTGCTAGTGCCAGCTTGTCACTGATCTGGGCAACCAGAAGGCCTCCAGAGGTCCCTTCCACCTCAGTCATTCTATGATTCTGATCTGCTCTGGTCTCCTTGCATCCTCTAAAATGACAACATTTAGGAGCGCTGGCTGTGTCACCACATCCAGGGCTGAATGTTGCCATTATCATAGATCATGGACTCCATCTTTCATACTTGTAGAATACACAGTACGTCTCCCAGACAACTGCAAACTTCCTGGAGCATCTGCACAAACACCAAACATCAAGTTTATTCTCTAAGATGATGAAAACAAATCCCATATGAAATGCCACTAGCAAGGTAAGCACATGAAATGTGATTGTGGTATTAGTGTAGATCAACTGCTGACTACAAACACTGAACAACTACAAAGCTTTGAAGATTCCTAGCATGAGCCTTTGCAGTACAGCTTTGATGTCTTTCAATTTCAAACCACAACATATCTTGAATTTTACATTCTGAACCTCCTCAACTAACATAAATTGGTTTTGAGATTATTTCAACATTTTACTCCTGAATTTGCCACGTGTACTCTTAGACTTAACATTTTTGTTTCAAGTAAAAACAGCAGTGATAACCGTTAATTTAAGACCCCACGCGATGCATATTTACATTCTAGAGCTGAATCTAATGATAAAAAACAGACAAATGCAAAATGCCTTCTACAGAGTGGAATTAAAACCATGTATTAGTGAAGCGTGTTGCTGATTTGACAAATAATGCATCAGATATTGATTATTGATTTTTTCTTTGCCTCAAATAAATGCTGCAAGTGCTCCACTATCTCTTAGAGAATTTTATGATCATTGGTACAAACTGTCATACTCATACAACTCCTGACTCCCTGGGTTTCAAGTGATTTCTTTGTACTAACTGAGAACAAAACTACTCAATATAAGACATGCTCTCCATTTTTCTTGATACTGGATTTCCCCTTTTTGCTTAGAAGCTCTAAAGACAAGTAAAAGACTCTAAGCTTTAATGTCCATCTCCTGCTCCAACTTTGAAGTCAGGCTCAGAGCACTGTGAATGGACTCAGGGATGTTTAAGCTTCCCTCTGTTTTTGAGCAGATCAGTAACAGTAATCAGATTAATAGCAGAAAGCTCTCAAGCACTAGCGTTAGAATTGTGCGCTCATGCTGGAAGTCAGAAAATATTGAAATCTGAATCTGAATTGGAAGACTGTAACCAAAATGTACGGTTGGAATAAAGAAGGAAGAAACACCAACAACTACTCAAATTATTTTGCCATGTTGACATGCCTATTGCAGTGTGACTGGGGGCAGCAAAAGCAAGCCTCAATCTTTCTTAAACTGTACAAATGAATCTCCCAACCCAATCAATTAGTAAAGATCAATAAAAAGATTCGCTACGAGAACAAACCACAAGGACAGCAGAAGAGAACGAGGAAAAGACCCTCTGGAGATGCTCTCCTCCTATTAACCCCCCTGGATGAGAAAGTGTATTTAAAGAAGCATACCTGAAAAAGCACAGTGCTGAGCTCTTGTTCAGGCTTCGAATGGCAGACTGCAAAGCTCCAGCGGAGACTGAAAGAAAGAAAAAATAATATGAAAAAAAGCAATTTAAAAAAAGAGGGGAAAAAAAAAAAGGGCAGAAATATGGCAGCCCTATATATATCGTTTGGAGGATATGGAAACCAAGCATCAAAGCTGGTCCACAGCACTAGAAAGGAAGACAGCTACACATCACCAGAGCAACCACGAAAGACTAAAGACGTGATGAAATCAATGTGGTTGCACACTGGAAAAGCTATGAGCTGTGTAATAAAAACTAATTAAAAAGACATTTGGGATGTCTCAGATCATAAGCTCTCATTTGCCACAGTGTTCTGAGGTCCAAGACTGAGATTCAGCCACGCTGTGGATAAAAAGCAAAAAGGGCCAAATTTCAAAATGAAATTTGTAATGCACAGATTAAGGCTAACATTAAATTTTGCATATTAGGTTCCTATTATAGAGAAACAAAGACTTTTGGTTTGCTTTTTCTGATTTCCAGATGAAGAAGAGAGAATATAATGTTATAAAGAGTGGAAAACCGAAAATAGCACTTCTGTGCAATAGCTTTAGCAGCGTGTAGAATCAGTGTCAGCTACCCTGGGGATATTTGTTTGAGGAAAAATATCAATATGTAAATGCTAATGCTACTTCGTGGAATCTGCTTGTTGATTCTGACTTAAAAACATGAAATTTCGGAAATATGAAATCCATAGTAATGACTTATTTTTAGGTGACCTCCAATTTTCACAGCTCAAAGAGTAAAACTTTGTATGCTTAAGAACACCCGCACATCTCCCTGCTGGGAAGCAGAGATAGCTGACAGGATATTTTCCAAATCACCAACTCCAATTAAAAACCACTAAGTTTTTACATAGCTATTAGAAACTGGTCATTTCTTTCCAACACTTACATGAAGCGATTATTCATGGAAGAACTATGACTTTCAAATGGTGACACAAGATCATGGAAAAGTAGAAATTTCTGCTAATGCAAGAGAATACTATTCTATTTTTTAATTAAAATATATATATATTAGCCTTTTTGATATTTTGTGAGGATTTGGGGCAGTAGTGTTTTTGCAAAACATTCCTCCTGGTCCAGCTAGTCTATACACATTTCTCTTCCGATATCTTCTTTTTCTCTCCAACATTAATACATACTACTTTGAATTTATCTCAGTTACTAAAACGTGTAAGGAAAAAAAAATTCAAACCTTTGTATTTTGCACCTGCTAAACACTTGTAAATATATATTCACAATATATTGGGCAGATAATAATGTAAATGACAATTAAACATTTTGAGATTCTATTTCTGTGATTACTTTTATAAACAACCATTTAGGGAGAAATAAATCTGTGTATTGATTTTGACAGGGAAGCAGCTCTGCAGCACAACGCAGCCTTTCTTCCTGGCAGAAAGATGCTGGTTTGAGTTTAGTTGGGTTTGCAGTAACTTGCCAGACGTGAACACGCAATAAAACAGACATGCTCTAAGGGCAGGCAGCAAAGAGTTTCCTGCTTCCCACATCAACATATATGCACTTTTTTTTTTTTTTTTTTTTTTTTTTTTTTAAGTTATTGACACAAATATATGGACATAAGCATTCACAGATACACGGCTTACTCTAGTACCGGCAATACAAACTGACTTGAAAACTATTTGAGAGATAATACCTACATACAAAAATAAAGCCCTTCAAAATATTGGCAGGAGTAGAACACGCTCTATCATTTCCTCAGAAAATATAATGCTTATTTAAGATTGTTATTTCAAACAGCAACAAGGATCAACACATTTATGATGGGACTGACAGTGTGAGCTATGCAGTGGGATATATTTAGTGAACACTAGTGTATACAGTATATGCAATTTCAAAAACGTGTGGCTTATTGCATTTCCTAAGCACTAGAAAGAGATCATGATAATAAGAAGTGTCAATATTAATACTGGAGAAGCTCTTGTACAGAGGATTGTCACAATTCCCTGCTTCCACAGTAAACATCCTCCTCCATGTCTCAAGGGTTTTCTCGAGAGGACACACATTAAACTGTGAAATTACCCAGAAGGGACACACCAAACAAGCTTCAATGAACTTGGATCTGACCCAGGATAACAACGAAAGAGATACACGTACAAACAAAAGCAAACAGATTCACATTCTGTGGAGCTTTTGGACACATTACTGGTATCAATGTGTATCAACTGGTATCAACTGATATCAATTGATATGGAACAAAACACCAACAACTCAGTTGAGCAGTCGCAGAAAAAAACCCCAAAAACGATAACCAAAAACAGTGAAAAAATTGTTAATAAGTAAAAAAAATAAGTCAGACTAGTTTACAAAACAGACAAAAGGCACAAAATTCAAGTAAGTGGTTTATACAAAGCACGTTTCTAGTGGCTTATACACGCACATTACATACATTATCAATATTAAACCATGCAAACAATTGCACTGCATTGCCACAAAGGCTCTTTGTGCCATTCCCAGTCAAAAAGTATATTTCCACATACAAGTCTAAATATTATGCAAGTTCTTCAAACACCAGGACAGCAAAGTATTCCTCAGTCTACACATGCCATCCTCAAAGGGGATCAACCATGAGGCTCTACAATGCACAAACATCTGGTGAAGCCTAGGGGCATCTACCTGTCTGCTTCTATACCTGGTAGGAGAGCAAACTGCAGGCAGGAAAGTGCCAGGGGATTTTGTAGGTATAAGAATGAACAGCCCAAGGCGGAACTATACCTTGAATTTGCTGCTTTAAGTGGATGAACTGCCTTGGTAACAGATATCCTCCAGCACTCTCTCAATCCAACACAGTGCAATGTAATTCTGATATCTTTAGAAAATCTCATCCCTTCCTGTATGCACTGTTAGATTCTTCTTACAAGCTTTTTGTTTCCCTGCCTAGCTGCACAGCCCAGCCCCGGTGCAAAGCAACTCAGAAAGATCACTGAATAACCAATGCTTGCCTCTTCTATGAGGTGGAAGGAAGGCCAAGAAGATGTTCCACACCTGCTGGAAAATCAACAGTACAATATGCAGCTGGCCTTGGCTCAGAAGAAATCACATACTTGTGACTAAAGCATTACCAAATGACTAGCCTCTAAAAAGGTACAGAGCTTATTACTGCTGACAACTAACATCACTGATTCTTTCATTCCCTTTAATTCTTGCTTGGATTTATTCTTGGACCCGGAGGTGCAGGATTTCATTTCCCTTACAGATGTATGATTCAGACAAAGATACAGCTAGGCAAGCTGCCATACAGTTTTTACACTGGACATACAATACAGTGTTAAAATATTTGCTGGCATGTATAAACATTGAGAGTTCAGTGCTTCTTTTTGGTGGTGCACAAATCTGTTCCTTGCAGACAGGGTGCATCGGAGCACCTGCCTCAGCAAGACTGCAATAGCATGCACTGCCAGTTTTGCAAGTTTACCACTCCACGTATTGCTCATTTTGATTTTTTTCCCGTTAAGTAATCTAACAAGATCAATGATTGCAGATTCATATCATCTCTGCGGAAAAGACTGGTGTCTACAATACTTACTTTTAGAAACAGGCAGTGGTGCTACATTATTCCTCTTCAAAATCAGTAACAAATATGCTGTTACTGTGCTGAAGACATGGTAGCTGAGGTCTGTGCAAAGAACCAATTGACCATGAGCTACTAGATGGGCGCAAAAATATAGTTTAACTCTGGCCTCAAGGTAAATCATTAAAGCAACAATCCTCATCTTTCCAAATCTCATGTTTTTAAGAATAAAAAAGAGAAAGAATGAGAAAAAAAAATTAAGACACGTCAGATCAAAACCATGCAGGGAAAGTGATGTCAGACTTCTGAAAACACAAAAATTGACTGGAAGGTTTGACATCATTTGTAAGGGTAGAAAACACACCTAGGCAGGAAGACACCTAGTCACCAGACAAAAAACTGGACTAAAATCACACTAGAAAATGTCAATCTCTAAAGTATTTTTCAAGTCAACAATTCATACAGGTTTGAACTGTCATTCTCCTCTGAACTCATGTTTATCTATTGCTCTGTTTTCTGTAGAATCCCACAGCCTCATACACACTTCTCTCTCTCAAAAAAATCCTTTTGAAATGCCTAGAAAAACACTCCACAACGGCCAGGCAGCTGGCATAATGCAACTGCTTGTTATCCTAATTTTAACAGTCCCTCACATCTACTGGTAGAATCAAGGTCAAGTGAAAAATATTAACAACAAGGAAGGAATGCTGATCCTTTTTGAGAATGACTGACTTGAGAAAATTCACACCTCCTCTGGCCAACTTCTTAATAGTTTCATGTCCTTCTTATATTGTGGCACCCAAACAGCAACCCAGTGCTGGAGGCAAGACCACACCAGTGCAAAGCAGAGAGGACAGCCCCTCCCCTCTCCCGGTGGCAGCCCTGGGCTTGGTGCACCCTAGGCAACCCTTTGGGCTGGCAGGGCACACTGCTGGCTTATGTTCAACTTGGCATCTACCAGAAACCCCAGGTCCGTTTCTGTGGGGCTGCTCTCCAGCCTCTCGTCCCCCAGTCTGTACTGCGCATCCATGGCTGCCTTGTCCATTCCAGGTGCAGAATGCAGCACTTGTGCTCATTAAAACTTCATGCGGTTGGTGATAGCCCAGTCCTCCAATTTATCAAGATCTCTCAAGAAGGCCTTAGTATCCTCAAAGGATTTAACAGCTCCTACCAATCTAGTATTGTCACAAAGTTAGTACACCTCTAAGTGCGGAAAAACTCTACACTATATGCAAAAATACAGAGGGTCCCAGATTAGCAATCATTGTGTCGGATATTGTATACTTGAAATTTCAAGATCTGAAAGAACGGTCAGTTGTCTGCCATAAAAGCAAGATCCCAGTGTGGATTTTAAAAAGAGTAAAGAAGTGACCCTAATATCTGGATTTCTTATTTGAGATACAACTGAAGAATGAAAAAACATCTGGCCCTGGATATTACAAGCAGAGGGACATAAGTCATAACCAGTTCTCAAAGATACTGGCAAGGTTACATTTTCTTCAGTAGCTCTTAACCAAAGAGCACGGTTAGCCTCACACCCAGAGTAAATATACAAATCATCACTAACACACCAAACTCTTCCTATTTATACTTGCTGAAATCAGAATGGTTGGTGAGTAAGAACCTGGCTTTTTCTTCAGACATCTACACTCTGAGAATTTATTTTTTTTCCTTAAAGACTGTTTCCCCTCATTGAAGAAAAATGAAGCAGAAGAAGAGACATAACAAACTTGCTATAAAGCAAATTTCAAGTATTTTCTTAGGCAACATCATGCCAAGTAAAATCAACTTACTGTTTATAGTCAGCTCCCTTTATGTAATGCTAAAATATTTATACCTAAATATACTTGCCATAGTTGTTCTGCTCTTTGCCTTCCAGGTTTAGCATCCCAACTCTGAACAGTAAAACCACAGAACTGCCACAATAGGAGAAGTTAAAACCATAAATGCAACTTTATTTCATTGTCTGGGAGAGCAACAAATCTTACCTGGAACACCAAAGAGTAACAGAGAGCAAGCACGGGGCACTGAGCGCCCACGTTGGCCAAGATGTAAATGAACAGAGAAGATACTCAAATCTGCAGCCCATGCTCTACAAAGGAGCACACGCACTTTTAGTATGGCAGGTGGTTGGAAAGTGCTGGCACAAGTTAGGTGACAGAGAACAACTTACAACATAACTTTCCCATGATTGAAAGCAAAAATTGGAAATTGTGCAAAACAATGCTGTAACAGAGGAAAATAGACAGGCAAACAAACAGAGCCACAAAAGATAAATGAAAAATGTTAAAAGAATAAACTTTAAGTCAATGACCTTTTTGCCTCCACAAATTGTGGGGTAATTTTGGCTGATTTGGATACTACTTGGCAAAAGGAGACTTAAAATACACGATGGTTTATGTGAAATATTCACATCTGGATGTGTCACGTTCTTATCTCACTCAAAAGATATGCTTGGTGTGTTCCCATGATTGAATCCCTCATTTGTCTATACGCATCATTAAAAAAAAAGTCTTGCAATAACTATGATTAACAAACAACTGTAGGTAGCCTTTCATTCTGAGAGTTAACACTGAACAGGTGTTCTAGCACATCTAATTGTATTCTGTTTTGCTTAATCCACCACAAAAGAAAATGAATTTTTGAAATGAATTAACATAGCTGGAACAGTGCATTTGGAGCCCATTTGAAGTATATTACCTTTCCCAGTAGTTACTTCATATAGTAAATAGAAAATATTTTTAGAAACAGACACATTTTTGTACAATTATTTTTACAAAATGTGAACTTGGGTACTGAAAAGTTGGACCCATATGTTTCATGGAAATGGTTAATTGAGCCTTAAATCAGAGAATTCGTGCACTCTTCCATGAGGTACTTAACATCTGCAAGTTGAGGTGTGATTGCAGAGAATTTGGAGCTTGGTGTCTCAAAGTCAAATGCAGCAGATCGAAATAGAGTGTACAAATGTAAAGGTTACCTTTAAGAAAACAAGACCTCGTTTACTGTTACTACACAAAGAAAGCATCTTGTAAAATGTTAAAAAATACACTCTTCCTAATCCCTGGTCCATCATCATCCTTGACAGCAGATCATACACATCTGTTACTAACACCTCATGATGAAGAGGTGGAGATTAAAATAGGAATCAGCTGCATGTGTGCTCTAGTACCAAAAGGGGATTTTTCCTTCCTCTGTGGCAAAACTAAAAAATAAAAATCAAGAACACACCTCTTGATTTTCATGCAGTTACTGAGTTAAATTTCCCTGTGTGTTTTTAAACTTTCCAATGTCCTGTTAAGTTCAGTACAAAATCGTAAGAGAACACACCCCTTTCATTAAAGGACACCAAACCAAGTATTAAGACAAGGTTTGCCATATGTAAAAACATTTCACAGCCCCCCTTGAGTTATTTCCTCTGCTCAGCAAGGGAGGAAGGATCACATACATAACTCCTGACTAGGTCACAAACACCACCTTTCTAATGGTTTATTCATAATGTGAAGCTCCAAAAGGAGCATCATGCTCATGATACGAGCCAAAACTCTTCAGGAAATGATCAATACTGTATATTATCGTATTTCAGAGAGAGAGAGAAGCATTGAGGATTTTCAATTGTCACTCTCTTGATAAATTGCTTGTTTTAGCCCATGGTAGACAGTTTCTTGATGAATCTGTGAATTATTTCAGATGAACTCTCAAGAATATCTATAAGAAGAAAACGTATTGTGCACAGCCTAAAATTCTTCTTATAGAATTCATACATGCATTAGACAACAACACAGTCTGCATACCAAAAAAACTTGCAAGCTACTGCTTCACAGGATGTACTTTGAAAGCAATAATACTTCTGGAATTAGATACACAGAATAACTGCATATGAATTTTTGGCTAGAAGAGAATGTATAACTTACAAAATCAAATTTGAATTAATCAGGTATCCCAGCCCTTGGGTCATTACGCTGGATGTTTACAATACACCTGATCCTGTTTCTTAGGGTCTTTTCTGACTTATTACTTCTTTCAGATTAGTACTCATATACAGGTTTCACTAAGATTCAGAGTCTAACTTTTTTTTTTCTTTTTTTCTTTTTTTCTTTTTTCCTCTCTTTATTTGAAAATTTTGGCCATTTCTCCCACCCACACCACATTCAGAACTGCTGAGAAAGAGAAGGACCTTTGCAGAGGTTAAAAGCAGACTCTGGGCGCTAAGCCAGTCTCCAACTGCGCTGTGCCCTGCTAAACCATGTTTGGATTTGCTGCAAGAGCATACAAAATCTGCATAAAAGCTCTTGAAATACCAGAGGCAATCTAATCTGAACAAAATCTGGAAGCAGCAGACACTGTTTAAGACCCTTTTTTCCACTTCAGTCATTAAGGGCATAAGATTTACACCCAAACCCTGGATCTGCAGTAGCATGCACTTTTTCTCTTGGATGTTTGCTTTGGCAGAGGCAGTGTTTTTAATTTCATATTAGCCAGCACGTGTTAAGCTCTTCAAGAAAAGAAATCAGGACCAAGGCTCACTGAATAAGGATAGTTGTAGGAATGGACTCCGTTAGAGAAACAAAGAACTCAGCTTTTTCTATTATTGTATATAACATTTGGTGCCTCAGCATATTACGTGTAATTGTCTGACAAGAGCTTTCAGTTCTTTTTATACTTCTTACTTTAATCGGAGATGCTGTACAAAAAGTTAGAAAAAAGAAAGAGATTAGGACCAGATGAAAAAGGGAACTATTCTCTAGAATACATCATGCACACAACAAAGGAAAAATACTTTGGACACACTGCTTGGAATGATGCTGGCTGCCCAGTGCCAGACCAACACCTGGAGAGCTAGGGGGTTGGAGCACATACAGTCGGAGGGGAGGGCACTGCAATTCTTTAGCCCTGTTAAGAAAGGACTACAGGGGTCTGTGGGTACCTAACAAGACGGGGTCAAGGTGTGTGGGAAATTCTGGCTTTGTACATAGAAAAAAAAATCTCTTTATCCCAAGGGAGGTCAAACACTGGAACAAGAGACCAGATAGACTGTGGGACCTCCATCCTTGGAGATCCTTAGAACTGTCCTTGATACCTCCCTGAGCAATCTGATCCTATGAGACCTGCCTCAGCCAGCACATACCCTCCAGAAGCACCTTCCAAACCTACACAGTGCCTCTCACCTCATCTCATTATCTCTTTTTTAAGGACGGAAGATTTTGGCTGGATGTCAGGGGGGAGTTCTTTACTGAGAGTGGTGAGGTGCTGGAACAGGCTGCCCAGAGAGGTTGTGGATGCCCCGTCCCTGGAGGTGTT
>JAOWBP010002052.1:49119298-49136108 GCA_028571105.1 Tragopan temminckii | reverse complement strand
CCCATCCCTGGAGGCATTCAAGGCCAGGCTGGATGTGGCTCTGGGCAGCCTGGTCTAGTGGCTGGTGACCCTGCACATAACAGGGGGGTTGGAGCTAGATGATCACCGTGGTCCTTTTCAGCCCAGGCCATTCTATGATTCTATGTAATCATCACAAATTCTGGACTGCAATAAGTAGATAAAAACTGAAGGGATGAGATAAAACAGGTGTAGATACATTTAAAAATCATGTTTAAAAGTTTCATATTTTGAAACACATGGGAGGCAAGAGACAGAAGGAAAAATCTGACAATGACACATACTTAGGCAGCAATGATATGAAATCTGAAAGTTCCGTTTACATCTTTTACATAACTGTTTGCTTTTCTTTTTTTATTCCTTCTTCCAGGTACTCTTAGATCTCTGCATTCCCTAGAGGATTTCAGCAAAAACAAACCGTATTCTTGTTTTGGGGCATCATCTTTGAGTAAATCTATTCATTTTCTTCTCAGTAGATCAAAATAATATCTAACAAGTCTGAATTTCTACCTGTTTTCCATGGTGCATGAAGACAAAATAGCTACAGGTAATTTCTGAAGAAACTCATAAGTTTGTGTGCTTTACCCAAATACGTACATTTCAATTTAAGTAGATAAAAGCAAATTAATTTGGGGGGGGGACTGCTAAATAAATCTGCAAGCACTACGTTTTGCAGAGAAGGGCCAACTGCCATTAAGGTAGCACAATCCACCTCCTTGGTGGGATACCTGCACTGAACTGAAATCAATATATCAGCCCATGAGACAAAATTTCTGTAGAAGTGGTTTTTGTTGTTGTTGGTTTTTTTTTGTTTGTTTGTTTGTTTTTTTAATAATATCTTACTAGTTCTTAGAAAATAACACTTCTTTTTACACTTGAATTTATCTTCTTTCATTCATCATCAGTACCTATACTAGAAAATCAATAGCTGAGATGTGAAATATTGCCATTAACTTCAGTACTGTTGAAAAAACTTAACTTGGAAACAGATTGTAGGAAATAAAGGAAATAAACTTTTTTTTTTTAACGTTACTTACAAATACATATATAATGTGTTTATTGTATTTATGTATATATTTCACACTGAACTCCAGAAAAATCACTGCTTTCCTTTCCAGCATACCTTCCACTTCCTGCAAGGGAGATCCTAAGTAATTGTTTATGATGCAGGATATTGTACAGAGAGTAAACACAATTCACCAGATGGGCAGGGGAAGATGAGAATAAATTAGAAGTGCCTGAAATACTGCAAGGGATGGAGACTGAATCCAGGTCATTAATGAATACAGTTATTTTATTCTTTGGTTTAAGATACAAAGAATAAAACTAATAAAGGATCAACATCCCCACCAATGGCTAGGGCTTGGGGAATTCCGAACAAAACAATTCTAGACTGCCTCAAAATTGAGGATACTGAATTTAACCAAATTTGATAAAACTTTTCAGTGGTTTTTCCAATAAATCAATTTTTCTCCTCCCGCTACCTTCTCTTCTCTTTTAAGGGCATTTCTGGATACACTCCACTGGAACACAGAAGCAGAGATGAGCTAAAGTAAGAAACTGAACTTAATAAATCCACTGCAAGACTGGTTGCCTATGGAAATGACATCTCCTATTCCTAAGCAGACAGACTGGATTCATCAGAATGTTCTCCCATCTCTGATACAAAAACACAGGTCAGCAAAACCCTGTGTAAGTTCTTATAAGCCCTTGTGACAATACTGCTTTTTATTTCTTATCGTTCAGCCAATGCAATCATCAAGAAACTTCTGATAATTAAGGACAAAAATAAGTACCCGAAATCCTCACTTCTTTTGTGCTAAACTTAAACAGAATGACCAAAACATTTTTCTTATTGGTAAGATAGAACTTGCAAAAAATATTCCTGAACCAACACCACTGACCCCAGGTTTGTCTCTTGTTCAACAGATAATTACAGCATCCATTTTGTGGGACATCAGTGACATCAATGGGGCAGAAAAAGAGAAGTAGGGAGCACCTCATGGCCTGGAAGTAAAGAAAAACAAAGAAGCCTGCTTATCTGTCAAATCTGCTTTTATCAGCAAAAGTAAAATAACACACGCTTTTATGAGCTGCATCTTACTGTGCCTTAAGAAAACCTGCTTGGCACTTTCTGCTGCGTTTTTCTGCTAGCAGGCAGCACGATCGGCATGTGCGGGGGCCGTTGTCAAATGCTCCCAAACCTCACCCTCCTACACCTTGCACGTGTCTGCCCGTGTTCACGCATGCATAAAAAATCAGTGGCAAACTGTGGCAGCCATAACGCAGGGAAGGGCTTAGCACCACCAATCTCATGCTGAATTGATAGAATGCAGATGGCCGAAGTGCCCTCCTGCAGCAGTGTGCAACAGCAAAATACAACAACAAAAAAATAGCTCTTTCTAACAACAGAAAAATTAGAAATGTTTTGCTTTTGTCCTTGTTGCTCCTCCCACCTAGAAAAGCTTACGTGTTGTTTTTGTAACCTATCATCCATATACACAAGTATAGCAATTTCACGCTTGTTCTAGGAGAGAACAATTTGAACTGCTGAAACAGACTCTGGTGTATGATCAAAACGCAAGCTATTGTGTTTTGTTCAGGCTTCTCAAGTATTACTTACATTTTTCTACATTTCTTTCCCTGGCTTTCTTCAGCTCCCTCCATTTTGTTCCCGATTTACAAATATCAGTTAAATTAATCTGACACAGAACTGCTCCTGCATAGATGCATTTCTGACTCCGCAGCTGCACAGCCAGGCAGCAGCCCAGGGATGCCAGGTCAACCACAGCGTACAAAATCTTGAAAATTTAGGTCACCTCTTTCAGTGTCACTCCAGTCACCAGCAACCACATTTGGCTGTTTTCCTGCCAACCTGCCTATCAAATGAGACCATTGAAGAGCAAAATCAGCACAGAAAATGCTTATTGCTGAAGACTTTGGGAAAGGGCCAAGGCAACCACGAATTAGCTTTCCCCAACTTTGCTGTTGCTGTTGGAGTTGTGGGCTGCAAACATTAAAGCTACAGGAATGCACATCCTTTGACTAAGGTGCTGCCTGTATGACTGGGACACAAAGACTGACCTGATGGCAGGCAGACATCATCACCACTTGAGGAAGAGAAGAGCTGTGCCAGCATCACATGTTGTAAAGACTCTCTAGTAGCCTGACTAGGACTACGGCTCAGCCTGACAAATGCACAGGCTGTCAAGCCAAGGCCAGGCCCAACTAGAGATAGACATGGTGTTCAAATGGGTCACAACAGCAGCCAGCTGCATATGGAAGCAGGGAAACCAAGACTCACAGTGGGCTGGCACTGCCAAAGGCCTGGTCCATCTGAGCACTCCACAGCACCCAGCTTCTCACCAAGCTGGTGAAGCCACCCCAGAGCAATGCAGAAGCACGAGCTCTGGCAGCTCCTCCACATCTGCAGCTACTCCAACCACTTCCAGTTGTTGGACTTGACCTTTGGATTTCCTCCTTCATTATGGCTCTTAAAAAAAAATAAATTAGCATCATCCGCTCCAAGCAACACATCAACTAACATATTTTTACAGAAGAACAGTTCCTACACACCTGTGCTTTTCAACCACACAGGAACTGAGAAGGAAAACCCTTAATAGGGAATGACACAAGGCATTATAGCTTGCTTCTTAATTCTTGACTGGAAAAGATGAATATAGGAATCACCAGAGAAGGTGCACCTACTGAATGTTCACTACAAGAACAGTAACCCAGTGTCATAGGGCATTACAAATGAATTACAAAGGAGAAAAACAGCATGACAAGAAACTTTAAGGAGTTTTAGATAAATCCACAGATGAATAAATAATTTAACCCAGAGGATGATATTTCAGTTCTAGAAAAGAAAGGAAGGAGATGCAACAAAATAAACCCAACTTCGGGGGGGAAGAAAAAGTGAAGGAAAATAACTTCATGTAAATGGAGACGGATTACATGAGATGAGAATGAAGTTGTAAATAGAAGAAAACCCAGTATCATTTCTATATCTCGACAATAGAAAACAGATCTGTCATAATAGTAACTAAACAGTTTTAGGGAGAAACAAAGTTCATTCATGGGATGTTCATATTCTCTGATGAGAGACTTGCAGGATCAGTGAGACAGGGAGTTAACTTCGAGGCATACAAAAGGCTAAACAATTAGGAATTACAGATGTGCAGAGTTGATCCCTTTCCCAGCTCATGACCCCGCCAACTGAAGATTATTTTCTACTGTCTCTTAGCTAATGACTTAGACAAGTGCTAAAGCCTTTTCCCTATTTCTCTTAGAGGTCATTCCCTGGGTTCATGCACCTGCAAGGTGAGTATTAAGGAATCTATGTTTTTCTCTGTTAATGCTTGATTCGTGCTTTGTCACCTGTGCAGATAGTTTCTTCTGTCTTTCTACTTTGCCCTCAATTCTATTTCTTGTATTTGTGCTTCTCTGTCCTGACATCTATCCGCTGTTATCAATCTCTTCCCAGGAACAAGGTGTCTTCAACTGACTGCATTCAAAGTATCAAGACAAGTTTGCTGCAAAGCCAACTAGCACCAGTAGGGATCCATCAACACCTTAAGCAGTGTCAAGACCAAACCTCCAGATCCACTCCTGTCCCCTATACTACACTCTGCTGCACATTTTTATATGAACAACAGCTGCAATGCTCCCCTACATTATGTATTTCAGACCCTTACTAGTATTATTCCCTTTTTTCCCCCCCCAGCATTACCCTTTTTATAGTCTCTCTGCTGTATGCACCTTTTCTGGGGGGAGTGGATTATCTTTTGTAAAGTTAAGCAAACTACAGTTAGTTTTGCATTTCATTTTTATGTGTTTACCTGTTTAGATTCTTTTGAATTTTAAGCATTTGTCTAGACTGCTATTTTCAGTTTTTCCTTATTTGAAACTGGGCAGTACAGCAATTGAATCCTCTTTGTATCACCAGATTAGGTTAAAGAGGACAGCTAAAATCTTTTGGAGAGGTGAAGCAGAACAAAACTCTGGAAGAGATGCAAGAATGAAATCTTGTTTTATATCGTTCCCCATCAGACTACTTACGTTGAAGTAATTTTGTCTTTAAATCCTAAAATATTGCCACAAATGAAACAAAACATTTTGCAGAAAAAAAAAAAAAAAAAAGGAATCATATAAGCTCAGACTGATTTCTTTACTAAAGCAATGGGAAATGGCAAACTAAGGAGAAACAAGAGAAAACATAAGTAACAGATCCATGAGTCAGTGATTATTTTCTCTATATTCAAGAAAAACAATCTACTGGTTGCTTTAAAATGTGAGAAGTAGCAAAAAAAAAAAAAAATTCTTCAGAAAGAACTGCAGTTAGATTAGCTTTAGCACCTGAAGAATTATGGCTTTTTTTTTTATTTGATAGCTTAAGAACAAGACTGCTCCTGTACATACACACAGGAGGAACCTGAGGAAGCAAACAAAAACTATTTACGCTTAAGATCTGAGTTTGAAAAAAAAGGACTGTTTCTGATGATTTCTCCAAAGTAAACAATTCTACGAGACAAAGGTGATGTAGACAGCATATGGTATGTTAATTCTAGCGCTGACAACAGCTCTGCTCTCTGTCTATTCCTTTGCTAGACTGTGAGAAAACTTGCAACTTGTGTCACTGCCTTGAAAGCAAAACTCACAGGACTCAAGTCTTCTGCTCAGTCTCATCAGGCATAATGAGTATTAACATGTAGGTATATAGAAGCACGTGACAAAGAACAAAATTTCTGACTGAGCATCTCTCCAAAGCATCTTTCCTAATGAAAATGGATGGTAAATAAGGTACCACAATAACTTACACAGTGGAGGAGAAACCAGAAAGAAAAATACCCCAGCACAAAGAGGATGCACGCTGCCTTTGCAAAACAACATACAACTAAAAAATTACCCAAATAACATGCTTTTCATAGGAGCCTGGGACATTTTGATTAAAAACCCAACCGCTCTGGCCAGTACCAGTGCTCAATATTAAACCTTCAGCACTCATCTGGAGAGCACCATAAGGCCCTACATAAAGGCCCTGCTGCTCTGTGGGAAGGGACGGTCCCCAGCACCTCAGTGCTGCTGATGCAGGAAGGGAACTTTGTGCTCCAGCAATAAATGACTTGACTCTTCCTTCTGAATTACTTGTAGTACAGCTGTGAAGTGGTCTGGCTATGTATCAACAACTAGTAGGGCAAGAACAAGCTTGCTGGAAAAAAGGAAGGCTTTCCTGGAGGGAGGAAGCTGTTTGAGGGAGAGGGTCTGTTTGTTCAGTCAGATGTGATGCTTCACATATCCTTCAATAAAGGGATGGAGAGGGTAGTGGGGAACAATCACAACTGAAGAGCAGTGAACTGAGCATCAAAGTCTTCCTGGAAGGCAATGGGATGGAGATAGGTGAGGGCAGAGCTGCTCCTGCCTGCACTTCACAGCCTGTCCAGAAGCAGATAGAGGCAGAAGGGCTGCAGGTGGCCACAGCCTGGTTTAAGGTTGGAAAGAACAAAACCAGCCTCTGTATTTGTATGCTGCCCGACAGCTCAGAGGCAGGCCTCGGTGTTTTCTTTATGCCTCTAAATCACAATGCATTTCATGTTGGTAAAGACAGATTGTTACGTTTTATTTTCTTATAGCTCTAAATAACATAAGAATGCCTGTCTTGCTGTTACTGTGAGGATCACGGTATGTGGAAATACAGAATTGCTCTTGCTAAATAAAGTAATTCAAGTTTTAAATATTCCTTACTTTCCAGGGGGAAGGAAGTGGTAGGTGGCGGGAGGGATCAATTGAAGCACAGCTGGGAAACCTCAGCAGTGTGTCATGAACACAGTTCCCCTGTACCATTTGTAGCCTGCTCAATCCTGGGTGTGTTTTACTGTGTGAAACTTGGATTCTCTTTTTGTACGTTTGGTCAATTTAGCAAAGACTTATTTATTTGAACTGTTTTATTCAACACAGCTATCTGCCTCCTGCATATGTTGCTTAAAGTGCTGATTATACCTAACAACCTTCAGACATGGGCCGCAGCCATCCTGCTTGAAAGGGAATGTTCTCCGCAGCCGGTACCAACATCCTTGAGCTCTGTGGCTGCTCCAGCAGGTTTCACAGTCATTCTTATAAACAGAAGAACCAGCAAAGGCCTATTTTCTTTTTTTCCTTCAGTAAAAGCTCAGAATCTAGAATCTCAATTTTGCCTGAGCTGCTGTTGACAAATTTACATTCTAAACTCAGGCCAGCTCCACAAGCCACAGTTCTCACTGACTTCAACCCAGAAGAACCCAGGGCTTGCAGCAGCCTCACAAGATGTTACAGGAACAGGCACAAGTAATTCAGGTGCTGCATAGGAAGTTACCCACAGCAAAGAGCCTAACAGCTCATCTTTTTCAGTAAAATAATGGAAATGATAATGAAGCAAAAAAAAGTGATGCAGACAGACCTCATGAAGCATGCATTGGTGTTCTCAGTGAACATTAGCATTTCTTCCTCTCTACTGAAGGGGATTCTAATTCTCAATTGATATAGTAAAGCAAAAAGAAAATAAAAAGTAGATTACTAGCTGCACAGCATTTGAATAGTACATGTCAATCACTAGATTTTGTTTTTTTCAAATACACAGAAAAGAATTGGTAGTAGGACTCTCCCCAGTATAAGCACAGCTGGGAAAAATCAGTACCATTAGAAAGAATTTGCAATCACATGCTAATAGAATGATGCAGAATTTGTTGATATCCAGGACTTGGAGAATGATATACAGTCACTGACAAACAAAATACATACTATTTCCACAGAAGTCCCAGAATGAGTCAAATTGCCTTCGAAACGCTGTTCTATTGGGAGCATAAAGCATGTATCTGTTATAGCAGCTTCACAATGGAGGCCCAAAGGTCTGACTCCAAGAAGGAAACAAATTAATAAGAAAAACGTGGCAGCCATTAAGGTAAACGAATAATAACTGTCTTCTGGTCACAGATTTTTTTTTTATATATAATAAAATGATTCTCTGGCATACTGATGGAAACTGAGAGGGAAAAAATCCACAATTATCTGCAGGGTTCATTCTAAACATTTAGCAGCTACCTCGACAATAAGTCCTTTCATGTTTTGGTACACTAGTGCAATGTTAGTGTTCTCAAAACTAGCCTGAAGGGTTTCTAAATTAGTAAGTCTATGTTACCATGGTGACATAATGCACTACTAAAATGGACCACTTTTTACATCCACTATAATCAAGTTAGTGACCAAGAAAGTTATAAAAATTCTTGCCTTTTCAGTTGAGTTTGTTCTTTTTTTAAAACTATTCCGCATCTTTAAAAAAAAAAAAATTACTAAAAATACAGAGAAATTGCTTTGTTTCTTAGGCAAGAATAGATCCAGAAAAAAAAAAATAAATCACCACCAACTGCACAAAAAGCATGACTTGCTCTTAAATTTCCTGAGTTTCACTTAACAGACACAGAAAGCTTTAACACTCCACGTCTAGTTTTTTTTTGTCACAAGTAGATGACACCCTTTTCTTATCACAGTTCTGTGCAAAACACACTGAGACCTCAGTTACAGAGCTGCTTACATTCCAGGATCCTTCCCGTCATGCTGCCTCATGTACCCTGAGGCATGTTAAATGGCACTGGCCCTAAAAGTCAACCTGCCATCCTTGATCAGACAATATTCAAGCTGAGAATATTCAAGTAAAACACAGTCTCATATAAAGTTCAATGTTCAAAAGACATCATCTTCATAGCCATCACATCCACACAGACCAGAGAATCTGTCCTACATTCACACCGATTAGACAAAAATGTGAGTTTCTTTGTATCTCAGAAAAAAAATCATCACCCTGATGGGAAAACATCCTTGCTA
Source organism: Tragopan temminckii (assembly GCA_028571105.1). Classification (NCBI taxonomy): domain Eukaryota; kingdom Metazoa; phylum Chordata; class Aves; order Galliformes; family Phasianidae; genus Tragopan; species Tragopan temminckii. The sequence goes on along the minus strand of JAOWBP010002052.1, from coordinate 49,127,234 downwards.
CAGCCAACCCTCCCCATTCAGCCTCACCATGCAGCACCTTCATGCAGGGGCTACTGCAGGATCCTAGGAAGACAAGGAGCCTTGTCCAACCCAGGATGTTTTTTCACAATTGGCTTTATTCAAATGACATCAAGTATTTGCAGTCAAAATCTTGAAGACTTATGTTTGGATATTTTCTTTTATGAGATAGCATCTCATTGTATATAAATATTTTTTTGTCATAAGCCTGCTGTAACAACCTCCCCAGGGTATTGCTGTGGACTCACTGTTCATAAAAATCTCTTAATATTATTGAGACTATAAACATGAACTTTTTCTGACTCATGCTGCATTGAAATTTAAGGGGAAAATGTCACCAGTTTACGGTTGTGTCAACAAGAGCTAGATGTATTGGCTTGTAATATTGCTTGCCAGTAGTGCTGGCATACTAAGTCTGGTGCTGAATTCAATGATTTGTGAAATTAGAGATATTTTTTAAAAAGGAAGTTACCATGAATTTTTATTCATTTTTATCACTGGAAGAATATGTCAAATATTCCAGCTTCTCCAATTTTGACCTGACTGGTTTTTATTATTTTAGATGATGCTATCATTTACAGTTGGGAGTTAATGCCAAAGCATTTTAGATTAATTTGTTGAAATAATTCACTATAATTTATATTCCTTTCAGAAAGCTGGAGGGAAAAGAAGAAACAGTATCCAAAAATACTATGCAAACCCCTCCCAAAAGACTTACATAAGCACAGGATTGTTCATTGCCTTCCTTTACCACATCAAGTTGCAGCAATTGAGCCAGAACTGGGGATTCTTGCTTCTCTCCACCCCCTGCTTTCCAAAAAAATCACATCTGGAGAATACAAAGGAACAATTGCTCCCCTGATCATTAGATTTCTCACCTGGGGCAATATTAGTTAAAGCATGAAATATACACACACTTATGCAACTATAGTTTCCAATCTGAATGCATTTATTTAGGTATTAGTGACCTTTTGCTGCACTGTTTTTGTCGTTATATTGGGGGTGAGGGAGAAAAGTTCTTCCTAATCTCAAAAAAACATTTGCATGAATGGGACACCATAGTGAAATTACACATAAAGCTTGAATCTAGTGTTGACCACCTATAGACTGAATGACCTCTTGACTTTAAATGGCTGTTTTAGCAATGATTTTCACCTGTGGCTATCATTCCATCTTACTGCTGTTTCTAGGTTATAACCAAAAAAAAAAAAATAAATTGGTAGCTCAGGGACTTTCACACATGGTAGTGATCATCTAACTGAGCAAAGAATTTAAAACTGTGCAAATTTACCCTTCCAACAAGAAAAGTCCTGCACTTGTGGACACTCAAGTCACAGAAAAACTAAGTTCAAAGGCATTATCAAACACATATCCTCCTAGGTACATTACAAAATACATACTGTGGAAAAGTCCTTTATCATAATCTTCTCTGAATTGTTAGTTTTATGCTATTTACAAAACAAAACAAAAACATTGGATCATTTTATGTATACTGTGAGAAAAAACACATTCTGATGCAATTCCAACTAAACCTTGAGCTATCACAGCCTGCTGCCAACCTGACTGTTTTGAAGGTCACATCCTTACTTCTGGATTATCCTAATCATATCATAAGGTAAAGAAAAAAAAAACAAACCATCTTCTGGAAATCCGAACATCTGCATATTAACTACCAGGAAAAACATAAGAGAACCAACAGTTGTCAATGAAAACTAATGGCTCTGGATTACAGAGTCCCACATAGCTGCATTTCTGTCATACAATATACAAGTTGCAAAACTAAAGTGCTGGAAAATAAATCAAACACCAAATCTAAATTACTGCCAACAAGGGCACTGCAATTCAATGATAAAAATTCGTGCGACACAAACCAATTTTAAGCTGCAACAATCTGAACATAAACCCTTATATGTAAATCATTATTTATGGGAAATAATTTGAAATACTGACAGTAGAATTTATATCTTAATAGCCAGCATACTGACAGCTAAAATGGTTCACACATCTGGCTGGTTTTATACTATGTGAATTGCTGGGACGGTACAGAAATGGTTATGTCCGTTTGATGATCCTCAGGAGCATGCACTTCCTCCGGCAAGGGAGGGGAACTGGGCAGTGGTAACAAAGGTCCCATTTTGAGTCCCTTTGCTACACGTTGGATCGCTTGCCCTAGGATAGAAAAGTTTTTACTGTAGAATTTCACTACGTATCAGAGGAGCGTTTAAAATAGTGTCCTCTCTTTCAAGGATAATACTTACATGCATTAAAAAAATGGAACTGCTGTGACAGTGTAAGTGAGTTTTGGATTTATGAGGGTAGCTCGCCGAGAAAGTCAAGGCACCACTCCATCATCTTGGAAGTGAGACTTGGAGAAATGGCTGATGCCTGACTGACAGGCAGCCCCAGCCTCTCCTGCCCCAAGGACAGTCCCAGGGTAAAACAGAGAATATAATTTTGAAGTGTTTTACTATGAACCTGACACATACAACTCTAAAACAATAGACACAAGAGGTGTAATCGCCCTTTTGGATGTCTCAACCTGGAGCCCCCAGACACCAATGCCAGTGTGCATCTCCTCACCCTCCCAACTTGCCACTTGATCTCTTACCCTGAAACTCTGAGATCCAAAGTGAGACAGAACAAGCCACCCGCTGCTAATGAAATTAATTTTAATTGTAAACTGGCTGGCTCCACCCTTCCCTTGGTTACCAAAGCACCACTGCCTGAAGTAGTGATTGAAGAAGCAATCAAGATTGAGAAGCTGCCTTCAGCCCTTCTGTGGTAGATACTGGTTTCTAAAGGCATGCAAAGCTGCTTGTTTTTCTGAGCCATGCAATGCATAGCAGTGACCATCACATGCAATTCTCATGCCTGTTATCAGTATCAGTGGGAAGTGATGGCAAAATTGCACAATGACCTCATACCATCTTGGCTACTGTTTCCAGACTTTCAAAACCTGGTACCCAGATGTATGATTAAATGCAAATTTTTACAAGGAACTATTCTATGGCTCTTCTGTAAACTACCAGTATCCATAATTTATATAAACTTCAAGAGATGATACAAGGAAGCCACATTTGAAAATGAGTCTTTTCTGCTATGGATGCTTCAACTCCACAGAAGAGTCCATACAGAAAGAACCCAGGCTATGATAGTGCAACAGGCTCTAAACCACATGCTCCCATTGCAATGGAAGGACATAGCCAGAGCTGGGAATCAGCCCAGCCCTTATGCACTTTCTGAGGCTGTTCCATTTGTATTTCTCTCACATGCTACCTTTATCGTTAAAAAAGAAATAAGAAAAACAAATGCTGTCCCAACTGGAAGCCCAAAAAAATATGCCACATTTCTAGGAAACAGAATTACGCGCCAGAGTTGTATTTGAATTTTGAACTGCATTTGCTTCCTATGCTTAATTCCACCTTTAATACAGGAAATCCTTTAATTTTATTCTTCCTCCCTCCCCATGAATTAGTACCCAATACTTTTTCAGAAAAAGTTTTCTGCTCCAAGCCATCACCACAGAGTGTTATTTATGACAGTATTGTGGAAGTAAGCAGAGCTCTGTCTTAGAAAAATCTCCATCTCAGGACCTCCATAGGACCCGCAGCACTCCTAATTTGCTGAAAAGAAATAGCTGTCTTAAGTAAGAAATCCATTATTTATCTGTTAAATATGTAATGGCAGTTAACATTTGGCAATTTTTTAATTAGTTTTAAAGATTTTTGGGACATTGCTAACAGCTATGCACTCTGACATGTTTTTGTGTGAACACTGAAAATACAAGTAGAAGTCCCAATAAATAAGACGATTATTTTATTGATTTCTTTTAAATGCCACGACCACACAGTAGCACTGTCAACTGCCTCCTCTGGGAGCTTGTGAATGTAGCACAGTTTTGAATAATCTGGCAAACAAAACTAGACTTCAGACTTTCGGGCATCCATTAAAATCAACACAAAACACCAAGGACAACAACTAAAATCCTCTGCTTTCCAGAACAGCATTGAACAGAGTTAATTAATGCTTAGAGCCACTCTGTGGGTTGGACTAGTCATTCCTATTTTGTACATGAAGAAAAGCACTTAGTCAGTAGAACAGAAGTGCCATTATTATTGCAATTTCTGGTTCCCGAAGCAAGGCATCTTCCTCTCTTATTAGGCCATGAAGCAGTGCCTCAAGTCTGCCAAAATGACACCGTTACCTCTGCTCCCACAGTCTAAATATAGGTACCTGCACAAATTATTTTAGAAAGCACCAGAAAACACATACTGAGTTTCAGACCTTCGTTGTCAAATAGAACCATAAAAAGCTGTATGTTATTTCATCATTCTTCAAGCTGTCTCTTATAGTCTATGGACTTCACTCTTCCTTTTCCTTCACAGGACAATTTGCTTTTCTAACTGATGATAATTCTCATGGCATACAAATGCACTCATCTAGAAATACCACTAGACCAGACTTGTTCGTTCTAATCAGTGAAGACACTTCAAGTTTCCATTGTGTTATGAGCTTTTGCCTAACATCTGCACAGAAAAGCCTTTCCAGCAGACAGGATTCTTGAGATGTGTTGCTACAAGTACAAGAAAACCTTTTTCTGTGTCTTATTTGAAAAGTTGATACTCATTTTGTGAGACTGCTTGGTGATATAAGGTAAATTAAAAGATCACTATCCTAGAGCACACTGAATTGATTTAACAGTATTAACTCTTCCCAGGTTGAAAGGATGTGAAACAAAGCAAAAACGCAACGGTTGGAAAACATAATGGCAAGGCGACTTAAGATGGCACTATGGAGACAGAAAACCAGCATTCGGATAACAAATGAGAGATTATAGCTAATGCAAGGGTATCATATAGAGAGTTTCAGTACTGGCTACAACAAAGAATGAACCAGCAAGATGACGTAAAGAGGAATGATATGATCAAAGTGCACAGGTTTCAGAAATCCTCCCTTCATGCAATATTCAAAATTGACGTAAATGGCACAAGACTACTTTCATGCAGGCTAGAAAAGTGATGGGGAGCTACTTTGGTAGTAAGGTGAGACACATGGATGGGCAAACGGGAAGGCTGCATCTTGTGCATGCAGCACCAGAAGAACTTCAAGACACAGACTGCACCTGGCTGCGAGATCCTTGAGAGAAATAAAGCAGGGCTAAGATGTACCGACCAGATTTTGCTCCACTAATAAAACTGCTTTTTTATATATTCATTTTTCATTACTACGCTAAAAGATTAATAGGTATAAGGCAGGAAGAGAAATATACTTTCTGATTCATGTGGACTGTAGGATTTTTACCTTAAAGAGAAATTTCGGAAGCCAATTCAAGAGCTCACTTTGTATGAAAAGTTCATCATAAGGGCTCCTTAAGACATAAGGCTCTCAGAAGATTAACTTAATAACAATTGCATTTGCTACCTAAGAAAGTGACCTTTATTGATAAGAAATACTGGGACACTTCAGGGGTTTAAAAGACCCTACAAAGAAATTCGAGATGTCAGCTGAGCAGAGGATAACTTAGAAGAGATTATTTAATATTAACTCTGCTTTTATACACTTACAACAGACAAAAAATTACAACTACACAGTAATAAAGATTGTAATCAAACCATATTAGGGGCAACTCAACCATTCAGAACTAATGCAAATTATTTAAAGACTTTGTGCTTTCAAAGAAATGCAAACCACCTCAGATGACAGCTCATGTGAAATAGGAACGTTAGAGAAAGCTCCCCAGACTTGAAGACTATGCTGCAATCATGCTAGATACAACAGGGACTGAAACAGAATTACACCTAGCATGGTTTTGCTCTTTGCAAGGGAAAAATTCAGTTTTTTTTTAAAGGATGTATCAGTTTTGCATTTGTGACTGGGCCATCTGATTTCTCCGGTAAGTATGAAAACTTGAATCGATCAATAGTAAAAATAAGCCCCAGCTTTTTCTTCGGTATTAGCAGCTTATTTTCTTAATACAACACACACAATTCTGTTTTGAAGCAAAAAGAAATGAGGATCCCCTAAGACTCACTGTCACTGGATTTCTGTCCTCTGAAAAATACCCTGAACTTCCAAACTTTTCCATGGTAGAGCAAAAGCCCTGATGGCAGTGCAAGGTGAGAAGCTGTGCTTTCGTTGGTATTTCTGACCAAAAGAAACCAAACACTGCAATAATCTCAAGCTATGGCAATAATCTCAATAAGTCAGATCTCTATCCAAGAGTTCTTCCCAAGAGCATCTTATAAATTGCACAAAGGCAGGACCTCATGATTATCTTTACTGTTTTAAATGCACCCGTGCTTGGCAGTTTGGGGTCTGTAACTAGCAGGTTTGAGGAAGAAAGCATTCATTAAAAAAAAAAAGAAAGTCTGATACAGCATCCTTGTGCTTAATGGTAAACTCCTTTCCAGCTGTGAGGAAAAGGCGGCATTTCTCACACTGTTGCACATCACTACCAGAAGTAGCAAACTGCTACAACCACTGTGAAGAGATGAGAATCAAACCCCCAGCTCTAACAAATCCTTCCCTGCCTTATTTACACAGAACTCCCCAAGTAACTGAACCCTTTCTGTCATGGCTGTCACCTCTGCCCTGCAGAGCTGGGAAGGGCAGAACCAGGCATGAAGGCAATGGTCACAGTGGTGATAACACTATTCTTGTTGCCAGTACCAGGGGGGCTGTTACTGACTTGCATGGCAGCCTTATTTAAGGGCAAACACCAATTTATTGAAGGATTTCACATCAAATATTTGTGACTTATTTAGCTGCATCATACGCAGGGAACGAGAGGCAAGTTTTTTAGTTTACAAAATTGAGCAGGACTTTTTCTTCTAGTTCCAGACAGCCAAACAGTCCTTGAAAACAAAATTCATAGAATGTGTGAATTTGGGAAGGGGCTGGCAGGCAGAGAGAAAGGTATGGTTCTAAAATGTATGCATGGTAAAGGGAATTGAGAGCAGGGAAAGAAGACTCAACCTGCCAGGACAAACTCATTGCTTTTTCATGCGTGCTTGTGACATCCAACAAGGTACAACTTCCTTTGGAGGTAATCTATAATAGTGAGGATTTTCAAAAGACAGCTGTAGGGACCACGGAAAATAATCTCATCATGTGTAAAAGGCCTAAAAGCTAAACTAAAAAAAAACAAATGGGGGAAAAAAAAAAACGAAAAAAAAAAACCCTGTACAGTTTATAAAGATTAAAAGAATTTATCTGATTGGTTTTTGAAAATTCAACAAAAAATAAAATTTAAGATTTCCTCCTGGCTGTGATTGAAGCTGATATGTTAAGCAAGGAGCTAAGGAAGCTCTAATAAATAGAGATTGGTTTCTTTCATCTTCAGAACAGATCTATTTTTTTTTCAAGCGCCTCCACTGCAAGAAATGTCTATGTACAACTTCTAAGATGTTATGTCAGAACCTGTAAATAAGCAGGAAAAATAAATCCCACAACGTATTCTAACACAGAACATCAGAACAGAAAGTGTGTGTATTGAAACAGTAAAAATCCAAACGTGTATCAGAACAAAGATAAAGTTTCTGCTACTTCAAATATAAAACCTCAGATCTGCACTCTTTACATCTTGGGCAAGACAAGTGACAAACAAAAGACTACCTCTCAACTCCAAACAATGTAATACTAACGATGGTGACCACTTAAACAAGGAGAAAATTGTTTTTGTGGGGGCTAAAAAGGAGAAAGGAACCTTATTAATATTATAAGGCAAAAGTCATGACTGAAGGATGAAGAGCTCTGCCAGATCCGTTTTCCTCCTCTAGTTACCCAACTAATACTAAAAAGGACGCCCTAACAGCTTCCTCCAGCACTGCCTCAAGGGTCATCTGCTACTTTACTTACACACACTCAAGGACTAAACACAATTTTAGTAGTCAGTTTTGTCCAGCCTTCTAGTTCTCAG